>CM057817.1:78365604-78965604 GCA_030067965.1 Latrodectus elegans | reverse complement strand
CTTCAGTAACTAGGACTTATGATTTTTATGCTTTGTTGAAAGTTTCGATTTCCAGTAAAAAAATAGTAGTGCTATTTTTGATATATATTCTGATATATCAAAAACTAATTTATTGCTATACTTTTAAAGAAATATAACTCATATTTAGCTAAAGTGTAACAATGCGACTCTGAGATAGAAAATAAAATACTTACAAATTTTATATGCCATTGATTAGTGAAGAATTTATCAGCCGAAATCTATTGTGAGACATGCATTGTACATTGTTATCTGTGCTCAGAAAGCATTGTGCATTGCTTTATGAGAAGACTGCATTGATTGTGAGTAGTATTTATACGAGTCGTATAAAAAAGACTACAAAAACTAACCAATACTTATGCAATACAGAGATAGCATCAGTTTACCTTAACTAATTTGTTAGTTACCTAGTGATGCTGTTTTTGTTTTCTTTTCTCTGAATTCTTAAAATTCATTCTTTCAAAACTTAAATCGAACTGATAATTTCATGATTTAAAAAGAGTGTTGAAGATACACATTTGAGAAAATTTATTTTAAAAATAATATTCTAAACATTATAGTGAAGTACAAATTTAGTTTTTACAAAAAAAAATAAATAAATGCGGTGTTGTGGCCATTGAAACATACAATTTAACACGTTTGAGTGAACATAATTAACCCAAATTTAATTAAAATTTGGCTTTTGAGTTATTAAATTATAGTTATAGATACGTAATTGCACACAAAAGGAAAAGCTCGAAGTGCCTTCTTAATTTTAGAAAATCTCATCTTAAATTAAAAAAATAAATAAACAAGAAAATATAACATTGACAAAATTAGTTTTCCATTATACAACAGGGGCTGGGATCGATCCCAAGTGTTTCCACTGAAGAACGCAGTCGTACCACCAGTTCATTTAAATTTTTATTTCACAGTGATTGTTAATCAATCTGAGAATATATTTTGTTCTTAATTTTAGTATGAAAAGAAACGACACTTTGTTGATATTTAAACCATTACAGCTGATTTAAAATGCAAGCTTTTAAAATTATTTCCTTTGCAAGTAACAGATTAATATACTTGAAAAACGTTATACATGTCTAAATAAACATTTTTTGTTGTCATTGTCATTGGTTATGTTTTGTTTGCATTCACATATTTATTATTTTAGTTCCTCTAAACTAATTAGTATTTAGAGGAGTACATAGAATTGATGTTTGTAATTAATATTTCCAAGGAAAATTTATTATGATTAATAAAATGTTTCAAAATAAAATATTCTAAATAATCTTCTTTGAGAAAATAGATTATTATGAAAAACACAATATTTAAAAAGTGTGTTTATTGCATGATAAATTTCTAAAGTGAAATTTTAAGCATTAAAACGATATAAATAAAATATTTTTAAAAACTACTTCTAAATACGTTAAAAGTAAATACAAAGAGTCATAATGGTCTGAGGAGTTTCTGATTTAATAAATTTATTATTAAAGTAATACAATTGAGGAAATTATTTCAGTTAATATAATTAGTACGTATGATATCTTATAGAGTGATGTATTTTTATGCTTAAATTAATACATTTAAATTGGTTATAACTATAAATAGAAATAGCTGCTATAGATTTTAATTTAAGTAAATATTCCGCCCACAAACTTTTGCCTTAATTTCATAATTTAGATAAAAAAAAAAGTTTTCTATTCAATGTTGAGTAAAATTTCTGTGTACCAAAAAACAGGATACATCTTGAAAAGTAAAAACAAAAGCTGTAACCAAAAATTAGTTATTGGTTGAAAGTTTTAAAAGAGTTTTACCGACATATTATTTTTAATTCTTATAAAGAACGATAGTTCATCATAAGAATTATTAAAATCATAAAAATTAGAATTTTTTATTCACACAAAAAAAAAATTAAAATTTTTGGAATAGCTGCTTGAAATTATAAGTTAATACTTTTTTATATGAATACGAAAGAAGACTGATTTTCACAGTCATTGGAATAACTTACATTTTTTTTGTAATAAAAGTTTTCGATATATTCAAGATGTGCTAGTCCATTACTGTGATTTGATGTGGAGTACCACTAATTATAAATATTGGCTCAAGTAAGTGTTGAATAGTGGTTATAATGACACGGAATCATTTTTTCTCTACAATCTAGATATATTTTTAATGACTAATAGGAACTGTATTCATTGAAAACAAAATAAAAGTATTAAGTTTTCCAGAAAGTTCAGTCCGTTGATTGATGATGATATTGTTAAAACCATGTTAGAGCAAGGTCTTTTTCTGACATCGAAAATTGCAGAAAGCTTACTTCAGCTCAGGAAACTATTTTGGATCATATTTGGAAGATAGGATTGATATGAAAATGTTCAAAATGGGTGCCACAGGAATTAAGTCAGAAGATTTTTGATCACCAATGATCATATGCTGATCTCTGCTTGTTCGGAACAAATTCGAGCCCTTCTTGAACCGAATGATAACTAGAGATGAAAAGTGATAAAAACATCCCAAGGATAAGAGTATTTGTGCGGAATACCTAGACTTTAAAACTGTAAAACCAATTTAACTCTGAATAAGAGAATGTTGTGCATATGGCGAGACATTTGAGGACCAATACATTATAATCATTAAAAATTGAATGAAAAGCTCAGTTCGAAAAAGTATTGTCAATAAATGGTTTATATTTAGGGTCAGTACAAGCAAAGAAGCTGACAATGCTCCAAGAAATAGCAGTGAAGAAAGTGGCCAAGATACGAGTTCGTCAAAAAATTTCAGAACTAGGCTGGGAAATTCTGTCCCATACACCATATACTCCGGAATTATCATCCTCCAACTATCGCTTGTTTTCATGGTCTTACAGAATTTTTTGAAGGCAAAAATTAACAAACGAAGAAGAAAACAATAAAGCACTGTTTCCATTTTACGCATGAGAATATGAAACCATTTTCAAAAATGGGGTATACAAATTGCCTTCACGCTGGCAAGAAATCATTAATAATAATGGCAATTATATTATTTAATAAAGTTTCTCTTCAAGTTAAGAAAAATTATTTATATTTTGCTTTTTTCAAAACTGGACAGAACTTTCCGGTGAACCTAATATTAATGTATAATTTAAAATCACATCATATTTCATTTATTGAAACTTTAAATATATTCCTTTTTATTGATGTTTGTTTACATGTAGCTAGAGATGAAATGATTAAAAATATTGCCGCATACGTAAGTTAAATTTTGAAGCATATTAATACAACTGTTTTTGTAGTTGAAGCTTTGGAAACCAAGTATGTATCCAGACAATGAATTTCCAAAAGTACGAGAAAATTATTTTTCAATTTTGGTCTATTTTTCTGGAAGAGAGTAGTACTAAAACACACCTAAAAACAGAAAAATGTCTTGAACACTTTGCTATAACCCCTATGGAGTTTGATTGAAGAAAAAATCTAGAAGTCTGTTAGAGAAACAAACATTTGATTGAGTATGAATACTAAAAAACCAGTGCACAGATTTTTAGTTGGATTAAAATTATATTTTTAAGAATATCATGCCATTGTATTTTTTATTGATACAATAATTATTGATACAATTGATAGTAAGTAAATGTTCATGCACTTTTATCTATATCAAAAATATTGTTAGTTAAAATAATTAGTAACTACAAGAAGCTATTAAACATTGTGAAAAATTATGTTATTATTTTGGAAATTTCAGTAAAAGTTATATGAAAAATATAAAAATTCAACTTGTATGTTAAACCTACAAATACAGAGCAATGTTATATGCATAATAAATAACTTCAAAAGCAAAACAGCAAAATCATCTCTTAAACTGCAAAGATTGTGGAACAAAAAATTAATAATATCCTGTGACAGTCCAAGTGATGAATGGGGGATACTTTTAAAAAGGTTAATAGGACACGAGGGAAAAGATCTGAAAAAGTACTGGAAAATTACCACCGGGAAAGCCAATGGATCAGAAATGAAATTGCAATCTTAGCGGCCGCTTAAGAAATACTTTATATTATATTTGAATTTTTATTTGTGTGTGTGTCCTATGAGAAATCAGTTGTGAGTTGGAAGACAAATTAAACTATCTTAAAAAGCTCTGAAGATTGCTAAAGATAAATGTTATAATATTACAATCAAAAACTAAGAAATTTTTAGTTCTATTTCTAATGTTTTCCTTCTTAGAAAATGAGCATGCTGCTCAACTTTTAATGAAAACAATTATGAATTCATATTATAGGTATCAAACAACAATTTACTAGAAATCAAGTGATTATCAAATGAGTAAAGAATTTAAAAGTTAATAATTTAGACACATTATTAATTAAAAATATTTGAATTACTTAAAAGGAGAGCCTTTATTATATTTATATAAAGCAACTTTCACAGAGTTAGATATTTTATAAGATATTTTACAGCATAAAAATCTATGTCATTTGAAATTAACTTCAAATAAGAAAAATATTTTTATTTCTTAAAGTAGTGACGTTCATTTGAGATTTGAAATTGGAATGGATGAAAATTAGTGGAATAAAGGAATAATGGGAAATGATATTTGTTTGTTTACAAAATGATTAAACATAAAAATATAAGACTTATAAATTTACATACATTTTTTTGAATTTTTCAAGTCAATTTAAATTTGCGTAGTTTGTTATTTGAAATTTCTATTAATGTAGTCATATAATTATTAAGACAAGATCAAATATTTGAGGTTGATTACCATTAATGTTTATTTTATAATCTGGTTCACAATTAATAGAATAATCTTTATATTCAACAATATATTAAAATAGTATTTTAAAAATGTATGCATTTTTAAATTTCTTAACACATTTCATGTACATTATTCACAAGTTGTGTCTTATGGTAAAATTTCAAAATATTAAAGAATAGCATAAAGAAAACGTATGCAGAAAAGTAATAGCCTTATCAATTATTTTAAAGCTTTTAAATGAAACACATACACACACACAATTTTCCATAGTTTATGCTACAATATTTTTATATTCATATATTATTTTGCCCACAAAAGTGTATGAGTTGAAACCTTTTTTTCTATATATAAAATAGTAGAATGAAGATCTTATCTTGAATAGCTGAATTTGTTATTAAGTATGAATTAAGTGTCTTTAAAAATAAAGCAATTTACACTTGTGTCTTTCAATTTTTATCTGGCCTTTTAATAATTCCAACCCAGAGACATGACGTGAAAGTATGACAGTTCAAATGTCTACAGAATAAGTCAAATTTTGAATTTATTTACAACTTTGACAAATTTGGAACAATGGAAAACAGAGTTTCAAGATTTTAATATGTTGTTCCAATACGTTATATTTTGATAGTGTTCTAGGGTTCTTATTTACTGATAGTATTTCTGAATAATGTGTCTTCCGTTTCGTGTTCATACGTTAACGAGTCTAATACTTAAACCTAATGCAAAGAATCTTCTTGTCAACGAACCAATGCACTTTAAACTTTCAAGAAGAGTTTAGTCTCCTTCTGCGTAGTATATTACAGAAGTTCCAAAATGAGGTTAACAGTTCACATGCCAACTATTTTGCTCAGAGTTGCAAATTATGAGATGACTAATTGGGTTTAGTAACTTCATTTAGCAGAAATTAACAATTGTAAGGGAATACAATGAAACAAACAATTAGCACGCCATGTGTCAATTACAATATGTGCTTTCAGTTAGACGCAAAAGAAATTTGCTCCATAAATCTGAAATTTTTTTCACTTGAAAATTATTTTGTTCTAAAATTTTCCAATTAAATTATGAAACTTTTTAATAGATTTCAAAAATATAAGAAAAAAAGCAATTACTTAGTAGAGTGTAGAATCAAAGAACTTTTCAGTTTAATATGATTTTAGCTACATAATTGTGTTTATCAAATAGATTATTTAAAACCTAATTTATTTAGAGAATTTTAATATTAATTATCCAATTTTTTATCAAGTACAAATTATATGCTTTGTGGCCAAATAATTTTCTTTCTTACTAATGTTTCTTTGTAATTTAAGAATGAAAATTGCAAAAATGAAAATTATTAATCCTTAATAGTATAGAATGAAGCATTATTTCAGTACGAATTTAATTGTTTGGATTTATGTTTTAAACAAAAGAAAAATAAAGTTAATATACATTGGTGTTCAAAATTGAGAGAATTTTCAGATTTGGTCAATTATATCGAGAATTACTGGACAGATTTTAATGAAATTTGATATGTGTATATGCATTGCTACATTAAAATACAAAAAAATATGTAACAGTTATCGCATGATCGCGCATAATGTCTGGAGTCGGAAGGCATACAACAGTGGTGGCAGAATAGAAAGTAAGTTAATAGGGAGTACGGTTTCTTCTTAAAGGTATATAAGTCTCGCACCGTGATTTCATACATGAAATATAAAACAGTTTATGATTTCATGTGGCAATTGTGTGCTCACTCATCAGCAACGCTGTTTTCAAGTCTTGGATGGTTCTGGGGAAGGGATTGCGAGTTCCAATTGCCCTATTCAGAGAATCACAGTCATACTCTATAGAGTTAAATGCTGAGATTTGCTTGGTTAATACATCCGGTGAATATCCTCACCTTTTAAAAATCAGTCAACCATAAAAGCTCTATTTGGTTATCTTCCATTAAAATAAACTCAATGATAACTGCAAGCCTAAAGAGGTAAACATAGTGTTCTAAGACGTCACCTCTATACCTCATAGAGTCACACTGCCTTTGTCAAAGCCATGGAAGGGTGTTCATCTATTTAACATGATCCTTGACTGTACAGTTAAACCCTTGCTGTCGTAATAGTTGATTTTACGGACATTGGAAGGCAGGTCCCTGATTTTCGCCATATGAACTTATGGAGGAAATATGTGGTTAAACTGAACCGCAAATCGTCAAAGAAGAGAACGACCTGTCACTGATCCATAATCCACTCTGTGTTTTTTGCACCATGCTAAGCGGTTCCTCCCGTGAGTGTACTTGAGCAAAACGAAAATTGCAGGTTTTCAAGCAAACAATCCTCTCTCATGAAGTCTTCTGAAAGTAGACCTCTTTGAATCTAAAGTTCTTGTGGCACGAGAGAACCGAAAAACTGTAGGATCCCTGTTACACCTCACTTGAATAGACAAATAACTATCATTGCAGATAGTCGTAGTTCTTTTAAAACTTTTCCCACGTTTCTCTGAATAGATCCAATATCCTGCAACTGTTTATATGAATTTTACATGACACAGTGCGTTAAATTGAACCCTAGAAATCCACAGTTGAGACTAGCCTGCTTTGAGCCTCTCCACAATTCGCTATTCCGTTCCATCATTTAAACGTTAATAATTACTCATTGTTACTGTTACAACTTGTATACAATCGATTGTTGCACAAAAATACCGAGAAATTCAGCAAGGAATGCTAGCGAACATAAAGCGTATTTTATAATCCCTGTTTCTCTATCTGCTCCGTCCATACATACGTGCACGCCTACCATATTCAATGTACATGATTTCCATCTTTGTCTCAAAATAGTGGTTTTACATTTCGTTCCGCTCCTTTCAAGAAATTTTGACAAAATCAGAAATTTTCTTAATTTTGAACTTCAGTGCCGTAAACTTTTATTCATCAAAAGATTGATATTTCCTAATTTTTTTTTATATTAAATAATCCCACCAATTTCGAAAAATATTTTAACAATGATGTGAAAATTTTCCTTCATGGTAAATACATAAATAATGCAAATTTAAAATGCTAAATCTGTGGAAAAGTTTGTGAAAATATTTTTTTTAATGTTCTATAATGAAAGCTACAAAATAAAGTGAGTTAGAGGAGATCAATAGAAATTGTCTTCAGTGGTATGAAGGAACCAAGGCATAACAAAATAGAGTTTCACTATTAGAAATTACCCATAGGAAATATTAATAATATTCACTTGAATTTTAAGTGCTAAATTTTTGTAAGTTCCTCAAGCAGACAAAGCAAGAAAAAAATCTGTTTTAAAAAAGTGAAGTAAAATAATAAATTGAACTCATGTAAGAATAATTTTCAGACTCTTATTTGCCATTTTTTGGAATTTAAAATATTTACAAAAGTAAAATATATTCTCTAACGTGCGAAGTTTTCACTTTTATGAGAAAAGGAGTTTAAGAACTCAAATATGTTTTAAAGTAATATTATAAAATATTTTTTTAATAAACTAGACATAATTGAGTTACATAAATTGCAATAGTTTATATATACGGGTAAAAAAATTATAATTTATTTACAAAGTACGAACAAAAGGGATAAAATTTATATATTTTATTTAATATATTTTATATTGCAAAGTTGGCAAGGCAAGTTATCAATATAACAAATATTTTATTAATTTCAAAAAAAAAAAAAAAAAAAATGAAAGAAGTTAAAAAGAAACTGAAAACTATAAAAAAATCCAAGATATATACTATAAAAGCTTACGCACATTTACTTATATAAGTAAAAATATGTAACTTTTCTATTTAAAAAATATAAATTGTAATTAAAATTTTACGTAAATATATTTAGCCTGAAATAAATATTATCAGTTTAGAGACAAAATACAAATTAATATTTTATTAGAACTTGAATACTATCAAATTATGTTTTGAAATATAATTGAGTTTAACTATAAGTTTCTATACAAAACTATTTCTAAGCTTTTTTATAACATAATTGTAAGTTTACTTTTAATATTAAAAATTAAATAAATTTTTTAGTGAGATTGTAATTTATGAAACAATTTGAGGGATACAAAATAAATATCATTAACGTTATATTTATGTAATCATAAAAAATAATTTCTACGCGTTTTTCTTATCGAATGATACAATTTTAGTAAATTTTTTACTTATTTTTAACTTCTTAGTGTTGCTGGTTGTGTAATTTTCATGCAGAAGCGTTGGAGATTACACACGCCCCTATCGATGCCTAGCTCACTTCTCTATTAGCGACGGACGCTTCAAATACGCCAGGAATTGTAATTAAACGGCTTCAGATGGAAATCAATATTGCTTGAGGGGCCCCAATCGCTCTGTTGCTCGATCAGCATGATTAGGAGGAATATTTATTAAACTCACCTATCCAAAACGTCTGCCACAATTTAAGCACGAAATTGATTCCACCAAATAGGAAATTTTTGTTTTTGAAAATAAAATAAAAATTTTTTTTAACAATTTTTGTATCATATAAATTTTAAACAACATAATTTGGGACTAGTATAATCTTACATTCACATGTTAAGTATCTAACAGTAGTTTTGAAAGATATTTTAAAAATCTAACTGTATCTTAATCTTCATTTATAGATATATGATATTTTGATTTATTGGATCCCTATTTCTCAAAACGCATTTATTATAAATTCTTTGCATTTCTTTTAATTTTTATTGTTTCTTTAATATTTAAATCGGCAAATAGTTCTTTATTATATATGTAAATTGTTTTGTTAATAAATATAATTGAAAATGTTTGCTTAAACAATAATTCAGAAATTGTTTTTGAAATATGTTAAATTCCTACTCTGAATGAAAGCTATGTTTATGTCATTAGTTAAAATTTGAATACTATGTCCATTTCATTTCTATTTTTTGAGACTGTAAAATAAAAATATAGCCAAAGCATCTCGTTATATTTTTATTTTACGATTAAACAAATATAGCTTGCAAATTATTATACTTCAATTCGTTATGAGATTAAATAATTTTCTTAATAACGTGAAATGTAACAACATAAAAAGGATTTTTTTTATTAGTTGTATTTTTAAAAAAATTCATACCTGTTTGAAAGATTGAGAATGCACGACTACAAAGTGTTATTGAAACTTCTATGCAAAATTTATATTTGAAAAACCCATCATTTTCTGTATTTTCAGTTTTATTCAGCCTACTTTTCAGGAAATATATTAATAATAACTCCAATGTATCAAATTAAAGTATAATCTTAATGGATTACATTTTTTTACTTTTCATGTAATATTTTTAAGAATTTTTTTATTAAAAACGAAATTTACCTTATAGAACAAAACAAAAATTGAGAAAAGAAATTATAGAGTGATATAAAATTATAAATTAAGGAAACACACCATTAGTTATTTAAAATGTTAATTATAATTTATGATAGTTTCTAAAGTAACGTTCGAAAAATTTTTAACGATACATATAATATTGTTCTTACTACTAATATTGTATTATTGAGATTTTATTCTAAACTGTTCTGCAAACATGTTTCGAGACAATTTTTAATTTCTAATCTTCTAATTTCTAAAGATAAATAATAACATATTTAGGTATCATTTACTTTTGAAAAATAGATTAAATAACATTTATTTTAAGATTAATTTGAATAATTATTTTAAAACATTGACTAGTTTAGATTATCTTAGGGAGCCCGATCTTAAATATATAGATGAAATAAAATGAATTATAAGTATACACATAATTTCTCATTAAATGTTCTTCACATCTGCTGACCGAAATTCTAAACTTTAACCATTAACTAAGTGCATTTAGTTGAAAATATTTAACAATAATCTCTTTCAACGATAACTATTTGAAAAATTTAGTTTTCTTTGAGCATAACTCGCGAATTATTTTTTACATTTTTAGCAATCAGAAAATCCAAAGTTTTTTCAGAAATTGATTTGCTGGTATTAAAAAAAGCATAAAAGTTTCCTTTAACGTTTATATCTTTTCTTCACAGGAGAATGAAAAATAAATATCTGACCATTAATTTATAATTTTAAGGCATGTTCCAACTTTTTTTTCTCAGCCTGTTTTATCTTTTCTACAATCTAAATGAAAAAAAGATATGTTTTAAAATTTTCTCAACGAGATATAATTAAATTTCTTTTCCAAACTCTTTATTTTTTTCATATTTTAGTATGATTTTTTCGTACGTGTTTCATGTTTCTTAAGTAATCTGGATTATTTCTTAAATATTTCATTAAAATGCACTGCCAAATAAAGTTTAGAGAGAGTTAAGGATTAAGCTTTTGAGTTTGTATTGAAGTTATATAGCAGATTTGGCTAATAAAAGTGATAAGAGAGTACAGTCATGTTTATCTGACAAGAAGAGTTAAATGGAAAGGAAAACAAATATAAGAAAAAATATTAAATTAAAGTGGCAATAAAATATATAAATAAAAAAATATTTACATGCATAAAAATATCGTAAAATAATTAAGAATAGAGGTTATTATATCGTATAATGTTTGGGAAGAAAAAACTAAATCAGGTGAAATGTCTAATTTCAAGAAAATTGTCTAATTATGTCTAATTACAAATAATGTCTAATTACAAAAAAGATTTAGAGGGATATATATAATATCCTGTATTCTTCTTATCTCTTCTGTGTTTGCTTCAGTGTGACAAATGAAACCATTTACTCAAATTTCAAACTAACTAATAATTAATTTTTTTGAAAGTTGCTAAAAGTTTAGAATTTATTGAATAAATTTTCTAAGACTTTTGAACTTACTCAAATATTTTAAGAAGGAATTGCATACTAAAAAGGTACTTGCATATTAAATATTCGAATTCTGTAATATAGTACTGTTAATTTTTGAAATATTTGAAAGTTAACCTTATACATTTCAAAAATTAGTAACTGAAAAGGATAATAGCTTTATTTTCAACTTTGTTAGTATTTTCAGTTTACAATTTTTTTTTTAAAATATACTGTTCATCTTACATGTAATTATGAAATTTATTTACATTTTATTCCAGAAAAATCAGGTTTTCAAAATGCAAAATGTTATGAAATATCTTAAGCTTTGTTTGTGTTTTTAGGTTAAAAAATTTAGAGGAACAATAGTACAATTTTAATAATAATTTTCCATTAATAATGCTTCAATATATTATCTTTGCTTCATGCAATATATATTTTTCAATTTAATCTTATTCTGATGCTGTTAAGGCATTAATAAGTAAAACCATATATCAATAATGAAAACTGATAATTCTGATTGTAATTATGCTCGTTTGCTAATGAATAAAATTTTGTTACTTAGTATGCCATTTAAATATTTTGCATAGATATAAACTTTAAACTGATGTTTTTCACATGAAAAAATTAATAATTTAAAACAAAAATTTCTTATCGATTGTTTAGATTCTTTTAGAAATTTCCGATTGGAACTTTTCTAATGATTTAAAATATGTAATGTGACATATTTTTCAGTATTTTATTTTCCACTGTCATTTATATCTTTCCCACAATCATCAATATTATAAACTGAAAAACATCATACTTATCTAAGTATCTTGCTCACAAAATGTGAGAGACGGTGACATTTTCACGGAGCACATGAACTTACGTTCAATTCCTTGTAAGATAATTGTCTTTTAATACTACCAAAACTGATTATACACCTGAGACATCAAAACTTATTTTTCATCATAGTTTACTTCATAGTTTATTTTATTCCTGATTAAAAATAGAAGAAAATAAGAAAAACAAAGAAACAAAAGTAAAATTAAGAATAAGGGAATTCAATAAAATTTTAATTTTTACATGGCCTTTGAAATTTGTTTTATTATATCATTCGGTTGCTACTGATTTGTTTGCATTGTATTATCTCAAAACTGTTTTTTAATTTGTACAATACTGTTACTGGTCTATTTCTGCTAATGATTTAAAATGTAATTAAAATGTTGATAGATGTGCTGCCAATTTCCAGTATTCCCATGTATTTAAGCTTATTATAAAGTTTTTCTTTACATAAAAAACATCTGAATATTAATTAATTGGTCACACATGGTAGTTTCATTTCTGAAGTACTGTGGTGCCTAAGAAATATTCCTACTATAAACTGAGAATACTGGAAGAGTTCTTAGACCCTTTTAAGAACATTTAAAGCTAAGTTAGTTGCTGAATGGTTATTGCTTGCTAACTTTGATTTTTAGACCCTTTTGTGGGATGGATTCTAATCTGAAGCCGTTAAAGTTTGTTGTGGTTCGGAATCCAGAAACTGTAATTAATGGGTGAGTCATCTTTCATGTTCAAATAAAGATAATAGGATGACAAACAAACCGAAGACAGAGAATATATGCTGCTATGCATAATATAAATTTAAAATTCACGCTTGTAATTTTAAGCATCAGTCATTAAAAATGTTGTGGACATTATTTTAATCTTTTAGTTGTTATTAACTTATTAAACATTACAAATCACAGTGGATTTTTTTCTAAAAATTTTAATTTATTTATAAATTTATTGTTTATTATCTATATTACTATACTTAAATAAACCTAAAATTTGGTTTATATTTTACTAGAATCAAAAAGAAAATAACAGTTTTAAGCTTTATTAATGTTTTCGATGTTAACACAAATTAGAATTGCATGTAAAGTTTTCTCTCCTTCATAACTCTTCACTGAAAGCAAATATATATTGTCATTAATTCAAACATTAAGATTAAAAATATTTGCATATCCATTAATATCCACAGGAAATCATCAAAATTAAATAAATTTTGTACATTAAATTTTATTTTATAATGTTTATAATCTACATTTGTAAATTATTAACATCATTTTAAAATTATTTACTACTGTTGCTAGTTTGATTTTTAATATTTTTTGATCAATTAAGAAATCGAATCAATTTTTAAGTGTAGTTAGCATAATGTATATCTGAAATGACCATAGGCATTTGTGTTGAAAAATGTGTAATAAGTAAATTTTTTATGATCTGATGTTATATATATATATATATATATATATATATATATATATATATATATATATATATATATATATATATATATATATATATATATATATATATATATATATAAAGTACAGAAATTATATATTTAGTTCTGAAAAATTTTATAAGAGTTTACAGTTTTCCAATTATTCACATCTTCATTCGGTTCTAAAAATGTAGTAACCAGTACAAGTTTACAAAAATAATGAAATAAGCAAAAGTGCAGCTCCTTTCGCTAAATAATGCGTTCATTTAATGTATTAAACATATTATTACTTTCTTTTCTCGTATTTACTAGAATCTAGTCGACAAGTCATGGATCGATGTGACGCGTAGGAAAGATAATTTAAAGAAAATTACTCTTTCTGCTATATTTTATTTTCTTGCTTTATTTTAGATGCCTAATGTGCCGTAGGGAATGTCTCAGTTATCCAAAAAATATCTTAAAATATTTTTTCTCACTTAAACTCAGACTTTTGCTGCCGTTACTTTGTAATTTACTGAAAATAGTATACATAGTGTAGAAAATCTTTTTTCAACAGAAAAAAGGTTTCTTTGTGTTTACATTTTGAACAGAAATCATATAAAACGCGAATAAAGTAATGAATAAAACTCCTTGAATATTTAAGCTTAAACACAAATGTTCCCATATATCGTAGGACTTTTCTCAGTTCTTTATTAAAATCATTTTAAAATTATTTACTACTGTCTTATTTGTGTGTGTGTTTTATATAAATACTTTTATTCTCCTTAATAAAATAATATTTGTTACAATAAAATAAAAAAGATACTTGGTTATAATCACCAAGGACATAAACTAATCTGATTTTATTAATAAACAAATGCGTTAGAATTCACATTTTTTAATATTACTTTAGAATTCTACACACACAGATACATCCTGAAATTTTTTTCATCAGCAGATCTTCAAAACTAAGGAAATGGGTTTCATTTTTGAAAAAATTATTTTCATAGCTATTTAATAGTATTGAATATACACTACTGGCCATTAAAAGTGCTACACCAGGAAGAAATGCAGATAAGAAAATGATATTTATTGGACAAATATATTATACTAGAAATAACAAGTGATTAAACTTTCAAAAAATTTGGCTGGATAGATCCTGAGAAATCAGTACCCAGAACAGCCACCTCTGGCAGTAATAACAGCAGTTATACGCCTAGGCATTGAGTAAAACAGAGATTGTATTGCATGTGCAGGTACAGATGCCCATGCAGCTTCAACACGATACCACAGTTCATCAACCGTAGTGACTGGCATTTGGTGACGAGCCAGTCGCTCGGCAATCATTGACCAGACGTTCAACCATTGACCAGACGAAAGATCTGGAGAACGTGCTGGCCAGGGCAACAGCCGAACATGTTCCGTATCAAGGAAGGTCCGTATAATACCTGCAACAGGCGGTCGGGCATTATCCTGCTGAAACGTAGGGTTTCGCAGGGCTCGAATAAAGGGTAGAGTCACGGGTCGTAACACACCAGAAATGTAACGTGCACTGTTCAAAGCACCGTCAATGCGAACAAGAGGTGACCGAGACGTGTATCCAATGGCACTCCATACCATCACGCCAGGTGATGGGCCAGTAAAATGATGACGAATGTATGCTGCCAGTGTGCGTTCACCACGATGCCAACAAACACGGATGTGACCATCATGATGCTGTACACAGAACCTGGATTCATCTGAAAAGATGACGTCTCGCCATTCGTGCGCCCAAGCTCATCGTTGATCACACCATTGAAGGCGCTCTTGTCTATGACGCAGCGTCAAGGGAAGCCGCAGCCATGGTCTCCGAGCTGAGAGTTCATGCTGCTGCAAACGTCGTCGAACTGTTCGTGCAGACACTTGTTGTCGTCCAAAGGACCCCGTTTCTTGACTCACGGCTCGTGACGTGGTTGCACGATCCATTACGGCCATGTGGATAATATGCCTGTCTTCTCGGCTGTTAGTGATAGGTGGCCGTTGAGATCCCGCATGGCGTTCCGTATTACCGTCCTGAACCCATAGATTCCATATTCTGCTAACAGTCATTGAATCCCGACCGACTCGAGCAGCAATACTGCTATAAAATAAACCGCAATCCCGGTACGCTACAATTCGATCTTTATCAAAGTCAGAAACGTGCTGGTACGCATTTCTCCTTCTTACACGAGGCATCACAACAACTTTTCTCCAGGCAACAACGTTCAAATGCAATTTGCGTATGAGGATTTGGCTGAACAATTTCCTCATTTAAACACAATATAGATGTCGCTACTGGCGCCTGCTTTGTCTGAATGCGCTGAAAACCTAATCATTTGCATATCACAGCACCTTCTTTCTTTTGTATAAATTTCACGTCTGTAGCATGTCGCCTTCTTGGTGTAGCAATTTTAATGGCCAGTAGTGTACATATGACAAAAAATACAGTGCGAACAATAAATCCGTCGAAGTTTGTCTTATTAAGTAGAAAGATAAGTTCATATATATATAACATATTTTTCGATAGAAAATTTCAGTAACTTTAAAAATTTAGTCTTACTTAACACTTTCAATTTAAAACAATTCACAAAATATTGAGTACTAAACATTTTTTCCTTCTTTAGATCGCTGGTGGTAATTAATCTGATTTTTAATATTCAGTAATGAGTTATTTCATTTTTCTGGTAGACAGTAAATTTTATTTTCCAAGATGTTATATTTACTTATTTTTACATCTAAGTATAAACGTAGTTTGAAATACAAGGAGCTCTTGCTTTTCTTGTAGATTGTGCAACAAATAATTAGATAATTTGAAATAACACTATTATTCAAACAACATTAATGACTTTGTAATTATATTGAATTTCATTTGTTGGAATTGGTCAGTTAGTAAGAAAACTTAACTATTACCACGTTATAAACTTACATGGTAACTAAAAAATGATTCCATAGCTGTTACAGCTTTTGGCGTCCATAAAAACAATATCTGACATCGATATCCATATGGGAGAAACATTTTAATTTAATTATATAGTTTATATAGTAAAAATGCTTCATAATATATTTCTATAGTGTTCAGTTATAATCAATATACGTATTGCTTATAAATTTTCTTATTTAAAAATTAGAAAATTTATTAGAACTTTAATTGGGTTAAGAACTTTAAGAACTTTAATTGGGAACTAATGTAACATATTTAATTTTGATGTAAAATATGACATATCATTATTTCTCAATTCCGCAGCCCCATATATATCTTTATGTAGATACCACAATTCTATTAACAGTTTATTATTTTGCAAGCAGTTAGACTACGAAAGTTTTAATATTTATATTAGTAGTTCGTAGTTTTTGGCAATAAGAGGTTTGCGAAAGATTGTAAAGCAAAGCTAGTAGGCATATAAGAATTCTAAACCATGAGCATTTGGTTGACTAATATTCTAGAAAACTGATTTTTTATTATACGGTGTCTGGAAAGCAGCGATATTAAAATGTAGCTATATTTGCCAAAGTAGTCAGTAACTATATGCTTACAGGCAATCTGATGAGTTATTTACTTTAAAACGTAATAATCAAAAATACTGTAAATACACAAGCATTTCAAATGTTGCGAAAGACAATCAAATATTGCTGTTTAATAATGGTTCGAATGGTTACATGCTGTCAAAGAGGAGATAAAAAATAAAATTATTTTCAGACGCAAATGCAGTGTCAGCTTGGACTCTAAAAAACCCTGATCATGCCTGGAATTTTTTTTACAAATATTTATTATGTAAGAGCGCATGCAAATACACATATATTGATATTAAAAATAAAGTATTAGATTCACTGAAATTATTAACTCAAATAAAATCACAAAGCTAATGAGGTTTACAGTAATATATACAAAATAGTATAGAAAATAGAATATTGATAAAAAAAATCAATTATAAATGAGAAAACAAATGAAGAATACTTCTTGAACAAAATAGGTGTATTCTTTATTTGGAAATAGATGCTTTTACTAAAGAATATTCTTTTCGAATGATAAAATAGAAAAATGCCAAGAAGTATTTTTCAGTTTAAATACTACAGGTATATAAGCAAGGCTAAGAATTAAGTAAGTTAACCAGTAAGTATATGAACTATAATCACACACATACAAATATAAAAAAGTTAAGAGAATATCTCTTAAAATAAGATGTGTGTGTGTGTGTGTGTGATCTAAACTCATAGAACATTTCTTAAATTTATTTTAGTTTATTTATGTGCTTATATATATACATACATATATATATATATATATATATATATATATATATATATATATATATATATATATATATATATATATAATAATATATATATATATAATATTAATAATAATATAATTTCTTTCTAACACTGACCTCCAATTTCTGTTTGCATGAACCAATCAAAATTTTTATTTTAATAATTTTACGATTATAAATTTTATTTCTTTTAGATGTTGAAGGTTTTTTGGAAATTTCAGACGAAGATTTTAAATTTTTTTTAAAAGATACATATAGATTGATTTTTGAAGTCTTAAGCTTAATAAATGAAATTCTTATTATTAATGTACCTGTTAAATGATTATAAATCATGGCTTATATTTTTAGAAAGTTGATGCAAATATCATATTTTTCTAATTCTAGAAATTTTATCATTTAACTGCAACTTTAACTGAACACCTCTACGTATCAAAATCATAGAATTATATTATTTACGATCACCAATAACATTCAATGCCCTTACGGTACATTTGAAGTTGTGCTGTTTCACTAATAACCGCATCAAATATTAACTTTCAAAATCCATTTGAAATCTTGTCTGTGATTTTTTCATTGAAGTCATTTTTTTTAAACAACTCAGCATAGAAAACTTTACTGAATTACAAATCAAATCACTGAATCACATGTAATAGAATATTTTCTTGGTATTTGAGATAATAAAAAGAAGTTCCTCCATTCATAAGATTTTTCCTTTTAAGAAATAATTTTCTAAATAGGTTTGAGTTGAATGTATAGCAGTGATTTCTAGGTTATCTACATTACGAACCTCAATATTTTAGAGTCATTGAACAGTTATCGTATCTAAATACCACAATCATTCATTTGCCTTTTAAATGAGTCTTGACTAATCTTTATAAAAATTGGATGAATTGCTGTAATTACTAATTATGTATACACTGTCAGACCGTTTGATTCTTATATCTCTTATCGGAATATTAATTCAATGCGTTACGTCATTTCTTATCAGTACAGCTTATATTCTATATTTATAATGAACATTTGACATTATATTTATTTTCCTTTTTTCTAATGAACCTGATTATCCTGTGTTTCTGTCTTCGTATAACAGAGATTTACTAAAACCGGTTAGATAATTTTTCAAATTTTTGATGTACACAGAAAATAGATCATTCACAAAGCAAATTGTCAGTGTAGTAAATTCACACTACAGTCTGATTGCCAATCAGATTATAATGTATATTTTAAGGAAGCGTGTAATGTTGTTAGCAACTGTTTATCATAGAAGTACTTCTCCCATACTTTCCATCATTTGAAAATTTCAAATATTTAAATGAAGTCCTATTATACAACTTTAAAAGACGGAAAATGTGCAAATTCCTATAATGGAGAGAAAAATTGTGATTGAAAAGGAAAATAAGTTCTCTTTTTCCAATGATGAACGCTTCGCCTTTTATACATGCATGTACAATTGAATGATGAGTGCTTAGTGAACGTGGCAAAGTGTCACAGGTTTTCTCTCTTGAGATAAACGAATGCGGTTGAACCGATAAGTGATGATGAATACGATTATATAAGGAATAGCAAAAGTGTAATACGAAATCGAAATCCAAGCTCCTTAAAACAGCTTTCGTCAATGCTATCTACGCGATATCAATTAATAAGCCAGAACAAAAGTAAATTAAAACTCACCGACGGATTTGTGGTGATTCAGGCCTAAGGTCAATATGTTTGGAATAAGGTGTCTCAGCCATGTTTACTATGGAATACTATACATTTTCAGTGTGATCAATTGAAGTGAAAGTAAAATATATATTTTCAATTTTTCTTCTCATGAAATTGACTCACTATCTATAAAATTTTTCCGAAAAGCAAATATAAACATTATAAATGCAATTACTAAGATTTTATGATATGCTTTTAGAATTTAAAATAGTCTATATTCATTTACAGCTATTCTGCATGTAACACTGACATATTTAAATAGTTTCAGTTTGCAAATACAGTAATGACTCGCATTTTCTCTCTTATTCTCATAAGAGAATAAATATAAATCGTACACTTTATATAAAGATAAAACTGAAAATTCAAAACATCTTAAGAAAATATGAATGTATAAGTTCTCACAAAAAATATTTTTCGTATTAGGTATTTTGCCAGAATCACCTACGAGATTTTATAAGTGAAATATAATCATATCTTTAATACAATCCAAGCACAAATTATTCATATTCTTTGCTCATTTTGAAAAATTTATAAAGAAAAATAATGTAGTCAAAAATATTCAATGATTTAAGAAAAATGGAGTCTTTTTTAACAACAGAAAGAACAAACGGTATCAAATGGTAAATTCTATTGAATACCGATTGGAAGTTTAGAAATTGTTACGGCATATTATTAGAATTGTAGGTTCATTAGAATCGTATTTACTTATGAACAAAAATAACTCATTTAAATTTTTCCATGAAATTGTAATTACTTTTACTTGAAAAAATCTAACTTACACAATATACATTTAATTAAGAATTAAATAGAGATTGTGTGTTTAACTGTTAGCTTACTCTAAGGATATAAAAATATTTATTTCAATTAAAACTCATTAACTTTTAGACTTTCTTAAGTAAAATCTTCTTAAAACTCTCAGTATTTGTTTCTATCAAAGTTTTGAAAATAAAAGAAAGCTGATTTTATTTCCAAGACGAGGTATACTCTAACAAAACTAGTTTTTTTAGCTGTAGCAGATACGGTGCTTTTTAGTTAAACAATGATTAATTCTATTCTACATATAACCTCAAATATCCTCTAACTAAAAAAATTGTTTGGAAAGAATTCAATTTCATCGGAAAACACGAGGCAAAATCACTGCTTTCAAGGCAATTTATGTTGAGTACTTCATTCTCCAGAGAGATGCTTAATATATTACAGCGAACAAAACAGAAATCTAATTAATACTTAATTCGCTGCACTTTGCTATTTCTCTTACGTTCTCATTTTTACTTAATTTACTTAACAAATGAAATGAATTCTATTTTACGCAAGCTGCTGTATTTCATGGTGAAATGAATTATTTATGTCTTTGAAAATTCAGATGAGTATATATACATATTAATTATTTTTTAAAGTGGAATACTTTGAAAAATTTAGAGGAAAGTAATAAATATTATATGTTTAAAAATTATTAAATGAAATTTTACATGTTAAATTGTATATCTACGTTTATATATAGAGTTTTACTTTATAAATATTAACGATGATATTATAATATGGATTTCCATTTTGTATATTTTAATCTTGCTCTAGAAATACTGAAATGACTTTCAATGTAGAAACTTCTGAATTTATATTCTCTGATATGATATTTATATATTGACTCCAAGCTTTTATGACTATTAGTCAGTTTTTTAATTTCTGACAGCATCAAAAATATTAGTTTCATTTATATCTCACATTTATACAAGTTCTAAAAACTATGCTTATAAGTTTTTAGTAAAGACATTCAGATTTTTCTGAATATATAAGCCAAATGTAATTTTTCTGATTTGTCACAGCATATAATATAGGTGAGGGGCTTAGAACCTAATATTTCTAGCGTATCAAATTTAATTCAAAGAATATTATTATGCTAAATTTGCTATTATTTTCTTAAGAACAATGAAAACATTTTATAAATTCTCTCACATCGATACAAAAATCATATGCTTAAATTTATCTAACAACAGTTACGTAAAAGTTGCAGTGTAGAACCGTTAAAGATCCATGGAATACTGTATTCCAAAAAAAATCCCATCTAAAGTATGCCATATATTCATGTGTTGTGATGAAAATGAAAAAACCTCAGAGAACTCTGGAATACTCACCCAAGTACACGTGCAGGTATGGAAGCCATTTCCATGGTTTACTGTTCAATCAGTAGCTAATATCAAATTCCATTCTGAAGAAAGCGATTATATCCCTATGATATGAACAATATATATATATATATATATATATATATATATATATATATATATATATATATATATATATATATATATATATATATCATTAAAACAAATAAAAAGGTGAAGCAACTCTTAAATATATTTCAATCATCTGAAAATTTAGCTCAAAAATTTTATTATTAAAAATATGGAACTGATAAAATTTTCAAAGCAAAATACCATTAATTTCTGTCGTAGAAGTTATTTCTACTGTGCAATTCTTATGGTATAAAATCTGTAATAGTTGCAGAAGGTTTATTTTCCTAAATGTTTTGGAGGTACATGAAGAGGTTCACTGGAGACACAAAGAGTAATATCATTATGACACTGTTGAGAACCTTAGAGACAAATTTACGTCTTTAAAAGTAGTATCATGGTCAAAATGCATGGACGTTTCCCAAACAAATTGAGCTAGGCCGTTATATGTACTAAGCAGACAGGGCTGCTGGAAGTAATGATTTTTCTGCATGGAATTTATCTATGAAATGGAGCCTCGTAAAGACAAAAATTAACAACTCCCAAGCAAAGTTTGATAGTTATGCCTTACCCCTGAACTGCTCTTAAATCATTGCTGTTTGTTGTTGAATATGCTAGAATCCCTTTCATATTACGCATGGACCCAACCATCATTGCATGCCATTTAAATGAACAGGATTACACTCATATCATTCTATAAAATGTTTGTCATTAAAAAAGAACATCCATTTAATCGTTTACATTGGTGTCGCAGAAAATAATCGTGATTACCAACAGACTCAATGAAGTTTTCTGTAATGAATCCCACTTCATTTGGAACAGAGTACGCATTCGTAATGAAAAGCCCACATCATGTGGTCTCAATCAGCATTTATTTTGCTAACATAAAACCTTAATCTAGCGTGTGATGATCGGGTGGTACTGCCTATGACATCAGATCACTTCTAGTCATTCTGCGTACAAATTTAACAGAACAATACTGCATACTCTTCTCACAACTTTGGATTACATTTGCTGTTAATGATTTTCCTTGGCCATCATTGTCCTCAGACTTAAAACTAATCGAAAATATCTGGGATTTGTTAAGTAATTAGATACAGATGCCCAAATATTTTGACAATATGTAGTAACAATTGAAGAATGAATGACGGAATGTTTCGAATACTGAAATGATGAATTATTATTCATTACCTTAATGTTTAGAAAAAGATCTGCACAACAATTCATTTTAATATTCAGTGGGAAATTGCTTAAAGTTTAGATGAGAATGCTGATGAGCTTAAGTACGTTTCTTAAAACACCCAAACAATCAATCATTTATTTTAATAGTAAATTGCATAAAATGAATAATTTTAAACTATTGACGAAATTAAAATAAGTTTATAATAAATCAACTGCAATAATAATGATAGTCGATTAATAAATTAGACATTAAATGAAAAAATGTTAAATTTGTTTCACACAGAAATTTATTTTTTGAATTAAAAGTGTTATAGAAATATATTCATTTGCTCACTGAAAATTCTTTTATTTTTTCTTTCAAAATCTTAATATAAAGGGTAACTTTTCATCACACAAGAAAGTAAAAACAACAATATTATAAAGAAAATTGGAGTTTAATTTGCTTTCATGAGAAAATTCGCATTGATGCTTGGATGACAAATTTCAGCGTGAAAACTCATAAAATCTAGATTTTAAAAGGTTCTACAAAATTGGACTATAATGTAAACAAGATTCCAATAAATTCTAAAATTGCTATTTATAATATTTTAAGTAAAATATATTGTAGAAAATATGAAAGATCTGGAAGAAGAGTGGTTTATAAAAACCCGATAGCAGACTAATTTTCCTGAGTGTAACAAAACAGAACTTGTCTATCTGCAAAATAATATAAAAGAAAACTGAAAGTATCTTACATACAACAGACTATAACACTTTAATTTCAAGTATTGCTTTATGAAAATTTAAAAGAAAAAGTCAAGTGTGACATTTAAGCTTCATTGTCTCTTGGAAAACTATTATTTTTCCTTTGGAAAAGAAACAATTTGAATGACCTGAGCAGTAACATTTTATTTTAACACTATTTATGAGTGTAACCTGATGATTTCTTAAGTAGACAAATAGGAAACTATCTCTGCGATGGCGTGGGAAGGGATTGCGTATGATGGAAAACATTATTTGCAATATGTTTCTAGAAGAATTGCTTTATCTGTTCTTAACATATTCTTTACCAATACGTTATACATTTTGGATAACTTTTAAGAGGATCAAATTGAAAATTTCAGCAGGACAATACCCCTATCTGCATCTTTAAATCATTTAAAAATTGATTTCAGAAAAAAAATAGAATTCTTAAGCTAGCCAAGATGTAATGTAGACCTACATTGCATAGGATATAGCGGGATTAGATGGCTCAACATTTAACATTGGTTGTTTGGGTATGCAAATAACTATCACCATTCTTTAAATGAATTCCAAGTATGATCATGGGTCAATGGAATAAAATTCCAAATATTACACTTTAAATTCTGACTAATTCATAAAAAATCAAACTTTTAGAGTTACTGAGAAACTGTTTATACCTACACTTAAAATCTTTGGATTGGTAAGCTACAGTATAATTTCCCTAGTGAGAGAGCGAGATTCATCTTGTGAGCCCCAACTGGATATCATTGATCTACATGATGGAATTTTACATAAAAGAATTTCTTTTTTTGTCTCATGATTACAACGACATATTTTATTCTTTAAAATTAATTTGATATTAATGCTGTTAAAAAAAGACATACAACAGAATCGCTGTAAATAATAAATATGTTATTTTGTACAAAACTTTTATTTTTCAAATAAATATTAAATATAGTGAAATAATATAAATTGGAAAGTGTTAATTGTATAAAAATTCAGCAATAAGTCTCAATAAGCATTTTTTTTTACAATTTATCAATGTATTCATAAATAATTTTAAAGTAAATGTTCTGCATTTTATGTTTTCATGATTTATAAAATCATCCATTGTTGTCAAATAAATTTTTTGTAGTACTGTTTGTACAATTTAAACAATTTACATAACTCATTAAATTTTTCAAAGAATTCTCTCTTCACAAAAATTAAGTATAGGAACATCACCAGTTAAATTATTAATTTTAAAATCCTCTTTATAAAAGTAAATTAGATAAAATGACTGTTTATTTAAATGACTGTTTTATAATTCATTATTTTCCTGGAAATGAGCAAACATTTTTAACATATATGTTTATAAATGTAATACAGGCTTAATTTCTTTCATTGTGTATTACATTAAACGCAACTTTTTAAAAATACATAAGAATAAAAATTTTTTGAAACTCAAAATATTTCTTTCGCTTTCCATATTCAATATTTTATTAGGCTTAAAATAAAATAACATGTAATTACACATGGAATACGTATAATATTTATTTCCGATCTGAAATAGAATGTATGCAATTATGCTTCTTCTCCATTAAATAAATGTAATTATCTATGCATACATTAATTATTGGGGATTATTTATAATCACTTTTTCAGTAGTTTTAAATTAATTGGAGAAACATGAAATATGCAGAAAATTGTTCAAAACACTCTTTCAAAATGAAATATGCTTTCAACATAAAATTAACAATCATAATTCTTGTGCAATATGAATAGTTTTTAATTTTTACGAAAGTGCTCACCACTATTTTTTGGGCTAATCATTAATTCAGGGAAATCCTAAAAACAAATAACCCTGTAATACTGAAAAAAAGTGTTAAATAAAAAATCTTTACTCTGAATGTCAACCACTGTGTAAATATTTCACTTTGAATGTCAGCCACTGTGTAAATATTTTACTTTGAATGTCACTTACTGTGTATTAATACTTAGAAATTCATAGTTTGAGATTTTATTTGCGTGTCACTGATAAAGAAACTGAAAATTCTTCTGCTCACATCTCAACAGTAGCACTGCATAATCAGCAGTACACAATTTATTTCTTGCTGCTCTACGATTGAGGAATCAAATCGATAACATTTTATTTCCTGAAAGATTATGTTATGAGTACATTGAGAAAAAGACAACAGTTAAGATTACACTAGTCGACAAACATTTACTTTTCTTACCTAACAAAAATGGAATTAGTGTCTATCACTAATTTTGCAGTTAGAACTAAAAAAAATAATAGTATTGAAGCTGTAGCGCGTACAGTTTTCTTGTTATGACTATCTTTCCAATACTGAAAGGAACTAAAAAAGCATTTCAAACACGCATTTTTTATTATTAATTTCATTAATTTACAAAGTTAAAGTAATTGAGATGATATACATACTTAAAACAAAGTAAAACATAAAACATTAAATATTAATTTAAAACATAAAACATTAATTAAATACGATGAAAAGATACCACTTTCTTCTTTTATGTGGCACAAAATCTTCTTCTTTTGAAACCAGTAGTAGTTACCCATCATCGCTGGTACCCCATAACTTTTATATCGAGTTTCTAGAATCCTAATGTTCTGATGGAATCTTTCCCCTTGTTTGTCATTAACCATGCCAAGATTTTCTGGAAAAAAAATCCAAATGTGAATGTAAAAAGGGAATTTTGAGTGACATTCGACACCTCATGGCTGGGTAAGATAAAAAAGTTCTTCTATCAAGATTTTATAACTTTTGTCCTTGTTTCCTAAAACACCTTTACCATTTTACAAATGATTTCGAAGCTACTAATTCCTTTTGATTTAGCTTTCCTTCAAAAGCAGAGCTACAAATTACTTTTCTGATTTGAGGTCTAAAAAAAATGCATTCTTTACGCTTAGCTTCACTTAATTGTGGAAAAAGTCTTTTTAAATATTTAAATCAATCACCTTCTTTGTCTATAGCATTTACAAAATAAGTCCTAATTTAATGGGAAGTGGAGGAAGAAGAACTTTTTCGGATTCAATAAGAGGAGTATACTTAATATTGATAGTTCTAGATTGAAAAGATGTTCTGTTTGGCCATTTTTTAATTGATGTTCGGTTGCACGGCTATCCCAATAATATAAAAAGCAACAATATTTTATAAACCCACCTTGTAGATCCATTATTACGGCTATGGTCTTTAAATCTCCACAAATTTTTCAACTGAATTGCTTATATATAATTGCCTTTAGAATAGTTACCATGTTTGCATAAGTTTCTTTCATCGAAGCTGAATAAGCAACTGGTATGGATGGCTTCTTGTTTCCATTATGGAGCAATACAGCTCTTAAGCTATATTTGGAAGAATCTGTTAAAAATTGCCATTATGCTTGATATCCAGTTCCTTCATTAATCTATCTATATAAAAACAAAAAAAACTGAACCTTCTTTTATATAAAACTCTGAGTAAACCACATTACTTTTTCGAAAATATGTATACTTGTTCCAGCAGCCTACAAATTCCACTCTTGCAGACTAGAACCAAGAATTTCCGTCTTTTGTTTCGATAGGCCCAGATCCTGCACCTAATCATTGAGTTCATTTTGGCGGATAAAATGGGGTTGGTTTGAAGTCTCAGTTCTAAAGTTAGGGTCAAAATTGTATTCAGCAATATCTGTTTCAGATGCGTCTTCAGTGACATACACCTCTTGAATGGCAGCATCTTTCTAATTCAATGGTGGAGTTGATATTCATCAGCATTCATCATGAAGAACAGGTCGGAGTGCAGATGGTATGTTAGGATATTCAGTTTATGAATTTGCAATTTTGAATATCCTTCTGTGTTCAATTGACAGAATAGTAGTCATCAAAATGATTTGATGGTTCCCGCCACACCATAGGGGCAGCAATTGGCAGAGTTTCTCTTGCCTTTCAGCCACTCAACAAGAGCCACATTATAACTTACACAGCACAGGTGAGGAGCCCAACTTTTATCTTGGTCACCAAGTTTGAACTCGAAATACAGAAAATAAGCCTTTTCACTTCTTGTGATAAATGTCTGCCTTGTTACTTTAATATAAAACATATAAAATTGTAAAACAATTATCAGACGTAGTTTTGCAAAATCTTCACTGAGAACTTGCTATTTTCGGTATGAACTAATTATGACATGATTATAACATAAATATTAGTCACTTTCTCTGAAATTAAAAGAATTCACACAACACTGTTATCTCTAAATAACGTGAATCAAATATTTTTCTTATCTGAAAAGTAAATAAATAAACAATAAAACTGCTATTCTGTACACATAATAGTAGTTTTGAATAAAAGGAAATATTATTTATCTTAATTCTTCAATTATTTTGGAAAAAGTTATAAGAAACTAACGATTTATTAAATTTCTATGAAATACATAGAAACATGTAAATAAAATTTCCACACCACATATATTTTTTTATTAACACAATATATGATCAAAGGTTGTTTCAAGAAAATCCCAATTTTTGTTGCAGTTCAAATTTACTTAAAATGATTTGTTTCCATCTTTTTCCAACTCATTTGATTTTGTCCAGGAATGATCCCATTACTTTAACAATAAGCAAATGATATATCAAAGACATTTAGCACCATCACAACTTTGAAAAACAGAATAATTTTGAAGGTAAGTTAGAGAATCAATTTAAAACGCTGCAATTCACGCTAACACGAATTTATCACATTTTTTGCAATTCAAGAATTCTGATCATTTTTAACCCCGCAATAAAATTATGATAGTTATTTTCTGATTGTTTTCTCATAATGAGGTTATATTGTGAGAATTGTTTAGTTGTAATTATTTATATTTTACACTGAATAATTTTAAGTGATTTAAAATTTTTCTTTATCAGTGATTTTTAATCTAATTTTATTCCTATAATAATTCATAAAAATGTACACTATTTTATAAATATACTTTAAAGTCATTCAATATATAACTTTATAGACCAAAAATATTATTCCCTGCAACAAGATGTAGTTATTTCATAGGTATTAGAGAAACAAGAGATGTTTTTTGGTAATAAATTTGGAAATTTTATAATTATTGCTTAAGACAAGAACATACACATGAATTCTAAAAGCTCGACAGAGGAAGGATTGTAACCTACTGAGATTGTGGATTATCTTTCAGGGGAATCAGTAGCCATGTTGGATGAAAGAAAAAATATCTTTAATGTGGACATGTAATCGTTGGATGCAAGAGGGTAAGACAGACTGACATGTTCGATCGCATCCATCTCAGTGCACCACTTCACGTGATAACAAGAAAATTGTGCGCATGGCATGATGGATCGCTCAATTGTGCGCATGGCGTGATGGATCGCTCAATTGTGCGCATGGCACAAATCATTACACTGCACATTCAGTCTGTAATGCATCATCCAATATTTGCACATACCATTCCACTACGTTTACAGCAGAGTGGTCTATTAGCAAGATGTCCATTGCTTCGTCTACTCTTTACGCAGAACCACAGACGTCCCCGCCGCCAATGGTGCGATGAAAAAAGGATGTGAATAGCAGAATGGAATGAAATTGTTTTTACTGACCATTCACGCTTCTGTCTGCAACACTACGATGGCCTCATTCGAGTCTGGAGACACGGTGAAGAGAGGATGCTGAACAACTGAGTTATGCACCGCCGCACTGGTCCTGCAGGTATTATGGTATGGGGTGGTATTGGATACCACTTTCTCATTCCTTCAGTATGTTTCGCAGGTACTTTGAACACAATCAGCGGTACATATCCGAGGTGTTATAGCCAGCATCCTTCCTTACCTTCAGGGCTTGCCCACAGTCATATTTTAACGGGATAATGTGAGATCACACGTGGCACGCATTGTCTAAGGTTTCTTTATGTACCGCCAGATTGAATTGATTTCTGACCGACTCGCTCTCCAGATCTTTCAACGGTAGGAAACATTTGGTTCATGGTTGCTCAACGATTGACCCATATTACATCTCCAGATGCCACACCAGATCAACTTTGCCAACGTATGGAAGCTGCTTGGTCTGCTGTACCCCCAAAACACACCCAAAGTCTCTTTGAATCAATGATGAGGCGTGTGGTAGCGATGATCTCCAACAAAGGTGACTACTCTGGCAACTGATTTTGGCAGCACAACTCTTCACAGAAATCTATAAATTTAATTATGTCACACTTGATCAACATGTTATCTGCAAAATAAATTTTTTCGCGACATCTATTGTGTTTCTTGGTGTTGCAATTTGGCTGGCCAGCAATATACATGGAAGAAATAGTTATGTTGATTAAAGGGTCTGATGTGCGAAGATAAAACATTTCATAGAAATTGCGATTAAAAGAAGATGAACGTATTTACTTTAGTAAGTTGCGGGCGGGTTTAAGATGACGTAATCTCATTTGAATTCGCAAAATGTTACGCTATGTATACAAATATTTGAGCGCCACTGACGAAATAAATGTACAGAAAGGAGAGAAGACAAAAATAGTATCATAACATACAAGTATGAGATATATAAACAAATTATCTCAAAAAGAATAGGAAGACCTGGCCCATTTTTGTTCTTTAACTGTCTTTAAATGAATCAATGGGCATATCTTATGCTACAAAGTTAAGCAGTTATATATTAAAAATTTACGATAGATTTTATATAAATTTTAAGTATGATAATTTAATCATAAAAAAATTATGATACATAAATTTAATAATAATATGAAAATATAATAATTGCCTGTCTGAAGTTATTGGATGGTAAAGGAAAATTACTAGGCAACTTGAGAAGTAAAATTTTGCCTATAAAACTGAAATAATAAATATTATAATAATATAACTATAAAACGTAGCAAATTAAAGACAATTAATATCCCTTTAACTTTACTTATTTTTTAAATTGTTCTATGCTGAAATATCATGCCATTACATACTAAGAATGACTGTGTACAAAAATTTTGGGTATGTAATATACTGGGATATAAAGGAATGGAGCTAAAGAGTTAAGCAAATGAAACTTCAGAGAATATTGGGAATGATTAGATTTTGAATATAGGAACGTTGATATACATTAATTGTATGATGACTTTCTTGAGGGTAAACATTTTATGATCACGTAAAATCTTTTTTCCGAGTGAAGACTGAATATTGTTTTAAATTTGATCAGAGAGTGATTTTACATAAGCATTTCAAAAGAATTGTGATGGCACTAATTGTACAGAGAATCCGAAAGATTACACGATAGGAAATTAGCAAAGAATATATTTTATCACTTAATTTTTGAATAATATTTAATTCAGTGTTTTGCTAATATTGAAAAATTTTTAAAAATATTTTAAATTTATTCAGTTAAAACTTCTTATTAATTATAAACTTCAGAAATTATTTTATTTTTAATTAATTTCACAATTCGGTACTCATAGTATTTTAGAGACTCGAAATCATAATTATTCATTCACTCACATTTTATAAATAAATGCCTTAGAGTGTTGAATTGCTTATTAATAATCTTTTTAAGATTTTGTTTTGCCGAAGTCTCTTATAAGTATTTAGCACTTACGTGTAAAGAGAAATGCACTTTTCTTCTGTTTTCCCATGTCACAGAAAAAAATGCGAATCATTTAAAACTTATTATAAGCTATGATCATCATTATTCTTATTATAACTTTGATTTGGTATTTTTACATAGTATAAAAGAATTTTCCAAAGTGAGTGAATTTTAATTTTACCACTTTTTTACATTGTATATCAATTTTAGTTGAAGAAAAAACATTTTAAAAGTTCAATATAATTTAAAGATGTGATAATAAATATTCTCATGAAACTAATTTAAAATTAATATTTTCTGAAATTAAGTGCCAATTTGCAAAGATTATTCAGGTAATTCCGTATTCTGGTAATTTGCTGTTAATTAACTCTAAAGCATATATTTTAAAATGATCATTTCATTTGTAGAAGATATTATATTGTTGCTATGAAAAATAAAAATACCAAAATACTTATACCAATAAATAAATTAGCGTGAGTTTTAATCTCTTACACGCATTTATGAATTCATATTTTTTTAATCTCTCATCAATAAGTATCAGTGTTTCAAATTCATAGAGATTAAATAGCTATCATATTAAAATTTATTCAAAATTAATAGGACAGATAGAATTCTAACATAATTTAAAATATTTAAAATAGCAAATTTTCTGTTTCTTCAAGCATGTAAAATTGAAAAGTGTTTCCGAAATCTTTTTTCATATTATATAAATATGACCATCTGTAATGAACTTTCCTGCAGGGCATATACATGGCATCTGTTTGATTTTCGAATTGTATAAATATGTATGAGCTATGATCATACACAGAACTGCTGTGAATACAGCAATTATGTACAACAATTGTGTTGTTATAAATTATGTGTATTAGCCATTCATTGAGCATTAAATTTATTGCATATTTACTTGTTAAAAGGTATTACGATAACTTTTGTGAATTTTTCTTGAAAGTCATACATTGTTAATGTTTAGTAAAAGATATGTAAAAATTTGATCATTGATTAGAAAGTAGCATAACGGAATTACATTTAATAATAAAATGGAAGGAAACATATGTACAGGCAAGGAATCAAATTGTGAACTAATAGATTACATAATTCAATTTTAATATGTTTTATTTTTGATAATTACAATTTTATTTCATTTTGAGTAAGTGAAAAATGAAATATAGTTTTTTTATGAAATCCTCAATTTTTTAAAAAAAAATCTAATCTTCATTAAATTTTTCTATGAATTGTCTTAGATATTGAATAAATTGATATTCCTTATTTCAGAATAATACCAAGAATAAAATTATAAATAAAGTTATTTATTTTGAATAAAACTAAGCTAAATGTTCTAGAGCATATGACAAATGTTATTTTAGAAGGGAAATGGTATGATAATTATAATGCTCCAAAATATTCTGCGTTAATCAATAACCAACAGAATGTTTTCCACATTTTGAGTAAATACGCTTTTGATGAGACCTATTTGTCAGAGATTGCCAATTTCCATCACGAAGGGAATTGAATGACCACTAATGCACCAGATCAAATCCATTTCTGAGAGCTTCCTGTAAGAGTTTTCGTATGAAGGGAAAATGCCTAGAAATGAAAGAAACATGTTACCTTTCAGTAAAATAATCTTGGACAACTCTATGTTATCAATAGTACACAGAAGAAAGAAGCGGGCGAAAATGGATCACATGGTTGAGATATTTCTTACGAGGCATAAGATATGATGTTTCATGCACTTTCTAATAAACTTGCTGCCCAAAGAAAGCTTAAGTTTCAGATGACTCCCATTGTGAAATGTTCTGGTATTTCATTATCACAATGTAGTTTTTCTTAGGTTAATATATAATTTAATAAAAATGTAATTATTCTCACATCTGTATTCTTCCAGTATAATGAATAATAATAATAAGAGCACATTTTGTTATAACATATTATTTCATTTCATTCCTTAATGAAGAATAAAAATAGAAGTAGGTGTAATTTGTTAAAGTTTCTTGGAAATTTAGTACAGTTAAATAGAATTTTCTAAGCCTTCTTGAATTTTTGTGTAAAATTATATAAATGTTTCACATAAGTACTTTTTAATTAATGGGTAATTTTTGTTATACTCGCATTCCATTTACAAATAAGTTATAATTAGTAATAATTATTTTTAATAATGCGTATAAAATCCCAGATAAGTGTCACAAAAATCTAATTTTCTTACAGATTTCTAAATCATGATTCATTAAACATTATTTTTTTAGATTCATATCTTGACACTAAGAAGTTGTGCCTAGTAAAAATGATCTCTCCAATTAACACATTTTATTTACAAAATAAAAGATGATAAAGTAGTCTTTATGTCAGCATAAGGATTTCGGAGAAAATTTACTAATTGGTAAATAAACATTCACAATATTTCACTTTAAATTAATCAGATGGAAGAATATTGAGAAAAGAAATATACTTTAATCATAAAAATAAGTGTAATAGAAATTATTTGAAATTACTCAAATGATTTCTTGCAATTTTAGTTTTTATCATCTTATGAATCATACATACTATATTAATTACATACTAGATTAATATTTGTTAAAATATAAATAAGATTATTTTAATAAACATTAAATTAAGAATCAAGTGAAAATAATGGAATATTTCTGCACAATAATAAAATTTTACGAATTGTTGTAGTATTTAAATTAAATTGACTATGATAAATCTATCATTCATCGATGAAAGACTTCGATCAAACTTATTTAACAATCATTTACATTCATAGAAAGTGTCTTTTCATAATATTTTCAATTAAAGTATATATATATATATATATATATATATATATATATATATATATATATATATATATATATATATATATATATATATATATATATATATATATATAATTTTAACTGTTTCATTATGCAATAATTATAATATAAGATTTACTGTTTTACTTTTAATACTGACACAAGCAAACGAAAATAGAGTAGTTTTATCAAACCACTTAAAATTAGCTTTTGCTAATATTAGTTATGAAATTTTTATTTGAGGTAGTACATAACAAAATAAAGTTACAAAAAATACAAAACTGGCAATAGTAAGGATAATTCCTGTTATCCTTTAACATTAATTCATAATATTGATATTGGTTACATAATTTTATTTCATATAAAATTAAAATCGAAGGTATATTTATTCGAAAAACATAGCTTTAATATCTTCAAGAGGAAAAAATCATTATCATGATCATTTATCAAAAGCTAAGTAATTTCCTTTCTCTTTATAAAATGAGTAATTTTCTTTATATGTATTATGATATCAATTACTTTACACAGAAAAATATAAATGGACAAATATATTTCTTAGTCATACTATATTTTTAATGACAAGATTTTGTAAAAGTATTCAAGTTAAAATTTGAAATAAAAATTTAAATCAGAGGCAAGGATTCAAAGCCTGAATATAAAGTGAATAAAACAGCAAAACTAAAGACATTTTCGAGATTTTAGAAAATTTTCATCTTGTTCACTATGAGTAAAAATTATCAAAACTCTGATACACAAAATTTTTATATAATTTAATATAATATTTACATGTAATGATACAATCTATGTAAAAGTGAAAAAATTAGTTAACTTTCTTTAAATATAACATTAGAAAATATTTCAATTTAACAAGTTTTTTTTAATACAAAAAATGCTACTTTGTATTTCGAATTTTAAAAATTCAAAATTTAACCAAAAGCTTCTTCCAATAATCTTTTCCTAAAAATTAATTTTTCTTAATGGAACTAGTTGCAAATTATTGTTTAAGTTCCTTGATAAAGATACAGCAAAACAGAGTTTTGTGAAGAAAAATGTATATTGTTTAACTAAACGTAAGGCACATTTTACGTTTTTACTACTTATAAAGTACATAATTAAAGTGTGTGTGCGAAGTAAAACTTACAAAGTACAAAGCTATATTTCTTTATACCATATTAAAAACGAAAATAATTCCAGAATATGTATTATTATCTAGAAAAAGTATTATTATCAAGAATAACTGTTAATATATTTGTATCTAGCTGTAGAAATATTTATGTTCCTTTAAAAAATAAATTTACAGTATGGAAATTTATTTTAAATCATTATTCCTATTTTGGGGGAATAAAGGTAAATAAAATAATTAACTCATTGAGAAAATAATTTTTCGTTTCTCTGATGATTCATGATCTTTGACCATATTCTATTATTTGACGATTTTCTTGTAAATGCACACCATGTTGTTGTTTTTAATATCCAAACAGGCAATTGTAATTATCTGAATTTTAATTCATTGATGATAAAATCCTAAAAGTGAAACAACTCAACAAAAGTAGTCTTTTCTCTTATAGTGAAATTATATATATATATATATATATATATATATATATATATATATATATATATATATATATATATATATATATATATATATATATATATATATATATATATATATATACATATATAAGCTTCTTCTTTGATAAAGCATTAAGGAATATATAAAAGGCTGTATCGGGTTCAAATGCGTTTGTTTCTCGCAGGGATTTTCACAAATTTTTTTTCTGTAATCATTATTTTTCGATTTCTGAATCTGGTTATTTACATGTTTGGTGCAGGAATAATCAGGTGATCTTGTTCATCGTGCAAAAGTGTGCGGATATGGGGAATGCAGACGTGTACAGGTTATGACTCTGTTATACTCAAAAATTCATCTAAAATGGCCTATCATGAAACATAGCATAGAAGTTGGAAAATGTTAGTCACACAATTCGTTTAGCATTTGTACAGTTAGATATGACTTTTCTAACATGAGTAATTGCTTACAATGTGAGTTATTTTAATTATCATTTGAAGAACAATGGATGTGTATCATTACAGAATAAATTCATCCAGGCAAGCAGACAGTTGTTCTCTATTTACGGATGTGATAATTATTTACTTATTTTTTAGTATTTTCCAATCTTTATTAAATCATCATATAATCAATAATATGGCCATTATAATGCTCCGAACAGACCAAGAAGATAGACTGCAGTTGCAATCAATAAATGTTACTTATTTGATCGTTTTTGTGCAGTCTTTTTGAATATTTCTTAATTGGTAAGTACTTATAGAGATTTCTAGGTTTTCTGCTTTATTCACACTCTAAGAGAATATTTGTACTCTTGATAAGTTATTAAACTGTGCTTATAACTAAAATATTTTTATTCATCGAACATTCAGCAGTCGATCAACGAAATCATCTTTGTGTTTTTATTCATTTAGCATTATTAATAAATTTTTTTGTATTTATAGTAGCTTAAGAAGACTTTAAAATAATTGCATTATGCTAAAAATTAAAAAAGAATCTATTTAAATAATAATTTAATAAGTTTTACTTAATGTCATTGAAAACTATTAATTGGTTGAAATATTTAGGCATTATTTAAGCATGCACCATTTTATCTTTAAATTCCTACTTTCACATTACTTATCCTTTTTAATTCAAGTGCTAGTAAATTTTTGGAACATTTATAAAAATTCAAATTAAGTAGCAAAATTTAAATTTGAGTATAACAGAATAATAATTTATTATAATGTTTAAGAATATGTTTATTTAGTAGTTTCAAAAACGAAAACGTAATTTTATTAAATAAGTTAGTTACAGGAATTTAAAATATTGTTTCGTATTATCACAATTGCAGAACTAAAAAGGCAATACCAAATAAGTAGTAAAAAATCAGATATAGTATCTATAAATGAATAGTGTAAAAATGAATGACATATTTTGATAATAAAAATAAAAAAAACATGTTCAATTATTTTCTTCTCGCAAACTAACTCATTTGAAGTAAGCACAATCAATTTTATATGAAAATTGTGTCATAAATTGAATCATTTTTGTTTTACTATGCTGTAAAGTTTATTAATGTTTTCTGAGAAAAGTAATTATTCAGCTGGAAACAATTAGATTCAAGAAAAGGATGTTTAAACTTGATTCTCGTCATTTTAAACGAGTAAAAGTTTGCAGCTCTTGACAAATCATTGATGAGGATGAGTGAACGCATGACGTCAAAAGTAGTTGTCATGGAAATGAAGTCAATTCTTGGAACTAAAGCGAGGGATCGTTCTTAAGAAAAGAAGAAAAAAATACTCTTTCTTTTAATAAATAATGGCACATCCAATACTTTAGTCACATAATTGAATAAAATTTTTATTTAAATTCAAGAAAAAGTTATTCGCACGCTTAATGCAGAAATAATTGCTGTATTGATTTATAATGCTTCTTTTTATCTCTCACTGAAAGCCAGATATAAAAAGAAAGTTTTTAGAATCTCGCACATGCTTAACGTTGAAAAAACACAAATATAAGTATTATGCACAGTTGTAATATATTGGAATCATATAAGTACAAGTTTCTTTAATACTATCGAATTATTTACTAAGTTTTTAATGTAAAAATTTTGTAAATCAGATTTCTACTATGATGTGTTTATGAAATAGGATTTTAATATTACAATTAATATATATCAGATATTTATGCAGGGACTTGTTAAACCACTGTGATCGCACACATTAAACAAAATAATAATAATTTCTTTAATGTTTCAATTTTGACAATTTTGTCCAATTTCCTAGAATTGTTTACGATTATTTGAATTTCGTACTTCATGTCTTCCAATCAAACTTGATGAAATGTTTTTTCTTTAAAGTTTATTTATAATTATTGGATTATTAATAGGAAAATAATGCCATAAAAAGCCATTATATATCTCTATAAAAAAGAGCATAAATATCAAAGTTCGTACCAAATTGCAAAATTGTGACTTATGAAAATTTTATTATATAACAAACATAAAATAATCATACATTACAAATTTACAATCAGATAATTGTTAAACACAAAATAGAAATATCAGTAATCATAACATATTTCTAATAATACACTACTGGCCATCAAAATTGCTACACCAGGAAGAAATGCAGATAACAAAATGATATTTATTAGACAAATATATTATACTAGAAATAACAAGTGATTAAATTTTCAAAACATTTGGCTGCATAGATCCTGAGAAATCGGTACCCAGAACAACCACCTCTGGCAGTAATAACAGCAGTTATACGCCTGAACATTGAGTCAAACAGAGATTGGATTGCATGTACAGGTACAAATGCCCATGCAGCTTCAACACGATGCCACAATTCATCAACCGTAGTGACTGGCGTTTGGTTACGAGCCAGTCGCTCGGCAACCATTGACCAGACGTTTTCTATCGGTGAAAGATCTGGATAACTTGCTAACCAGGGCAACAGCCGAACATGTTCCGTATCAAGGAAGGTCCGTACAATACCGGCAACATGCGGTCGGGCATTATCTTGCTGAAACGTAAGGTTTCACAGGGCTCGAATAAATGGGCGTGGGGAATAAATACGACCCGTGGGTAGAGCCACGGGTCGTAACACACCAGAAATGTAACGTGCACTGTTCAAAGCACCGTCAATGCGAACAAGAGGTGACCGAGACGTGTATCCAATGGCACTCCATACCATCACGCCAGGTGATGGGCCAGTATGATGATGACGAATGCATGCTGCCAGTGTGCGTTCACCACGATGCCACCAAACACGGATGCGACCATCATGATGCTCTACACAGAACCTGGATTCATCTGAAAAGATGACTTCTCGCCATTCGTGCGCCCAGGTTCGTCGTTGATCACATCATTGAAGGCGCTCTTGTCTATGACGCAGCGTCAAGGGAAGCCGCAGCCATGGTCTCCGAGCTGAGAGTCCATGCTGCTGCAAACATCGTCGAATTGTTCGTGCAGACACTTGTTGTCTTCCAAACGAACCCGTTTCTCGAATCACGGCTCGTGACGTGGTTGCACGATCCATTACGGCCATGCGGATAATATGCCTGTCTTCTCAGCTGCTAGTGATAGGTGGCCGTTGAGATCCCGCATGGCGTTCCGTAATACCATCCTGAACCCATCGATTCCATATTCTACTAACAGTCATTGGATCCCAACCGACACGAGCAGCAATACTGCGATAAGATAAACCGCAATCCCGGTAAGCTACAATTCGACCTTTATCAAAGTTAGAAACGTGCTGGTGCGCATTTCTCCTTCTTACACGAGGCATCACAACAACTTTTCACCATTCAACAACGTTCAAATGCAATTTGTGTATGAGGAACCGGCTGAACAATTTCCTCATTTAAACACAATGTAGGTGTTGCTACTGGCGCCTGCTTTGTCTGAATGCGCTGAAAAGCTAATCATTTGCATATCACAGCACCTTCTTCCTTTCGTATAAATTTCACGTCTGTAGCATGTCGCCTTCTTGGTGTTGCAATTTTAATGACCAGTAGTGTAGTTTATAAAATTTTCCATGTTCTTCAATGATAAAACTAAACATATTGTGCCAGTCACATCAACAATATTTTATGCTAGTATTGCTCTTGCCCAAATTATTATGAATTTGATCGCAAGCACATACATATGTAAATCTGCAATTACCATGTAAGATATGTTAAAATTAAATAATAAACTCTCAATTTCCATAGAACACAGCAATGGTTAAAACAGGCAGTTAAAGAAATTTCTTTCATATAAGTTCCATATCGAATACATATTTGTCCCTTATAAATAATGTGAACAAGTCATAAAATGTTTCCAGACATTGATGTATATATGCTGTTATATTATAAATGTTATATATGCTGCTATAAGCAATCAAAACAAATTTACAATTAGATACTAGAAAATAATCATTATTTCTCTTTTTCTACGAATTTTTAGCTTTGAATTAAAAACAAGATTAATACAATTCCATCTCTCAAACAGATTTTTAACATCATTTCAAAACTTTTACTATTGTTAGTATGGAACAAACATATATATTCTTGTAATCTTTATAATTTATTAATTTTTAAAATGCAACATATAAGCCATATTTTATTTAAATAAATAAATAAAAGGGTATTTCTTACACACAAATACCTATATTAAAATTTATTTTTGAAATTAATGCAATAGTTAAAAAATGAAATAAAAAGATTATAAATTTTAAAAATTTTTATTCACGTGATGAATTTATTAATATTAAAAAGTAAAATAACATATTCAAATCACTACATTTCTAACTTCATCTTGTTATATAGTAATTATATAGTATACGTCGAAAATAAGATAATTTTAATTTTTGCAAAATTATGAATATTAACAAAATTATTAGTTTCTATTTAAATAAGTAAATTGTTCCACAAATTTGTATTAGGCACCTACCAAAAGTAATTCATGGATTTCATCTTAGAAAGAATTAACTAAGTATACAAAACAGTGCTTAAATAAAAACATAAGACTTTTTCTGGATAAAATATTATCAGTGATAAATGATAAAATGTGTTGTGTTACTTCATTGACAATTTTTCATATAAAATTATAAAATGCGAATTTAGTGAACAAAAATTTAAAAACTTTATATCGCATAGCATTTATTTTTATTAAAGGAAGTGATTTTCGAATCAACAACGTTAACTAGCTAATTCTCATAAAAATGTTTTCATAATAAGAATTTATTCTAAAATAATTGAATTTCAGATTCTGCTAAAATAATTCAGCAAAGTTTAGAACGGAAATTGCTGAAAATTATGTAAACTCTAAAATTGGTAAAGAAAATTTACTCTGATTATAGATATGGTCACAAAATACTAATTTAAAATGGAATTTTATCGAAGTCAAAGTGTATTTATTGAAATAAGTCATTTATTTGTAAAAATGGCATAACAAACGATGGTTTTTATAAGAAAAGTACAGTTTCAGCAGATAAAGGTTTGGTACTCACACAGAAGACTTTTATAAGCGCATACATTTTCCCATTTTATTGTGTAGAAATCTTTATTTATTTTAGTTTCTCATTTACACCAAATTATGCTATTATAGTGATGAGATATACTTAGAAGAAATCTTTGATGATCTACGTTTCTAGAGTATAGTTTTCATGTATCAGAATTTCTTGTTTTTAATTTATTTGCCGGGTATGGTTTGAAATATTTTCTACCTTAAAACCGAGATTGAAATTATGAAAGTAATAAAGTAATTACACAGCCCCCAACATTACTTTTAATAATTGTATGATAAATCAATAAATGAAACAATTGTTCATATATATATATATATATATATATATATATATACACACACACATACTGGTGTGCAAAAATTAAAGATGAAATGGAAAAATTACTATAACAGCGGAACAAACAGGTAAATCGGACCGAAAGACCGATCAGAAGATCAACTACGGTCTGGTACGCAAAGGCATACTCAAATTACGCAACATGACGTAAATGGGGAATGTCGGAAGGGGCATAAAGCAGGCTGGCGGTGTACGCTCAGCGTGAAAGCTATTGCACGGCGTATATCAGTTTAAATGACGGCTGCTTAATCAGTGTGAAATCATGAACAGGCAACCTCGCATACGACATCTAGATGACCTTACGCGACATCGAATCATTGGGAGGATTGAGGAAGGTCGAAGTGTGACTGCGGAGTTTGGAATCGCTCACAGCATCGTTTCACGAATCTGGAGAACATTTCAAACTACAGGAACAGATGTCCGAAGGTTCAGCAGTGGTCGTCCGCAAGCAACCACCGCAGTCGACGACCGGTATATAGTCTTACGGGCAAGAAGGAACAGGCGGCAGACGACTGGAGAAATCGCGAGACACCTCCAACAAATGACTAGATGACCAATATCACTGCTTACAGTCGCCAGGACGCTGAACAGTCGTGGCCTATTCCCACGACGACCTGTACGTTGTATACCATTAACGTCTGCCCACCGGAGAAGGCTCTTTGTTTTGTGCCGGGAATACCAGAACTGGATGGATCAGCAAGGAGGTCAAGTACTCTTTCAAACGAGAGCAGATTTAGTCTGACTACCGATTCTGGAGGCATACATATCTGAAGAGAGCAGGGAACACGCAATAATCCCTCCAACATCGCCGAAAGGGATCGGTTTCGAGGTCATGGTGTTTTCGTTTGGGGAGGCATCATGCTTGGTACCCGTACTGACCTTCATATCGTCCAAGAAGGTTCAGTCACCGGGTCCCGTTATTGTTATGATATTCTTCTTCATTATGTACGTCTTTTTAGAGATGCTATGGGTCCCCAGTTCCTCTTCTTGGATGACAATGCTCCACCTCATCGTATAGAGGCTGTCAAAGAGCGGTTAAAAAGTGAGGATATTGAACGCATGGATTGGCCGGCAACGTCCTCGGATCTAAATCCAATCGAACACGTGTGGGACTTTGTAGGGAGACGCTTGGCGGCACGTCACCAACCACCAGTAATGATTCCGGAGCTGCGATTGGCGCTACAAGAATAATGAGCAGCAGTACTTCAGCAACATATTGACAACCTCATACTCTGTATGGACAGACGATGTCAATCCTGTACAGCAGTCAGGGGAGATCCTATCCCCTACTTAAAGCTGGATGTTTTTTGCGACAGAGCTGTCGCATGGATGTTTCGACCGTCTCAGTCATTCTGCTCCATGCTCATTTTTCAACAAAGTTTCTTTTTAATCATTTGGAATTTTTGAAAAGTTTTTTTTTTTTTTTTACTTTTTCTATATTCTTACATCTGGAGGATGTTCTGGTGCGAGTTTTATTGATTCGGAGCAATGCTGAACGAAGTTGCACTAGAAAAACTGTATCGTCCTTAATTTTTGCACACCATTGTAAATTTGTGTGTGTGTGTGAGTGTGTGTCACCAAGGAAAGGCAAACAAAGAATAAAAATAAGGTGTTTTCTACTTTAAAGTATATAAGTTTCAGTTTAATGCTTGATTACTATTCTAAGCTTCTTATGAACAGAGCATTTATTTTTCAAATAATCTTCTAGTTTTAAAATTTATTATACAATTACGTTTGAAGAATAATAAATTGCCCACTCAAATGGAGTTGGAACTTTTAAAGAATTCATACAACTTATATATTTCAAAAATAATTTTTATAAGATGAGTTTTATATTGTTTTAAGCAAAATTCGCTATACATTTTAATGTAATTAATCTTTGAGATTATTTCTAGATAAATTTTTGAGACTTTTTGAGATAAATTTAAGGAAATGGGAAGATGGAAATATTTTTTTCTTAAAATGAAATAATGAATTAAATTTTTAATTAGCATTAAAATTAGAAAGGAACAATTTTCTTATAAGCAAATGTTAAATCCTAAACTGTGAAAAAGACTGTTTCATTACATGAAAATATGCTTCAGGGAAATTAAATGCATCGTTATAAGCACCAGGGACTTTTCACAAGGACAATTGAAGCAATTCCAAATGAGTCTAAAGCAAATTGCTTAAAAGGTAGTATTAATTTATTTTTAGCTAAAACTTCTCATTAATTCAGTTAAAAATTTTAGATTGAGAAAATTATTTCAAAATCTACATTCTTTCTTAGAAGCATAATAAAATTCTGCATAAAACGTTATCAAAATGTTTATAAAAGAAGAAAATTTAAAGATTGATAAAATTATGTAAAAGAAGATAAGAAAGGAAAACGATATGAACGAGAAGTTCAAAATTTTAACACCTATACTTTTTCCAAAATATAATAATCCCATCAAAATTTTAAAAGAAATAAGAAGAAATTAAGATTAACAAAATAATTTGAAAGGGAAAAAATAAAAAAACAATAAAAAATAGAAAATTCAGATGAGAATAAGAAAATGTAAAAAAAAAAATAATGTTTAATGATGAGAAGCGAAAGCAGTTCCCATCTTTCAGATGCTAGCATCCAACTCAGCAACTAGCATGATTAGCATAAAAAACAATACGTTGTTGATGGTTGAAAATAGAACTTGGAACATGTTAATCAGTCATTATATATAAATATATTTATCGATATCTGACATGAAATAAAAAATATGATGATTGTCAGTTTCTTTTAAACAATGCATTTTGTAAAAAGTTCTGGTAAAAATACCTAATACAAGCCTTGTATAATAATGGAATGAAAACTTTTTGATCATAATATTTAATAGAATATCTAATTTTTTTTCCTCATAAATTTCAATAAATAGCTAAGTTTGAAAAATATTCTAGTTATCATAACTCTAACAAACTTTGTGCTTTTTAATTTTAAGGCTTATCTTTAAAATACAATGAAAAAAAATTCTTCGGCTTATGAAATTTTTTTTAATGATGTTATTAACGTTTTTGTGCATTTAATATGTCAAACATTGTTTTCTTATTAAAAGTTAAATAATTCACACAATTATATTTCACGTCATTTTATAGAGTTTATTTTTGTCATGATTTATCTCATAGCAAATGTCAGAAAAAATTTAAAATAATTGAAACTGTAAATACATAATTAAAACATTGAAACTAATTTAAAATGATAAATGTACTGCAATAGCTATAAACATATTTATTATAATTAGTATTTTATAAACATAAACAATTGGCATTATTGATAAATATTTTATTAAGGTTATACACACACACACACACATATATATATATATATATATATATATATATATATATATATATATATATATATATATATATATATATATATATATATATATATATATATATATATATATATATATATATATATATATATATATATAACTTTACAGTCTGGTAATTCATTTTATATAAAATCATTTTAAATATATATAAGATGTGTGTTCCATAAATACAATTTCTATCATTTGAAAACACTTCACTAATAACGACTGAGCAAGGACTTTTTAATTAGTGTAAAAAATACTTTTGAACAAAAATATCAATTATTTTATTCAAAGATTTTGTAATATTTACATTTAATTGTACTTATTTTCTGCTTGAAAAAACTTAAAATATGAAGGGGCATTTTTTATCATCTCATTTACTCTCTTCAAATCGGTTATTTACATAATTAGTAACGTTTTTTAACTTAACAGAGTAAGAAATGGAAAATAAATTATAATTTTAAAATGTAACAATTGTGCTCACTGATCGAAAAACTTTTTAATTTAGGATTTTTTTTTGTATTTTTTTTACTAGTTGAGACTTATGTAGAGAAGAAAGATTAAATGTACTAATTGTTTTGCCATTTTTATCCATTAGCGCAAAATAAATAATTTACTCGGTTTTATAAAATGTAAAAAAAAAATTAAGATTGCTTTATGAAAAAATCTAAAGTCCTATTTAAAGTGTTGCATAATATTTCACTGCAAGGCAAATTTTTCAAAATAAATAAATAAATAAAATAAACCTTATTAATGTTAAAGCAATTAACATTTGTTGACATTTAAATGAAATAACTATTTTAAATTGTAAAAATGATGAATCTTTATTCCAACAATTAAAATAATATTTGGAATAAAAAGTAATTCTGTGACCAAAAAATTAAAATTTTAAACTTTCAATTTCACTGTAACTTTGATTATATTATTGAATAAAATCTCTGCCTATTATAAAATATTTTTAACATTTTAGAACAGCGAAGCAGTAATAATCTTAAAATTAATGTGTAATTTTTTTTCAAATCCTTTTCGTGGATTTTAATTTTTAAATATTTTAGAAAACTTTTTTTCAGTATATTTTTTTAATTTTTGGATTTATTTTATCTTTCTATCTGTATAGGTGTATGACAATGATCTTTTTAATAGACTTTCAACCTCATACAAGTTATTAATTGAAATATATAGCTTTGTATATTATCAAATTTTAAAAATAAATGATAATTTGGCTGACTGCAAGGTTTAATTATGAGATTTTTAAATTTATGAGGTAAGTTTATCCTGTATGAATTCATAAGGTCATATTATTAAAGAATAAATAATTAATGCAATAGTATCAGGTAAACCAAGAATATTAAAATTTGAGACTTGATTCCCGTATATTTAATCGGTAGTTACATTGTTAACTGCACCAAGCGGCTGAAATATGAACTGCTAAACAGCGCCACTATTGTTAGATTATCTAAGTCAAACAATGGCTTTTCATAATTAATAATGCACGCCTCGATCACAATTTGTCATACAGCATTCCAAAGTTAGGGATTTGTGTTTATATAATTCTGTATTAATGTATATGTGTGTGTGTGTATAAGCAATAATGTATGTATAATATATAATTTATTAATGTATACAATTAATGTGTATGATATAAATAGCTAATCATACACATGTAAAATAAGATATCTGACGAATATTTTATATACTATTTTGTTAAATGTAAGAGAACAATCATTTTGTGTGAGTGCTATATATTTCAAATGATGTTTGCTAGACTAATTTCAGAAATTAAATTGCAATATAGAATTATCAAATCATGCTAAGTGACACAAATAAAAAATTTCCTAAATACTGGTATTAATTCATAAAAATGTTTAACTATAAAGTGTAGTCAAAAGACATTTAAATTTTTATTCACATGCTTGGTGTTTTATATTCACTGAAATTCAAATTAGGGTACTTTTTGGCTTTTGAATGATGTTAATGAAAACCAAAATAATTTAGAATACCAAGAATATAAACATTGTATTGATTTTAAAACTATCAAAAGCTAAATATTACTTTATTAAGCTAATGAAGCTAAATATTACTTTTTTTATTCCTGATTATTTTTTTTATTATAAACAGTGTAAAAAAATTCAGGGTTTGAAAACTTTCACTTGGTTTGTTGATGCAAAGTAACATTTAGTCTATAAATAATTTTCTTAAAATGGAAAAATTGATTTCTTTTCTGGAGAGCTGAAAAAGATTTAAACATAAATATTTATATACATCAAGAAGATGTATAATGATAAGTTTTGAAAATTTCTTCAGGTCAGGATCTTTTGGCATTTTTTAATTTTCCATTATTATTTGTCATACCAACAAAACAGACGCTTCTAGTTCTTAGAATTTCACTATTCTGAAATATTTTTGATTGAAGTTGGCTAAAATTATCTGCAACGGGTTTCAATTCACTGTTAACACTTTAAATTCTGATAGCGTTCCTTTAGTAACTCATATTCTGAATGAATAGCATATTCTGACAGTGTTATGTTTCATGCGAAGTATTAAGTGTCACGCTGATACATTTCAACACGCTATAGTACGAATTTTGTAAGGAAAAATACAATGCTTAAATTCAAGTAAATTAGTAATATTCAAGTAAATTAATAACATTATATTCTAAATGTTATGGTAAAAACATGATGAAAGGTGATCATTTTAGGTGCAAATAAACCTGTATATTTTGTGGATAATTTTTGTAAGGCTTTCTAAGCCGTGTTATTTTAGAAGGCTGGAAAAAATTTTCTTCATGTTAATTTGCTACTTCTATTGATTAAGATATTAACTTTATAATTGCTATCTGTTTCCTCAGACGTCGATTATGTCGTTGGGATAGAGTTTGTCTCATTTACTGTTACTCTCCGGTTTTTTAATAGTTTCCGAAAAGATTTAAAATTAGAGGTAAGGTAAGAACAATTTAACTACTAATTCTTTCTTAAAACCTTTTTCATTTAATATTACATATTTCATTTACTCTCCTTGAATGTATAATGCTTCGGATTGCAAATTTTAAATCAAAGAAATCCCTCTCTTGGAATAAACGAGTTCTCTCCCTGCGAGAATATTCCAAAATAGTTAGAATACATAAGTACTTGGAAATGATAATTACAGTAACAAGCATCTTTTCAAAACATCTTTTTCATTAAAAATATCATATTTACAATTTTAACTATCCAAAATGATGTCAATAATGCGAATCAATGTAAGACATTAGATCATATGATCTGGATTTGGCTCCAGATACCCACATTACATTGAAATCGTTACATAGTTCAGACTCTAGTGCTTGCTGATGCTCCAATATTAAAATCTGTAGCAATTTAAATTAGCGTTTCACGTATGTATTCTGAAAGGATTCTCTTGAGTTGTAAATGGCAAATTTTTTCAGAGCATATTTCTGCTTGCCCATATGTTGAACATTTGATATTCTATCAGATTATTGGACATTCATGTTAAGTTTTAGTTCTATATATATATGATTCTCATTTTATCAACATACATTTCATCTACAAACATGAAATACTATTCATGAGATTATAATCCAAATTTCTTTTAAATCACAGAATTTTGAGCACAAATCAAAAGTACCAACTATTACTGAAGCTCAAAAGTAATTTAATCACGATAACTTATCTTCAGAAATTTATTTAAAATCTTATTAACAACAAGTTGTATGGTATGCACTCTTTTGAAAAAACAGAAGAAAAATGAAGCAACATGAAAATAATTGGAGTATATAGTAATTTCTGCATATGAACTATGTAAATGATTACATTTTTAAAGCCAATTAACTTTAACTTAGATCACAGTGCATGTGTTTGTTAGGAGATTTGCACAATATAAAGCCCGAAGCCGTTACGGAAGATTTATATTCTTTAATTGTCCTAGAGGTAATGAAGAGATCCTTAGTTATATAGGATTTATGTCATTACTACTTCATTGAAAGCCAGTTGGAGTCTTCAAACATAATCATATATTTTGAATGAGTATGATGTTGGATGGTCAGTCTGTGTATTAAGCCATCACCTTCAATTTACGGATATAACTCTGCATATTTATAGGCAGTAGTGACAGCTCCAATGGTTTTAGAGGAAATATTAAGGCCCTTGGATGCTAAGGTGTTCACATAAAAGGCAAGATTCGATGATTGTGCGTCAAAACGGAACTGCACTTTATTATTAGCCGCTTTCTAATATACTACAGCTTTTCTCATTTCACCTTTTTAAGGCACTTGTCAGATCCGGGTTATGTTTGCTTAGGATTTTAAAACATCTGTTCAATAACATAGTGATTCATCTACAGTGTTGTCATAGCTAATAATCATGCGTGTCAACAGATTAGCAGCCATAATATTTATTGATAAATTCCTCCTTTATCCTAAATAAGATAATCATCGCATTCATTTGTAAAAGGTCCAAGGACTACGATCTCAATCAACTTTTCATTTAAAAAGGTATAGCGCAATTAATATTGATTGGATAGTGTGGGGTGTATTTTATGATAGTAAGTAGAGTATAGTCATATTGAGTGCATCTTTAACTGTGCAATTTTTTAAATTTTATCCTGGAATTACCACACATAGTACATTAAGCTTGAGTTAGTATTTCAGCAAGCTAATATTGAGGCCCATACACCAAGCATATCTATGGTCTACCTCTGTAAATTTCATATTTTTCCTTGGACAACAAGTTCGTAAGAAATGCTGCCAATCAACAATGTTTGAGATAAAGTCGAACACCTGATTTGGTTAGTCCAAAATGTAGCAGATCTGGAGTTCCAATCGCTGTAAAATGTCAGAATATTTCACAAAATTACTTTTAGAATCTGCATCAAGACCAACCTAAACGTATTGAAGCATATAACACTACGTGAGTAGTCTATAACAACTAACTTTAACCTCTAATACAGTTGTCATTGATGAGCTTGAAGTTCAAACATTTCGGTATTTGCGCATAAACTGCATAAGGAAAACAAATGTTGTCAAAATATTTATTTTAAGGACAGAATACGCCTATAGGCTGGTTACATTGTTATATGATGATTGAATGTATTTTATTTACGTGCATAGCCATTAAAATTTTTTTCAGTATTTATACATATATATATATATATATATATATATATATATGTGTGTGTGTGTGTGTGTGTGTGTGTGTGTGTGTGTGTGTGTGTGTGTTTGCAAAGTGATAGCAAAATAATTTCTTATAAGCTTCTAGTGATCATTCTTTCAAAGAAACGGATGAAACTTTTAATTTATGCATCACCAACAGTTAGTTCAAGACATGCTTAATTTACTTTAAATAATTACTACCTAAAAGTCTTAATTTTTAATATCTCAAACAAAAGAATATATTTTTAAATTTTGAAATTTCTGTCAAGAAAATCAAATAAGTTCTACAGAAATCGTAGAAAAATATCAAGGCAAATTTATGACTGAAAAAAATGGGGAATAATTAATAAGGACAGGGAAAATTTATCATTGCCGAATGAAATTGGAATTCTGAGGTCAACAGCACTGCACCATTAATTACAATCACATCCTCTTCAACAGATAAATAAGTAAAAAAAGATAAATTTGGTACAAATAGAAAAACAAATTCACATTTTTGTTCTGTAGTTCAAGATTGTATAGAAAGTCTATCATTTATAAAATTGAGATTTAGCAACATAACTCGAACCTTTCATAGAATTTGTTTTATCAAAAAAGATAGATGTCTAGCTTTAGCCTAACAAAAATAAATGACTAACTTTAACTTCATAATGTTACTTTTTATTATTAAAAATAATGAAAAAATCCACTAAAATTTATGAATTTATTTAATAATAAAAAATGAAACTGTTTATAATCTGTATTGTGCTTATATTCCAAAAGGTTATTTTTTCTAAATGTAATCATTTACTTCTTAATTATTTTAGAAGCGAATAACCATTTTGATAATTCAAACTAGTATTTTTGTACAGTTAATAGTCTTATTATATAAACTTTCTTCCCTTATTTTACACAACTTGATTTATTGGTACCAGAGGATCAGATTTATACAACAAGAAAAGAAATTCCCCATCACACATTTTATAGGTTCATTCCAAAAACATTCCTTATCCTCAACTCCTTCCAGTTAAATATATTTGTCCTTAAAATTTTACACACTATCCATTTTAAGATGATATAGTAAATAGATATTTAAGAAAATATTCACGTGATAAAACATGAACCATTAACATTGGTTCATGTTTTATCACGTGAATATTTGTTAAAATATTAATTTAAAAGAAAATAAATGTATTAAAAAATATACATTTATTTTTTTTTAAATTATTTAAAAGTATTAGTGTATGGAAAGTAAAACATCTCATTTTCATTTTTATATGTTCAGAAAAATTACTGAAATATTGATAGGGGCAAATTTCACAATTTTATATAAATGTGTATTTCAAGGTAATTTTAGTTCAGGTTATTTTAATAAATATATATATATATATATATATATATATATATATATATATATATATATATATATATATATATATATATATATATACTAAAAAATAAAATGAAAAGAAACTCACCAAAAACAATTTTAATATTATTGACTTTTTATTTTTAAAGTCACAAAAGACCCGGAATTTTCCCAGGCATTTTGAAATCGATAAGTTGAAATTGAACACGTCAATCTTTGATTTCCCATTATCTGTAGGACTACAGACAATTAATCTATCAGAACAAATATATTTCCAGAATTTTCCCTAGATCTAGATTTCTTTTGAAGTGTTATCAAATATTAATAAAAAACAAATATATTAAAAAACAAATAAACCATTCATAATATTCTGAAAAAATGAAAAAGGTACAATTATTTTAACTATAAGTTAACAAGTAGAATATGGAAATAATACGCACAACAAAAGATTTTTATAGAAATCAAATCGTCTTTTTATGACTTCGAAATATAATGCACCTTTTATTAAAAAAAGTTTTCATATCATAAATTTAAAAGAAAATAGGAAATTAAAGACATGTAAATTTCTAGATACAAATACATTTAAAAAAAAAAATTAGTAATTCAGGGGGATAAAATTTTTTCATGATGAAAATAAACTATTTTCAAACATTTTTCTTCTACGATTTTAAATTGTATTAAATTTAAAATAAATAATTAAATTTCAAATTCAATACAATTTAAAACTTCAGTCATTCTCAATATTTAAAAATATTTTTAATTATAAGAAACACTCTTGAAGTTCATCATTTTTTAGAAAAGGAGAATGAGCTAAATGCTGAAAAAAAATCAACAAAGTGTCACATAAAAAAGAATATTTTAAAATATTTTCAATTTAGCATCAGTTTTGATTTTAAAGTTGTCTTGCATAAAACAAATAACGGATTCCATCAAAGTCATGCTATAGGACTTAGTTTACTTATTTTGTATCCTTGGGGGCTTCGGGATTTAAAAATAAGAGTGTCAACATAGATATCGACTTCAATTCTACCGTGGCTTAAAATAGAAAACGTTGTCACTTAGTGTATTGTAGTCTTTATCCAAACATTCGCTCATATTATTGCATTCATTGTATTGCACAGCCCGACTCTGATGAAATATATAAAAAAGCAAGTGTTGAAATAATTTTTTAAATGAAACAACTGCTATTTCTGATATATATATATATATATTCTCATTTATAATATAAGGAAAAAATAACAAAATCTAATTTACTTACTCAGTCTCTCTCTTTAGTTAAATTCGGTCTTAAAATTAAAAAAAAAATGATATTTCAGAAATAAACAAACTAAGTCAAACTATCTCATTCAAAAAAACAGAATATTTTACTCTATTAACTTAGAGTAAAATATTCTTTTCTTAAAAAAAAAAAAAAAAAAAAAAAAAAAAAACGTAAATTATTGCAATAAAAGGACTTGCGCATTTACGAATAATAACCCTTGAATAACTTTTTTACAAATTATGATGAGAGCAATTGGAAATTACTAAAAATTAATATAAATTGCAAATTTAATTACATTTTCAATAAAGTTCTTGTATATATATATATATATATATAATTAATTTTTTAGATAAGCAAAATTAAATATAAAATTAGTGTGTCTAAATGAGTTGAAATAAAAATATATAAATGCTGGGTGTATGAACAATATTTCTTTAATGCTAGTTATCTTTTGTGTTAGTTATGTTTCTTTAATGTTAGTTATCTTTCTTCTTTATCTTTTGTTAATTATAATTTATTGTTTTTAAGTTCCATGTAAATTGTGTTCTTATTTTATTTAATATATTAGTTAATTTTTAAATTTAAGTTTGTGATTTTAAATTAAAATGCAATAAACTAATTTACATTTTGTGTGCACAAACTTTTCATATTCATAACTGTCGGAAAATAATAAGTATTTTTCTAAAGAGGGTCAAGCCTCTTTAAAAAAAATGTAAATTAACGTTTTCCAAAAGAGTGTCAAAAAATTGCAAAAATTGACATTTCTTTCATTTAATTTATATTATCTTTTTCAAAAAAAATTGTCAACCGTAAGTCAATTTTTAATTTTGACAAATTTTCATTTAAATTTAGGTAATATTGTAATCAACGAAAATTCTAATAAAAATAATATAATGAAAAATATCGCTCATTTTCAGTTTAGTATTTGTCTTAATTTTCGTCTTTCAAGAACTATATGCTATAAAATCTAAACTGAACGTAAGCATTTACTTATAGTCACAAATGCCTTGATTTTGTTGCAAGGTATCATATAATGGATATATACTCAAAACATTTATAGGGAAAATAAAAAATTGAAGTAAGTTTCCCAGGAAATGATTCTCTTTTCAGTATTTTCCTATTTACACTTAATTTCTAAGAGTAAAAGAGCTTTATTTTTTTCTTTGAATTCGTAATTACAAATTTAATCAATGCAGAGCTTTAGAGGAGGCTTCTTTCTAAACAGGTGGTCTTTTGCTTTCCCTAAGAGACAAAAGATCACTCCCTCCATTATATTCAATATTAAAATTCTGCAGGGAATAAGAAAGAATCTAATAGCTTCTTGAGGGGGATTCAGGTGGTTTTATAAATAGATTTATAATTGTCAATGTAAATTAATCAAAGTACTAAGTTTTGCTTCATCTAACAATGGAACACAGTAAGTTTCAGTTTAAAAAAGGATCGGTGAATTTTTATTAATTTTTAATTTACAATTCCCTCTCTCTCTTTAGGAACTATTCATCCAGCACTCTAGCTTGTAAATAAAAATGAGTTTAAAATTGGGGTCCATTTTTAATGAAGCGCTGCTTTTACTAAATCAAATTAATTATACAAAGACCTCTTATTTTTTTTATGCTACATTACTTGAACAGAAGGATGATTGAGTAAAGTAATTTTGTATTTAAGCTGATTTCCAAAAAGTAAAAGTTATCAGAATGTTACAAATCTCTAATCCATAGAATGTTTAATAATAGTCTTTTAAATAATCTGGGACAAAAATATCATTTATAAAAAATATATCATATCACATATCATTTATAAAAATTATCTTCCGCCTGTTAACATCATTTATAAAAATTATCTTCCACCTGTTAACATCATTTATAAAAATTATCTTCCGCCTGTTAACATCATTTATAAAAATTATCTTCCGCCTGTTAACATCATTTATAAAAATTATCTTCCGCCTGTTAACATCAAGCTGTAATATTAATTAAAAAATGAATGGCCACTAGATGGCAGTGCTTAATATGTTATGTTGAGAGAGATGTACAAGCAATTGAGAGAGAAGTTTGTGTGAAGGAGCTCACTATGATGGAGCTAGCTTCAATATGTCTGTAAATAACCCAATTTGTAAATAGATCTTTAAATATTAGTAAATTTAAGAACTTCTTCCTTCCCCAACTAAGCTACTCTCTTGTCGTCTGACAAATAGAATGAAATTGATAACACGCCATTTTCTTGAATAATCTTTTTTATATTGAGAATATTTTAACCAAGGTGTGCTCAAATTTTATCAGTTATTTTGCAACTTAATGAGTGTTATTAACTCAAATTTTCTTTTCATGTAAAATCTTTCAATCACATTTATTTCTAATTTTAAAACTGCTTACTTTTTTATTAATAAGTCCAATACATTTTTATGACCCTTGTTAACGGCATTTTTCATGTGAGCCGCTCCTGTCCTTAAGATGTTAGTCTATTTTGCATTAGATACATAGGTGATGTTTGAATCTACTGATTGAAATCTTAGCCTTTAAGTAATGATATTCAATACTTTCCTCCTGTAAAGGATACCCTGTATAAATATCCAAAGGAAAAAGTAAATTACATATAGCAGTTGATCTGAGTGTCCAATTAATATATTTTCTTAGGCAAAATTTATCATCCTATGCCTGTCTTTGTATGCATACAAAAATCATTAAGACTGAGTTTTTTTCCTAAGAACTTTGTGCTCAGTCAAATCTGGTACATTCAGTTCTTTTGCTTCTGATCTCGCAGATCTCTTAGAAATTTGTGAGAAAGTCTTTCTGATTCAGATTCACTTAATAACATCATTACTCGCGTTGGTATGTCATTGATTCATCTTATTAAAGACATTCCCATTTTCAAGAAACACGTACAATCGTGCCATTTACCATAAGCCGAGAATTGGTATGGTTTGCAAGAGGGCAAGTATCTGCAAGAACGATTCGATACTGTTCTCAGCTACATGACATCGATTATGGCATCTATTGTTTTTGAATTTACATCACAAGTAGTAGAATGCTCAGTGTTGTGATCACGAACAAACCTGGAAGCGGTCCGTACTTCCTGCACGTGAGACCGCATTTTAAAATAAATCTCTATTCTATTTACATAATACTATTGCATTGTCTAACTCATCACCTGGAATGATGGTATGATACAAAAGTCTTCCTATATATATATATATATAAATCATATCATGTATGTATAAGAAAGGGCAGTTTACAAATGATGACGAAAAATACAATATACAAGGTAAAGTTTCATACGATGCCAAGGCAAGAGATGAGTCATCACTTCATTGCTTAAAATAGCAACTGTCACAGGGATAATTTGAGTTGAATAATGAGTGACAGTAGAATGCAAAAAGATAAACAATTTTTTGAAGCTAATGAGTTCTTTAGGGATTTTCCTCTCAAATATCGAAATTCTTCTCATTGTATTTATAAAATCATGATTTAGTCATATGATTTTAAACTTAAATGAATTGTATGACTTATAGACACATATATTTAAAAGAATAATACTTTAAATATGATATGTTTCATCATAAGTTATAACTTAGCAGGTAGGATAGAAACCACAACTAAAGTTTCCAATTGTAGACCAACTCTAAACAAGATGAATTTTTCTTCTATAGATACACGCAGTTGTATTACGTAAATCTTTACTGTAACCGTTGTGGATATGACTAATAATTGTTTCTTATTACTGGTAACAATACTCTGTAGTAAAGTTTCTATTTTATTTGAGAAAAATACAAAATATTCATTTACTGGTGCCTTATTTCACTGCAAATGCTAACTTATGATACATCCAAGAATGTATTTCTTTATTTTACTCTTCGAGATATCGAACATTGTAGTTATAAAATACCTTCTCATTCATTTATTAAATTAAATTTGTTTTATTATTTGAGAAAATTACACTCAACAGTATCTCTCGTTTTAAAATCATCACAAAATTGGTTAAGCATTTGAAATATTCTAAGTCACCAGAAGTCTTTTGTACCTGGTAAATTAAATCTAGATATTTTACTTCATACTAGTTACATAATTTGAGTATTCAAGATTAAAAAAATAATAAAAATAATAATAAAAAATAAATAAATAAAAGTGTATTATATCCATAAATATCGAATTGTATTTTCTCGACTTTATTTTAAAAAAGCTGGAAAAGGGGACCTAACTTGTTATTTATTCAATGAACTTTGCAGAAAAATTTTTCTTCAAATTTTTAATATGGCATTTAATTTTACCTAAAGTTATTTCGCGTTACATAATTATAGAAGGCCAATTTATTTTTGTTGCATTGTGAAAAATAAAATCATTTCGTAAAAATATACTATGAAATATGTGCAAAAATATAATGTTATGAAATAAATCAAATCCACTTTTTTAAGAAAATATTTCAAACCACAGTTTATAGGAGGCTCTTAAGGATATTTCAAATTTTGCATTTTATAGTTTTAAATTAATTAAAAATGAAAAATTAATCTATTTATGTGTGATCGAACAATTTATAACATTTTATATTTTAAAATGTAACACAAAATTATATACGAGAAAATTTTTTCAAGCACACATTTTCGCACTTATGGAGTCTGAATAGCTGTATAGACACAATTAAAAGCCACTATTTTTAGTTACTCCTATGCAATTACTACTTTTTAGATAACAAAGGAATAATCTACGAAAACATTTCTTATTAAGACAAGAATTTTAATTGGAGTGTGATTTAGAGTTTGAGATCAAAAGTAAATTAGGTAGATTTTTATATTGCTCCATAAAGATTTTAAAGGAAATTATATTTATGATAGCTCAAGGCCTTAGAAATTTAGTATATAGAGATTTAGAATGGTATTTTATATATTTTTGTAATGAAAGTTATAATAAATTTACAATAAATGGGAAAAGTAATGTAATTTATGAAAAGTAATTCGAATGAATACTTAATGCAAAATCATGAAAAATGATAAAATTTATTGTTTAAATCTTCGGATTAGCTGATTTATTTTATATTGTATGTTGTAATCAGCAATGTCACTTAAAAGATAGCATTCATTATTTTTATCCATATATTATTTTGGTTCATAATTTTTAATTGATTTTGTTCTAACTAATTTTATAATATTGTTTAGCTTTTATTAACAAGCATATTATTTATTTTCAAATAAAAATACACGTCTATTTTACACACGCACATATCCGTAACGAATGTTAATCATGAATGTTTCATTAGTAAGAATTAGTTTATCATTAATTTAACTTAAGTTTAATTAATTTCACAGCAAAAATCTTGTGCATGTGATGAGTTTTAACTATTTAAATAACTTGCATTCGAAATTTAAGTTTAGTTTTTAAATTATTGCAATATAATCTTTTTACTTCTCAGTTTTATCATTAGCAATTGATGATTTGAATTTCATTTACAATTCAATCCTGTTTAAATTTACCTATCAATCTCAAAAATAATGATACACCTTAAATTTGATCTACATTTTCCAGAAATGTGCATAAAATAAGACAAATTAATACCATTCGATAAGCTTAATTTGCAGAAAACTAAGGGTATGTACTTAACAATCTTCACAAAACACAAGGGATTGATTTAATTAGTACAAAGAATATTAAAACTACTGTGAATTCAAAGACACCATGTTCTCTTTACAGATTAGTGGATATTTAATTATACAGGAGAATCTAAGAGCATTTTAATTTAGAAAGAATCAAGAATGCGAAATTATCCTCAAATATTATGGGAAATAAAAGTTTCGTTAATGTAGAGTTGATAGTACAGGGAGGTACACCCTTCAAATTTTCAAGGGACGTCAATGCACGCATTCCCTACAAGTTTTCATCCGTCAATTTGTGGCTTGGTAGACACCTTGAATTAAAGCTTTATGTGAGACATCTCAGTGGTTCACATTAATTTGGCATTGATAATCCTTGTGCACAGCGAGATGATCTGTGTGAAGTAAACCTTGAAAGTGTAGATACAGAGAGATAACCGTGATCAGAAAAGTCATATGTGATTGTAATCCAAAATATAAATTTCGATATTAAATCTTTTTACTATAACCTAACATATTAAATTATTATTAACCTTAAATGAGCAATATAAGTAGTTATCCTTACTGTAAAGAAGTAAATGCTCTGAAGATGGAGTTGTTGGAGGAGTGGAACTTAATTCCAAAAACCCTGTTTAAGAACTTTATTATCAGCGTGTAAACCATTGATATGTGTATAAACGAGAGTTAGGCGTTATCAAATTCCATATTAAATTAGTGCATTTTTTTCCGAACTGTTCCTTTTAGCTGAAATCTCTTTGTGAAATTTTATCACTATTTTTACTGTTTCAATCAACAATTATACATCATATCTAATGCCCTTAAATTGTTCCATTTATATTTTTGTGCTCCAATGTTATGTTTAATCTAAAAATACATAATTATATTTCCCAGTTTCTGAGAAATCTGTAAATTATTACATGCAAAAGTATTGTTGAACATGAGTATACATATGAAGGGATTACATAATTTTATAATTTTTGGAATATATTGCTTGGTTATCAATAAGACATTCACTCACCCATAATGAACGTGGTTTAATTATATATATATATATATATATATATATATATATATATATATATATATATATATATATATATATATATATATATATATATATATATATATATATATATATATATATATATATATATATATATACATAATAATAAATTGCTTTGTTACATGAGATCTCACATCACAAAATCTATGATAAAATAAAGAAATTAAGGGAATAAAATATTCAACAAAGAGAGAGGGTTTATTCTTCATTAAATTTATATTCAACACAAGTCATTTATAAAGCTAATTTAGATTTTGAAGGGAAATAATAAATGTACGAAATATTCAGTGGAACTTTATTATGTATCTCAAATGAAAGAATAAAAGTGTAGTTTAACTTTTTAAAAATCATCTACATTGTAAAATTGACATTAATTCGTTAATATAAATACCTTTTTTCCCTTTTCCATGACAAAAAACATTCAAATGCATAACATTTTCTATAACTTCCTTCGCTAATTATTGATATAAGCGACAGGGTTATTTATTTCATTATGAAAAGGCAGCAAATTTTGAAAAGGTTCTGAAAGCTGTTAAGGAAAGATGACTCTGAATTTGTGGAATAAGCTTATCAAAATTCTAAATGTTGTGTCTTCAGACAATGGGAGAAAAATGAATATTTATCGCAAAAGATGATGGCTTCTTATTAATTTGAAAGCAATTTTCACTTTTAAAATAGTTTTTTATGGATAAATTATTTTATTGAAAAGATGATTTAATATTCCTTTTATTTACATTTTACAAAAGCATATTGATTTCAATATTGTTAGTATTTGTATTGAAGTATATATGATGGTATTCCTGATTTGAAAAATTTTAATGTAAATTTCAAAAATTCTTATTAACGATTAATATATATTAAAATAGATTGTCTTCATATGAACAACAATTTAAGTTTAATGTAAGATTCAATTTCTAATAAAATGCAGAAAATAGCTTAAAACTTAAAATTAATCAAATTATTTTTACTGATTCTCATAATGAATTGGCAAAGAAGCCTAGATATTTTTAAAAGTGATTTTTAAAGACCATTTTTATTTGTGCCTAATATTGAGGAAGATATGTGTTTTTGTTGTAATCATAAGCCTTATTATTTTAAGCACCTAAAATAAGTAATCAGCCAATAATATAATTACAAATTCAAATTTTAATCATTTTCTATAGGCTAATTTGCTTATATTATTCTTATAGAAAAATTTGTTGCAGGTATTTGGAAAAAATTATATAACTTAAAGATCTATCTTCAAGATAATTACAAATACATATGATTTAAGTTATATGAAATTACAGTGATTTCTTTTTCATTAGACATTAACCATGACGAAGCATTTTATGTAGTATCCTACCAAATTCAGTTGATAAAAAGTTTGAAAGCTAAGTTTTTTTCCTGATGTTTCAAATTATTTTTCAAAGGCCTCTAAAGTGCATTTGTCAAAATGCTATTTTTGATCACAATTGCATTTCAGCAAGCAGTAAATTAATTCCACAAGTTCATACTTGTCTTTGAGGTATTAAGGTTCACATTGGATGATAAATTTTCCTATGCAAATTACTTATTTTAGATTTTCTACAGAGAATATAAGTCATGCAGCTGAAATGTATATAATTAGAATTCATCACAAACAACTGATTTTTCAATTATGAAGAATGCTTATTTACTAAAATATTTATGACATAAGCGTTTCTATTATTCTGTTATCCAAAAATCATTAAATTACTTTTATCACAGAAGATATATCTTTCGAATCCGAGGTAGATACGCCCTAAAATTTCATATTTAATCAAAAATTTTAGTAATAAAATAGGATTAGGAATAGTTTATAAAGAGCATTCAAAGTTTCAATACATAGTTTCTGCATGTGTAACTGAATATTAATATTGACAAAAATGTAAATAGGATTACAACGGTTTATTGTTTGTTATAAATTGGAGGATATATAATTTGCTCTTTACTCCAAAAACAGTATTAAATAAATGAAAGATTTACTGTTATACATAACATTAAACACTATTTTACATTTGTAAATGGTCCCCAGGTCTATTTACAAATCCAAAACAAGTATATATAGTATTCCTACTAAGATTACTTATTTCAATGGATCGTTTTTCCACCTTTCGTCGTATTCAATATCAGTATCATTTCCTATTCGCTTTTCTACAAAATGCCTATAGTTGTATTCCATTGAAAGTCAATATTTCAGAGGCGAGAAGATATTTCCTATTTCTCCAGTTGAGAGTTATTTTAGTATTTATTACAATGTCATTCAAATAGTTTTTGTTTGAAATCCAATAAAATATTGCCGTGTAAATTAGAAATGTTTACTTAAAATAAAAAAATAATGCACTTTTTCATAAATAATATCTGACGTAAAACTTGTGAAGAAATTTAATTTATTTGAAAAATTGATATTAGTTTACGGTATTAGAGAAATAAAAAAAATATTTTTATATCAGATGATTGCTATTTCGCTTTATGTGATTTTAAAAATTATTATAAGAAATATTAAGTTAAAGTAGAAAATATATATCGATTATTATATTAATTTTCTTTATATATTTTGCAGATTATAAGAAGATAGATAGAAGAATATTGTCTACTTTTTCATAAAACGACAAAAATATATACATGGACCACAAATTAATCAGAAATTATTACTACTGATATATAAAAGATATGAAGTTAGATATTTAATTTTTTACACCTTTATTATTCCTTATGAAAGCTTTAAATTAATTAAGAATTTTTATAGAGATATTTTCAAAAAGAAAAACAATTAAGTTCTAGAATATTTTTGTTAATTAACTATATTTTGCAACCTTGCTGATAGATTTTCTAAGCTACTTTTAGCATTTTTTTAAAAAGCGGCATTTTACTAATTTACATTTCAATCAATAGCATTTTAAACTAGATTTTATTAAAATTATTCACCATTATTTAATTGTTTTTTACTTAAAAGTTTATTTTAATAGTTAAAAATGGTTAATTTACTATAATTGGTATAGGAAATAATAAATGTTCATTAAATATAAAATATTACACAAATTTAAGTTTATGTTTCAATCAACTGTATCTTAAATTATATTTTATTAAAACTATAAATTGTTTTTTGAAATCATTTATTTAAAATATTCGTCAATGATTTAAAAATGATTAATTTACTTTGGTATATATAAAATACAGAAAACATTCAATCAATTAAAATTTTAGAGATTTAATTTTTTGTTCATAGTAAACTAATATTGAAAAACAATTGAAAGTTGAAGATAAATAAGGAATACATAGAAAATTACTTATAGATTTAATATCAAGTTTTAATTCACAGTTTCATTGAAACATCATTGTGTTTCTTGAAACATTTATAATCTTATTTGTGTTGAAACTTGCTAAACTGATAAGTTAGCATGAATTTATAAATATACGACTTTGTAAAAATCTAAAGTACACAAACAGTTCTTGAAAAAATTGAGTTATTTAAACAAATTTAGAGAAGTAATTTCCTTACTTTAAATGAATTCTTTTCGATAGATAGTTTAGAGAAATGTACTGATTACAAATTTCGAAAATGGAGCTTAATACTAGTCAAATTATCCTACAGAATAATATTGAAGGAACAGTTTCAGATGCTCTGATTGGTTTGGTTATTGATGTCACTTCTTTTCCCTTTCAGCCCCATCTGGGAATACAAGTGATGACTCACGAAAGTTTCTTAAGTTTGTGGTCTGCAAGTATTTATTGGAATTAATAGTTTTCTAACATTTATTGGAGTTAACATTTATCAAACAAGTATGCTTAGATAAACATAAATTCGGAAGAAACTAAAAGAGATTCATCAATGACTGGAACAATTTTAAAATTTAATGGAAATGCTTAGACATTTTAAAAACTACTAGAGAATCAAAACGTATTTCGAATCCAAACTTTCGTTTAAAAATGATTCTATTTTGTCATGAAAGAGTTTAAATAGAAGCATCTAAAATCGTTTTGATTGTTAAAGGGAACACAAAATTATTACGATGAAAATTAATTTATAATATCATAAAATTATAAATGTGTAAAAAGAAATAAGTAATAAAATTACAGATGCAAATTACTGTGATTAAATTATTATCATATTAATTTTCTTTACATATTTATATTATTTAGAATTAATATATTTATATTTACTATGATATACTACTCTCAATCATTCCTAAATATCAAATTAATGCAATTTATGAAACATTAAAATATATGTATTTACATGCAAATGTAAGAAAACAGAATAAACTCGTTTGGTATATATGTTTTAACTTTTTAGAAAAGAACAAAATTGATTTTTAAAAATTGATCTAAGGAAAGAAACAATAATATTTATAAAGAGAATAGTTTTAAATAATTTATTTTCACATTTTTATTTAAGTCATTCCCTCATGCTGATTGATGTTGTGAAAACGTTTAATTAAAACGCAAATAAAGAAATAGAAATTTTTAAACGAACTACTTAGTTTCTGGAAAACATACTTCTTAAACTGAGAAACGAAATTATAATTTTATATTTTTGATTTGAAAGCAAGCAGACTTTAAGCAGATTCTTTAGAAATGAAGCTGTTAATAAATTTATAAATTTTAATTGTTTTGGAATTTTTATAACCTATAAAACGAGTGTACGATTCTTTTTTATATCACCCATCATATTTATGGCTATTACTCCTATTTTATTGCTCCTATTTCTTACCATCACATTATTTATTAATGCAATCGAAAACATATCGGATTATTTTTATTTATCAAAAATATTTCAAATAAGGCTGTAAATAAAATTGTATATTTATTTTATAAAAAATGACAATGTTTTTTATTAATATTTTTATTTTTTAACGTTAACATTTGTTATTTTGTCACATTTGGGAAATCAAGAAATTGGTGTATTCATTAAATTATTGGTACCTTAGAATATATATATTAGGACAGCATATAAATTTAAATTTACGACATGAAAGTCATACGTTTGATAAATTCTATTAAAAATTGAAAGCAATAAGCTTAGTAAACAGTTAAATGCAATATTGGAAACATATTTTTTGTGAGCAAATGAAAAATCCAAATTAAATACCTGGGAATTCTTTTTAATTTCCAGTTATTTTAATTTATGAATATTTACTGATTACTTTTTAATTTTTCCATTGATTAAATCAATTATTATATTTGAATTAAATCAATAATTGGGATTATCAACAACATTAGAACGAAATAATTTCTAAAATTCTAATATCTAATATAAATGCTAACTGATATTGCAAACGTATAATATAAAATTCTTGCTTGTTTTATTTATTACTACACGTGGAAAATTTCTGAGGGAGGAAAGCAAGAGCTTGCGCAATTTCATTAAATTTTGCTTTCAAAATTTACTGAAAAATATTAAGCTTTATTTGTATTCGTATATTCAGTCGAAAGGGGAATTAAATAATAGTTCTCATAGATTAAAATTGTGGTTGAATTTCATTTATTAGAAATCTCCCTAACATTCTCCTAACTTTTAATTTTGTAAAGTAGATGTTTTAAATTAATTTAAAATTAAAATCACACATTATTGAATTAACATTTAATCTCTTTTATTTATGATTACACACGAAACACACTGACTGCCTTTGTTATCTAAAACCTCTCAAGAGCTTGTAGTAATATTTTAGTGAGAGAGGAATTTTAAATCTGTTTTCTTTCCAAGAATTCTTTAAATTCTGTATTCAAATGAAACAAATTCTCACTCAGACGTGATTTAAATTACATCTTTTCAAAACAGATGTCACTTTAAGAAAATAAAAGAAAATGCTAAAAGTAAAAAGAATAAATACACAGTAAAAATCATGAAAAGATGAATTGAAAATTTAGTATTCCATAGCAGTTTTTGGTGAATTGCAATATTGATATGAATGATTATTTCTTAAGCATTAGAAATGTTTGGAAATATTGAAAAAAATTTCGCCTAAAAGGATTAATTCAAATTTGATTCGAAAAAATGGACAACTGATGGTATGAAAACTTAATTTAGCAAAATGATTAAAATTTGGTTTTTCTAGGTTATTGAATATCTATAATTGGCTTATAATGAACTCAGTAATCTTAATTTAGTAAGGCTTTTTTTTACAATGAAATTAAATTCAACAAGTATAAAATCTAAAAAAATGTAATTCTATTTCAATAATTCTTAATTTAAAAGTTAATTTTTCAAATATGGAATGTAAAGGAAAATTGGTTGATAATGTTAAGTTAATATAAGGATTAATAAAATAAGAAACACACACACATACACACACACACACACACATATATATATATATATATATATATATATATATATATATATATATATATATATATATATATATATATATATATAACTGACAGCATTTAAATGTCAACTGGAAGGTATTACTATGTATATAGAGGTTATATTGAAAATGGTATGAACTTTCTGGTATTTGTGTGTGGAGTAGGAACTGATTTTAAATCTAACAAATATTCCATTTTTCAGAATTTCAAGTACAAACTTACAAAAAATTCTAAAAAATAGAATATTTTTAAAATTTTCTGATAGTTAATCTGTAACTAATTATTTCTCCTTACACCTTGAAACTGCTGCTCGAATAGATGTGACAGAAATAGATCCGAAGAATAGTGAAAAACCCCTCATGAATTAATTTCACAACCTTATTTTAGAAGACATTCCCCCTCCGCATGTTAAATATCTTTCTTCCATTTGCAAACCGAATTCTATTCGCAGTTTACGGTCTTAGCACTTACTTGTCTGTCACTGCACCAATGCAGCAAATTCAAAAAGCAGGTACTTGATGCACCAATTTGAAGTAAAATGACTTAGAAAGCCTTTCTGGCTCTTACTTTGAAAATCCATTTGGGTGCAATAATTTATCCCTGGCAGTACAGTAATTAAGCCTTGAAAAGTTTTAATTCACATTGGAAGAGCAAGTAATTTCTAAACTATCTTGAAATGATTGCAATTTTACATCCTTATAAGATGTGTCTCGATGAAATTCTTGTTGTAAAATATTTGGAGAGCGGACTTTAATCTAACATTCCCACATTTTGGCTATGATCGACTAACAATTGTGCCCAAGTATAGAATTTCAATATATTTAACTGAAATCTATATTATATTAATTATTTTTTGTCTCATCCGTATAACTTTTATTCGAAGATGAATTTAGAAAAGGGAAGTCGCAGCATTGAATAGAAATTAATAGTCATAATAAATATCTGATAAACTAATATAACTGTAAAAAGCAATAAATACCCTTATTCATACGGAAAACTAATTGCGAGAGACTTGATTGTTCTTAGATTAGAAGAGAGAATGTGTTTAATAATAAATTTTTTTAATAAAAGAACGGCGTCTATACTGTTGTTTATTTGGAGAGATTTTTTTTAATTGATACGTTAAATTTCATATCTTAATACAAGTTTTTTTAAGCAATTTTTTGTATTACTGTGCAGAATTCAGTAACTAGTTTATCTTGAATTTAATTTCAAGAAACTCAATTTGTCAAACTAAGAATGCAGTCATAACATAATAATTTGACGTCTACCACACAATACTCAAAGAAAAGATTTCTGCTTATAGATTACCTCTTTGCATTGGGCAGAAAGTGCTTCTTGAGTAAATGGTGATTTTTGATGTGTTTTAAGCTGAACAATGACATATAATTTTTAACTATAAAAATGACATAGATAAATCAAGACAAAGTAATAAATATGACATATAAGTTAGTATTTTTTCAGAATCAGACAACAGAAATTTTGGTATCTAACGAGTTGGACGCGTACATTTCCTATGAAAATGAGAGCATATGGCTTATAATGAAAATTGAACTCATTACAATCTGATTGTGAAAAGGATTCAGCCGATTAAAGTCTCAAAATTATTTCCTTCATTTTTGGTCATAATAAACGTAGAATAAAATTACTCAAAAACCTCTCATGAACTTCATTAATTAATTTGACTATACTAAACAGCCAAACTTCCTAAGATTGTTATAAGACATTTTCTTAATATCCATCACTCCTGGAGAACTTTTTAAAGAAAGTGGGCTGTATTCACGTGTAGCAAGGTGAGAAATCAGTAAAATCCCGAATTCCCAAGGCAGGATCGAAACATCCATCTTTTGTTGTTCGTCAATGGCTGGGATTCAGCGCAGAATCTTATATTCAGAAGACCACAGGGCTACCAATGGACATCAATGAGCCCATCCCAGGAGTTTATTTATCAGTGTTAAAACTGATAATGACACAATTTATGTCATATGCTACTTTCTAATTTGGTTTTGAAATTACAACTGTTCTAATTTTTATATTTATCCATAATAACATAAACTAATACATATATGACATAATAACATTGGATAAAACCATTGAAAAACCTTCCATGACAGTACTTGTTGTTACAAGAAACAAAGAGCTTTATGGATTCAATCGACTAATATTTTTCAGTTTGTTATTGATTTTTCTAATTGTATTCTAATTGTTCTTTTTGAAGAACCCAAAAATAAAAAGTTTTAACAATAGAATCAAATGCATCGATGTAATTACATGAACTCATTTCATTCAGTGTAAATTCATTCGAATAAAAATCGATGTAATTTCATACTAAGTATGGTATTTTTATAATCAATATTCTTGTGAAATAATTTGAGCAATAATTTATTTCAAGAAAACATAATTAGCAAAAATTTTATGAAATGAAATGAATAAATTACTACCATGTCAAACAACATTTTTTGTGATATCTGATGTATCTGCCTCTCTAAAATACCATGGATATTTAAAGCTTCTAGATCAATTGATCCGTGGGTTTCAAAAGAAGACCAAAATAAAATTTAACGTCAACAAGGAACATTATTTGAATATTTTGCTCAGAACTGGAGACTGATTTGATGTTTTTGATCTTTCAGGAGATATGTTTAGCAAATATGTTTGACATTTAATCAAATAAAAATGACAATGGTAGTTTTAAAAATTTAATATTTCATTTTAGGTAAAAAAATTCAAGGTATTAATAGCGAAAGTTATTTAACAATATTTAAAGAAAACAATTTTTGTCATGATTAAATAATGTAAAAAATAATATTCACAATTTACAGATGAGAATTTGTTCATTGAATAAACAGCTTTAAATTGAAGTGTAAATTAAATATACTAAATATTCCTTAAGATTTTTTCAATTATATTACTTTTTCAAATGCAATTTCAAAATCTAGAAGATAAATGAGGAAAAAAAAATTCTCAATTTAAGATAAACTTTTTATCTTTAATATAAATAGATAATAATTAAAAAAAAATAAATGCATATAAAAGCTGAGCAAATGTTTTCTTTGGATGAATAAAACAATAATTCAAATAAAATCATTTACTGCTTTTATTATATAACCACATTTTTTCTAAAGCAACTTATAAAAGAACTACTAATTTTACTATCAAATAAAGAAAAATGGGAAAGACATTTTTTAAATCTTAATTAAAAATCCTTAAATATAATAAATAACAATTTTCTAAGATCTGTATTTACGGTTTTTCCTAACATTATTTTTAATTAATTTTTTGCTTGAATTATGTTTTGTTTTCATTTGAAAAAATCTCATTAACAGTATAAAAACGCAATTTCGCAAAAATAATTGAGACAATGAAAGAAATTGCTTTCTATTAATTTTGCTACTTAAGACAATTAAAAAAATTCCCTTCATTTGTTTTAAATTTCATGTAATTTCTTTACAAAATAATAATATTAATAATAATTGCAGAGACAGAATTTTTTAGTATATTAATCCAGTTCAAGATATTAATGAATTATTTTTATGCATTATTTCAAGTTTCTTTCATAAGGAAACATATATATTTTCCATAAGAACTAACAAATATTTTATAAAACAAATAGTGCTTATTCAAAAGATTTATTCTGATAAATATCATGAAAATAAAGTAGCGAGTTTGTGTTGATGTGTAATAGTCAAATGATAAATATATTATACAAACTATTATGATATATTTGGAAATATTTCTATTGTATTTTAACACTGCTTTGAGGATAATCTAATAATCTATGCTAACTGCAAGTCATTTTTGGGCATACCCTATTTCCATATTACAAGGGAGAAAACTCAGATAACTTCCAATCAACAACCCTGTCAAATGTGCATGCAGAAAGTTGGAGCGCAATGTCTCCAGAGGCTTGAATAATATCGAGCACCTCTCAACCAGAAGAGGGTTGTTCTACTACTAAGCCACTGTGAGTTCTTAATCATATTATTTGAAGTTATTTTAACAAGGCAAATATATGATTATGGACATGCACAAGCATGCAAGAATTCACCAGTCCTTAGAGCTGGCAGTCGAAGTATTAGTCTTTGGATTAAACTGCTCGTAGATTCAATTCCCACTTTGGACATGGTCTGCAGAGGTTTGAAATTCCCTGTAAAACATTAGGACCCAGTCTAATTGGTCTTCGTGTGATAAAAATGACTTTTCAGCAACCAATATACCATTTCTATAATCCAGTTTTAAATCCCAAGTTCAAAGCAGATGCTGCATTTCTGCTTTCTTCAAGCATACATATTGACAAGTTTGCAAGATTGACTTCCTGAGTTTTTCCTTTTTTACATATAAGAGTTCGCTTTATATAAATTACCCAGTGTAAGATATTTGAAAATCCACATTACTAAGCTGACCACCAAGCATTGGAAAGCTCACAGTGTTTAATATTTTTTCAAGTTTACAAGAAAGAGTAAATTGAATGACATCATGTTCTTTATTCATTTGGCATAGTTAAAAAACGTTAGAACTATTGGCATAATTTTATCTCTGATAGCCAAAAGTATTTTCAAATAACATATTCTTGTCAATAGCACCGATCTATTCATAATTCCATATTAAAATTACATCACAAAATAAAAATAGTTGCAAACATTGTTTCTTAGATAATATTAAAAAAACTTCATCTGATAAGAGATAATGCAAGTAAAACAATTTAAATACATATATTTTATTAATCCTAAATCAGTGATTGATTCTCTTCTATTTATAAATGAGAACAAAGGTTTTAATCATATATCAACTATAACTCAAGTGAATGATCATAATGTCCGGATAAGAAATACCCCTGCATTTTTAAGTAATTTTATGAAATCAATTTGAAAATATTTTCCACAGACAATTATCACTTTTACTTAAATTAATCAGCGTAACCTTTGACATTTAAAACTTAAGTCAAATTTTACAGCATCAAAAAGAGTTTTAGAATCATCTCTATTATTTGCAGGATATTATTTGAAAATCAAGCTACATTTTTATATCTTTCACAATCTACTATGAAGACGATAGAAGAGCCACGGGGGTCCATTGGGAAAGTACGTTTTCCTCACAACTAAAAGGTAGTGAGTTCTATACTGACCCATTTTAATATCCGTCGTGTTTGTCATTAGCTGCCTAGATATGGTGAAAAGGTCAAAATGTCTTCCGAATGAAATAGTACTTCGAAGTATGTCAGGACATATCTGTTGTTCTTGGTTACTATGATACACCCATTGAGCACCCCAAAACATAAGGCATCAATTGAGTCCTTTGTGCCATAAGGCGGGACCTAGTGGCGTCATACTAATTTTAACTAAGCATTTACAGAAAATCAATAATAAATTGTTGGGACGTTTAAATTTAAAGTGTCACTTTCTAAATGATAACAGAACATCTCGCTCTCATTTTGCAGTCTTAGAGCTCCACTGAATAGATTTAAGTATTTAAAACATATCATAGTAGTAATTTGGAACTAAGTGATACAGCTCTAAAATTCGAGTAAAATGAATTTCAACATTTTAATTTATAATAAAAGAAAACTTAGTAACATAACAGATAAAATATTTGAAGGCATGTTAGAAAAGTTAATCATATAAAGTTTAAAAATAACAAAAAACCTTCCAAATTCAAGAAAAAGGAACGTTCTCAAATATAAATAGGAATTTTAAATTAAAAAAAAAATTACGTGAACATTGTTTTAAAAACATTGGGGAAAGTTCTCCTGTTTAGTCAATTGTAATTCAAAAGAATTGTTAATATCTAAGACGAATTCCAACATTGTTTAACTAAAGCTTTTCAAATAAATAAATAAACAATATATGCTTTTTTTCTGCGATTTATTAAAAATATACGAAAAAAAATGTTCAATAAAACACTTTGAAATGGGTACACGTAAACAGAATGGCAAACAGGTTTTAACAATAAAATTATTCATATTACATAAAAACACTAACATGCATTTTTTAAAAAACAAAATTATCAAGAAACATTGAAATTAGAAAAACATGCTATTCTGTGAACTAGGAGTGAAAAATGGAAGAAGTTTGACTTGGTTTACTGTTTTATTGTTACTTTTCATTCAGAGAAAGTTAATTCTCAATATGGGCATACAATTTAAAATTGATTTCAAACAACTCCGGATATCCATGCTCGAATTAAAAGCCAAAATACTAACTACTGAGATCATAACCATCAAAAAATGGTGAGAAAATAACCAAAATAGCATTTTTAATTTCCATTTTTTTCTGATATTCTTTCCGGATTTGCTATATAATCTAAAGTGTACTTTATTTTTCATATTTAGTAATGCGGTGGAAACGGTACTCATGAATTTTAGAACAAATAAGGATCATACAAATAAGTGATAATCCATTCTGTGAATTTTTATAAAGTAGATATTATTAGAAACTTGATAGTATGAGTTCTGGAAAATTTACATAAGCAGCTACTTTCATATTTACTCTTTTCCATAAATGATAACTCGAGAAAACAACTGAGATAAAAGAATATTTGTTCGTAAGGAGTATAGAAAGGGCTACCTTTTCACTCAATTTAATGGAAGAAAGCATTAAATTACATAGTCCGTTTCATCTGTTGGAGGCGCATAAAATGTCACAAGTTTTCCTGAACAGTTAATAGTTTTAAAAATTTCAAAACATATCGATTAAAATAACCAATAAGAATTTTTTATATCCAAAATATAAAAATACTTACAGTATGATAGTGAATCTGTATAACGATATGTGTATTCTAGGTAGCTCAAATTCCGATTTAGAATGTGACAAATATAGTAATTCACCTTAATCAAAATCTTTAAAGGTTTCAACTAACAAACTAATGTAATCTCTTAAGTTCTTATGGTTAATATTCATATTCTTTTAAAAACTTACAAGCACGTGTCAAGATTAGAAAGTATTTGTGTGTGATCTAAATGATACTTCAATGCCTTTAATATTTATAAAAATCAGGTATATTTTAATAATTTTTCCTAATGAAATTTTGATTATTTTTTAAGAATCACAATTTTCAATTATTTTCGGAATATTTTTTAAAAATTAGAAAATAAATAAATTTATATTCTTGAATTTGTTTTAGTTGCTTATTCCTACTTATTAGCTGGCATTCTGGTATAAATTGATTTATTGGTAAAAATTTTCCTTATATTCCACAAAAATAAATATATTATTTAAGTTACAAAGCTAAATTTTATGATTTGGCTTATGTTTTCTTTCGAAAAAATACAGCTATAAATTTTTTAGTTATGTGAAAGTTTATTAAGAAAAGCTTAGAAATTGATTTTTATATAAACTGATATAAGTCAATGAAAGAACATACAAGAATGGATTTTAAGCCCTCTTCAAAAATAAATCCCGGATATCCTGGTTGGTGTTCTAAATACGAAACTAAATAAAAAACATTTAATCTTTTGATGTTCTTCCAAGAATTGATGGAAAAAGGAAATAGGCAATACTATAGAACTCTTTTCTCCTTATTTCTTAATAATTATTTTGAAAAATTGTATAGCTATTGAGAAATTTTATTTATCGGAAAAAGTTATCAACAATTCAATTTATCATTGCCTTGACTTTATGTGGTTTTCTTTTACCAGCATTAGATACTTTTAATAGGATCTACTTATGTGACTTTATTATGGTTTGTAAAGTTTTGCTCAGAAATAACTTCTGTTCAGTAACTTGCTTTAAAATATACAGATTTTCATATGTATTCGTTTCACTACAATTCCATTCAGTGCATTAACTTAAAAATTAAATTATTTTTAAAACATAATTTATACATTTTTAAAACATCATTTCATAATTTAAAAATTGCCACATTTTTATACTTTTAATTAATTAAGGAATGTGAATGTGTGTGTGATTCCATTTAACAATTATATCTTATTTTTGGAATAAAATAATGTGAAGATGTGATTTTCTGAAGAAAATCTGCGTAAATAACAAGTACACAGGTTTTTCATTTTTATCAATTTTTTCCAACAGTCTCGAAAAAGTACTAATGAAGAACAGACTTATCACACTTTAAAAAAATTTTTTATTTATTAATTATTGTGACAATTGCGTAGTATTTTGTGCTTCGTATAATTATTTTACATATTACATAACGCATAATTTCTTATTTTAAATTAGATATCACTTGCCTTTTTCTATGTACATTGTCTAATTTGTCACTTCTTCAATTGATTTTGAATATTTTGTTAATTTTTAGTTTTCTTATTGAATGTTAAAGATTTTATAACGATGTATTCTGATTTTTTTAAATGCAACAACACAGCAGCATAGTAAAAGTTTGCTTTAGATTTGTATAAATATTTATCTAAAAGTTTACTTCTTTGTACATAAAGCTTATTTTATCAAGTGCATTCAGTGGGAAACCTAAAACTTAAATTGGAAACATTCTCAGGAATCTTTGAGTAATTATATCACCAGTAGTAGATTAAAAATAAAATCATCTGTAATAAAATGCAGTTATGGTTTTAAAATATCTTATCAATGAAATTTAATAACCCACCGATTTACTGTCGACGATTATTAAACGTGTGAGTTAGGCAACAATATACTTTTAGTATGCGTCTTTATATTACTTGGTTTGATCGAGAGATGATGATTTTAGCGATTTTGCCCTTAAAATTGACTAACTGGGTCTAGGTGAAAATCATCCTTAAAATATTTCACTTTATCTTGGACTTTAAAACAGTCCTATATAGCAACGATTGACAATATGCTGTTTTAATTGCAAAATTTCTTTTTAGACGTAACTCTTGGGCAAATTAGAAGCGTAATATAGTTTATTGTTATTTAACAATCTAGTCTTACTAAATCTCCATAAGGCTGATTTAAAGTTAAAAATTCTTGCTTGACACAAGCGCAAGAAATTGTTAAAACGCTAAAATACTAGGAATGAATATTTTCTCTTTGTAAATATTGTTAATTTTGCTTATTTGGATGTTTTAATTTTAACAGTGATTATATATTTTAAAAAATGCCGTGAATATTCAAGTTTAATTTTATTTCAATTTCAATAGCATAACATTAAGTATACAAGATCTAAACTTACATATAACCGTCTCTTTATCACAGGCGGTTTTATGTTTTTATAACATTTCTCTTACTGTTATGCCTTTCAATTATTTATATAGGAATAATGATTGTATTTGGTAAAGAAGTACAGATAGTTTGAAATCATTAAAAATATTTTACAAAAACACACAATTACCCTAAAATATCTATGCAAAAATAATAACGTGATTGTGAATGATAAGATATATATTGTTTTTAATTTTTTTTATAATTAATCTCTTATTCCCTGGTTAAATTGAGGGCCTAAGATAGAATTAAAAATTAGCAAAAGTAAAATGAATATAGCACATATTAAGTTTTATGTGTTAAAAATAAATTATTTTTATTCATTGCTTTGTAACAATAGCGTTCCAATAGAATAAGAAACTTCAAGCTCATTACATTATTCTTCGCTTAGTTAGATACTTATTTAATTCTTATTGAAATTTTTATAATAAGCATAACATAAAGCACTTTTTAAATTTTTAGAATGCCAAAGCTTGATTGAATACAAAATAAATAAATGTTATTTTGGAAGTATGCGTAATATTTCCTGTAAAATAATTACAATATTTATTATGTTTGAAAGAACGCACATACTGGTTTACATGTGCTAAACTTGTTCTCTTCATAATGCATTATTGCAAAGTTGAATTTTGTTGTTATAAAAAAAGAAAATGAGTTAATGTAACTATATTTTATTCGTTTTAGAACTTGTATATATCAAAGTATATATATGCTATAAATCAAAGTTTCATTATTATTGTTATAAGAATTGTATTCGTATTAAAAAAAATATCCTATGCGAGGAAGGCCATAACGTTACTGAAAACATTCTTCATCAGTTAAACTAAAGTCATACTTTAAAATATTATGCACAAATTAGGTCTGAAAATCACTTAAAAATAGTTTCGCAAATTATGTTAAGAATAGAATGAAAATAACTCTATAGATGTTTAGTTTTTAGTAGGATTTCTGTGTTAAATAAAATATGTAATTAATAAATTTCTAAACATAATTTTTTATGAAATTTTTTTCTTAATCACGCAAAGTTATCAAATTATAAGATGAGTAAACTAAAAACAAACTCAGATAAGTGCCTAACTTTTTAATAACATCATTTTGAATCAGTTATAAGCACAGAAGCGTATAAATAATTCTTGAGAAGTTATTTTTCTTTTATCTTGAATAAGCATTTTTTAAAATCAGCGTTGAAAACTTTAAATATTAAGAAATAATAACAATTTGGAAATATGTAATATATATTAAAACTTGTGGATTTTAAGAAGATTTCATTAAAAAATTAGCAATTAGGTTTTGATTAAAATTAATACCACTTGAAAATATAGGTACATTAACTGAGCAACAATTAAATTTTTCTTATTTACTTTCCTTAGAGAAGAGAGAGGAAAGTGTTTTCACCATTCTTCTTTGTGTGTTCGAAGATCAGTAGAATTACTTTGTTAAAATGCATCTTAAAAACTCAATTACTGGATCTGCTCTTAATGAATTTACGACAATGAGACACGACAACTTCATTAATATGAAATAGGATAAACAGAAAGGGAAATTTCATGCTCATGATAACAAATATTTCATTATTTTGGAAACTTGCTTTTAAATAAACTACTATATTTGGTTGTAAATTTAAAAAAAAAAAAGAAAAAAAAGAATACAGTTAATTCACTTATAAGGACTTCAATGAGGCATCAGTTCTGAAAAAATTTTAATTTTCTAATCTAAAATTTTTAACAGATATTTTAAAGAAGTTACTAATTTAAATACAAAAAAATGATTATGTGTCACCATTCATCGAAAATATAAATAATGTATGATGTGTATCAAGCAAATATTTTTTGTAAATGCAATGTAAATACAGTAATTTTTTTTATTTTTCCTGACCAGATAATGCTAATTAATTCTTACCAAGAACTATTAAAATTTCAATTAAATTATTATTTCTAATTTACGAAAAAATTGCTCCAAATATGAATATTCTTGATATATGAGGAATCTATTCCTAATATATGATCATTTTTATTTAGTTTGTAATAACACTCTTTTCCCATTTAGACTTTATACTGTTTGTGTACCCATGCTTTTACATAATTCAATAATTTTATTTGCGGGAATTTTTTTTCCGCGATAGAGCACCTACATCTCTTTTTACAAAAAATTAAATAAAACACTGGTCATATCAGCATATGCGTCTTCACTAATCAAAAACAAACCAGTCTAAATTTTATTAGTCAGTGAAAGAATTAAATCTTTATCACCTTATTAGTCACAGATGATTACTCACTTGTTTGAAGACTACAAAAATATTGAAACTAATCATTGGGTGAATGAATACTGAATATGCTGGAAGTGCTAATTAGCCTAACAGAATTTTAGCCTTCAGTTTAACATTTGTGCGTCTGATCCCGATCTCAAGTATGGATGGTTCATATTAATTCGGAATTCAGTTTAACTAATAAGATCCTACATAACTTTCGGGAACACAAAAGTGACTGCGAGGAGAATAACTAAAATTCTGAAGAATGTTTAAATAAAATTGATTCATTTACAGAAAATTTGAAACATTTCAAATAATAATCAAATAGTACAATTGTTCATATTCAAAACTCTATCAAAATATTTACAAACTGAATAATATTACATTTGTGGAAAAATGTGTGATTAGTTAAAGATTTAAAAAATGTGACTTTAGAAAGAAAAAATGTGTTAAAATAGAAAATTTCTTATTCTTTAAACATTTTTACTTATAGAATTTCGTTAAATTCGATAAAAGTATTCCGGTACCTTAAAATAGAAAAGTACATTTTTGGAAAGGAATTTTGAAATCTAACATCATGATATTATTGATATCAAATGATTATGGTAGAATTGGGAAGAAAAATTTAGCACCATTTCTAAAAGTAATTTTAATTTGTTTATCATTACAAATAAAAGAAAACCACAAAATAGGATTAGTTAGATAAATTAACTAATAAATTTTGTAAAATTTTTCTGCAATATTTAATTTATGGTAATGTTCAGACTAACAACGAAACAATCGACTTGATAATTATTATATTTAAATCATCCTTTCAAGACCGTATGAAGTCTGCACAGCCAGTTTCTCCATTTTGAGTGTTAGTAGTACATAAAAAAATCTGAAGAACTGTATGGCTAAGACTCTTAGCTTTCGAGAAAAATGCAAGAAAAGATGTATGTCATATCCAGTGTACGAAAGAAACCTTTTCTGAAATTTTGATCATTAATATGTGCATAAATTTACAGTGGAAGATATTTGAAATAACTACTTCACAGAGAAAAACATGCATGAGCACATAATGAAATGTGAGTAAAATTGCTATTTCAATCGTATTTAAAATCCGGGTGTTTCTTAACCTATCCAAATAGAAGCCTTGTTAAGAGAACAAGAAATTTCACACGGTACCCTCTTCTTATGAGATTTACCTGTGGTATATCTCTATATCAGGATAGACACTTGATTGATGATTATATAATTTGCATTAAAAATCATGCAAATAGTTAAATTGTAATCGATAAGAATACATGGAAGGGCAGGTACAAGAAACTTAAAAGAAGTGAAAATTACTTAGCCAGAAGCTCCTTATGATTATTGAAGAGTGAATTGATTTTTGATGAATGATCTTGAAATTTCCTCACATAGCCATAAATAAGATTAAAGTCTGCTTCGTGGCACCGCTTCGTGATATCACTACACGGCACTCCAGAGTGCTATACATGTTGAGAATTTCAGTTGGGTCCTGTAGCTATAGCTATAATTTTTAGTATTCTTTTGAAACGTGTTAGTCAACCTATTTCAAGCTAAGCGCGCATTTATCTCATGAGATTCAGAGTGATATTTCAAATATCTTCCAGTGTAAACTTATGCAAATATACTGATTTTATAATGATTCTGATAAAAATTGTGTGTGTGTGTGTGTGTCTTCACACATCGGATAAAATGTCACATTTTTCTAGTAAAAGTAGTTCAAAAACTATAGTTCATTGTATATATATATATATATATATATATATATATATATATATATATATACATATATATCATTATTAAATCATCAAGATATGCATAGACTCTTTTAACAATTAAAAAAATGCTCTTAGAGAGCAACATTTTGTTATCATTATTTATCAATAGTGATTTACATAATATTGATACAATTTACATATGATATAAATTATTTTATTAAAAAGATAGTTTTGTTTTTAAGCAGTTTCTCATTCCAAAAGTTTCAGGAATTTCCTAAGTTCTTAAAAATACAATAATTATTTTTTTATACTTGAAAAATGCAAATGAATATTTCTTTTATCCAGTTGTCATTTTTTCTTAGAATTAGCAAATTAAGGATATATATATATGTATATATATATATATATATATATATATATATATATATATATATATATATATATATATATATATATATATATATATATATGTATGTATATATATATATATATATATATATATATATATATATATATATATATATATATATATATATATATATAATACGCCATAAATTGATTATTTTTCTGGACTACAGTCATTGCATGGTAGGAACTCAATCACGTTTGTTGAAAAGTTAACTAAATATTGCTGTTTTACCACTTGATATTATTTCATATAAGTTCAGTGCATTTATTGATCGTAGCTATCAAATATTCTTCAACCGAATCTAATATTCTATCCCCGACCTTTATCTGAATGTTAAATGTCTATCTACGTTTCAATAAAACTGCGCATTACAAACCATGACTTGGATATATATATATATATATATATATATATATATATATATATATATATATATATATATATATATATATATATATATATATATATATATATATATCGGAAAAATTTACAGAATAAAACTCCAGTTTTTTTTTCTTTCTTTTTTTTTAAATTTCTCTGTTTCAAAAATTAAACTGAATAATTGATGCCTCATTATAAAATTCAAAGAAATTTTCCTCTTGAGTTGGAAAAAGTTTAACGAGTCATTAATAAATTACTTTCCACAAGTGTGAACATTTATAAGAACAAGGAAGCCAAGATATGAATTTTAAACTTCTGAGCTATTGGGATTTAAAAGCTCAAAATAAAAAAGTACACAGTTTTCAAATAATTAATGTGTTTGTAACATTTCCATGTAAGTAATACCCTTGTGAAATTTCTTAATATTCTTTAAATTCCAAATTTATAAAAGGGAATTTCAAACAATTAAATGTTTATTATGTTCAATTAAATATCAAATCAAGTAAATTTTCTGATTTAAATAAAATATTGATTATTTTTATCAAAAAGAAGGTTAAAAATAAATTGAAATGCCAAAAAAAGTTTGCATTTAAAATAAATTCTTATGTTTCATTATTGAATTGAATATCACCTGCAACAATTTTTTTCGGTTTTTCAATTGAAATCTAATGTAAGGAATTAATATCAAAAATTAATTTCATTCGTAGAAATAAAAACTAATCAACATGACAATTATCCTTCAACTTAATGCAAATTCATACAAATCTGTCAGACAACATTCTTATTCGTAAAGAAGCGCGGGGAGTAAAATTTCTTTTTCAATTGCTTTAATACTAGGGAACCATTTTGCTCGCATGGGACTCTGCAAAAAGTGTTGAACAAATGATAATTACACGTATAAAAAACTAAGGAATCAGAAATATCACATGAATTAAAATAGTAATTATACATTCATACATACAGATAAATGCATCATGCTCTCTTACTTAATGTTAGAAAAAACGAAATATTTTCGTTCTTATTCACGCTATTTATTTATTTCAAATTCTTATTCTAGTAAATAAATGGTAGTAGATTGCGCACTAGGAAAATAATCTTGTTGGGACAACATTACTTTTAAATAAGCTTCTAGAAACAAAAAATGTTTTCAGCCACTGAATGAAAATATTTTCGAAACAATTAATAATGCGTCCTTCATGACTGGAGCATGAGTATAATTTTCAGGAGATAATGAAATATTTGGTGATAACAGAAACCTCACACATTTTTCCTCAGACATGTACCGATAAAAGCCCGTGTATCTGAGTTGTTCTAAAAGCTGATCTTCCCTTATTCAACTTTTTTAAGTTACACAGCCATTTTTTGACCGTGATTACTCCAAACAAAAAAAAAATGATTTCTTTAAACTGAAGTTAGATTCATTCTTTAACTGAATTGATTTCTTTAAACTGAAGTTAGATAATTAAGTTAATTATATAAGTTAATTATAAAAAAATTAAAGTTAATTATAAAAAAAATACCATATAAATAAATGTTATCAAAATTATCTCTTACTTCAGTTATTGTTTTCTCATTCAGTTTTTTTGTATTACATTAGACATTTCTTGAGTAAAAATGTGTGTAAGACGCCTGTTCAGCTTAAGCAGAAATCATGTTCTTTTAAATGTTTTTAAAAGAGCATGATTTCTCAAGAAGCTGAAATTCAATGTGTATCACTAAAAAACATTTAAAATAGCATTTTGATATTAAAAAATCTGATAAAAAATGCTTTGTATAAATGTCATGCCTAATCTTTACTGAAATGTCGACCGATGACTGAGTGGTTAGCTTTCCTGACTCCTGAGCTGTGGATCCCGGTTTCGAATCCCGGTTTGGGCATGGATGTTACTTTCTTTCTCCGTTCTCTCTGTGTTTCTCTGTCTTTTCTTCTGTGATGATGTATGAATGTGGCTCATCCTATAAACGTGTTTGTGGTAGTATAGGGTGGACAACGCTGCTCGCCGCCGTGACTTGGTTCACAGGTACCCTCTAGATAACGACAAATCAGTAGAAGTTTGTGGCTTTGTTGTGCGGCATAGGGTTCGTCACCCAAGTGTCTGCCGTTGGAGAAAAATCTTTACTGAAATTTGTTTATTCAGCTTCCTTTTTGTATTACAATTTTTTTTATTAAAGAATGTTTTATTCTTTAACTCCAATGGTCCTATATTCAGCTGTTATTCTTCCATTGTATCGAAACAGTATGGTTCCTAAAAAGCATTTAGCATAACGTTTTGACATCAGAATATCTTATGAAAATTAGTACATTTTAAAATTATTCCAAATTTTACCTAGAAATTGCTTATTACATATTTTTAATATTATTTAGCCTTTTTTTAATGCAATCAAATTTAACCGGAACACATGATTTCATGATTTCGCCATAAATGAAAACTCTCTGCATATCTCGGAAATTCCAAATGAACATTTTATTATTAAAAGTTGCTTCTAATATCCAACCTCGGATAATATTCATACGTTTCACTTTTTTCGTATTACAACCATTCTTTGAATACAATGACTCTTAACACGGAAACAGGATTTTTCCTGCTACTGAAACTTTTTGTATGGCCATAAGAATCAAAGTGTGAGCAATTTCATACCAAAATATCCTGTATAAATTCTTATATGTATCACATTTTTTCTAAACTCATCAAGTTTTGTTTCATTTTTTATTACATAAATTTTTGAATAATGTTCAAAAGTGTTGGATACAATCAAGTATGTTTTACTTACTCCTAGCCTTAGTTGGTATGAGTATATTTTTTTCTATATTATGCAGTCATTATTTGAATGCAGTAAAAACTAACAGAAAGATGTGATTTTTCCTTGGGCATATGTTTGTCAAATGGTTAGAAAAAATGCTTGTGAATATATATTTTATTATTGAGAAAGGATTTGGGGCCTGTTAGTGTTGGTTTCAGTCTTATCTAATAACTTTTTATAGAATTTTGTGCATACAGTACATCAATTATTTTTAACTGTGATCGTCTCAAACATGATTACTCCTTTATCTAAAACTTTACTCACTTTTATTTACAATATTTATCATCACATTTATGACTGTTAAAGAATTGATTTACACAAATTATCTTAATAATAATCAGATTAATTCTGTTATTATCAAGATTTCAAAATTACTTAAAAATAATAATTAAATTTTGTTTTTCATATGATGAGGAACATATATAGTTTTATCACCTAAATGAAAGCACATGTTTAAAGAAATCATAAAAAGTCATTCAGTTATATAATACTATTTTCGGATATGAATATACAATTTTTGTAGTTACATCTTTCTTTGAAAGGACCATAAAAATTCATAGGTGCTGAATGCTATTAAACATTTCATAAAGTTTTATAAAAATTCCTAAGGTCTTATGTCTATAAAATTCTCAAAAACCATTAACAGTGGTAATTGCAATTGAGTATGATAAAGCTATATAAACGAAATTTATTTAACTTTAAATAATATTAATAAATTAAAGCATGAAAGAATATTAGTTTAAGTATTTTTATTTATTTCTTAAACGAAACTGCTTATGATATGATACAAGTTTACACATTAATTTTAGAATGTGGTAATGACTTGCAAATGATTCATGGCGGAAGGAATATATTTTTCAACTATTCAAATATATCGTTTACACATCATCGGTACTTTCTGCTAAAAAATTACTCCTTTCATTTCCACTCTGTTCACCAGACCACACACAACTCTTAGGATTTTAAACTTTAACATTACCTCAACATTAATATTTATGGTCTTAACTTAAATTTAAGTTCAGTGGATTGAAAGATACGATTAACTGAAATATATGCAAAATAGTTCCTAATATGCTTAACATCTTTGGAGAAAGTAAAAATGCAATTTAAATTGCCTTTGAGAACGGTAGCAAATTATAAACCCATGTTTTATTTTAATTATGTACACATACATCGTCGTTTTCTAATTTCTTTTCATGGAAAACAAAAATCTCTGTGTGTGTGTGTGTGTGTGTACTTCAATTAATAACAAATTTGATAACAGATGTTACTTAGATTTTTTTCCTCTAATGATAATTTTAAACTACGCATTAAATAATCAAGTAATAGTAGTACTTTTATTTCAACAATATTTTAATTATATTTAATAAAAATATATTTATCTGAAAAACATATTATCCTTTAAACACATTTTTGGCGATAGAAATTTTTGTTTTTCGCACTTTGCAAAATGATTGTTATTTTCTATTAGAAACTTCTTTGATAGATAAATAATTAAATTTCATTACTCTAAAATTTGAAAGTAGTATGAGTGTTTTAAAATGAGTACCAATTCAACCCATCTTATGTTTATGACACAAGAAGAGCATTACCCCATCAATGAGAGTGTCATCTTAATATTTATAATTTTCAATTAATTAATGAAGTTTTCCTGTAATGAATGTAATAATATTTTTTTATTAAGTAATTTAAGTTATATAATTTTTAAAGTATATAATGTTATTTAATTAGTATTTTGCATTTATAATATTTGTTTACTTTACTTCTAAAGAAAGAATTTTTTAAATATTTTAGATTTTTTTAGTGAAATATTAATAAATGGAAAATTTTCTACAGAAAAAAATAGACTTTTCATTCTTTATTAATTAATTTTTATTAAAGCAACCAAAACCCTTCAAAGTTTCATTTTCTTTCACATGCAATGATAAAATACAGTTTCAATAATAAATTAGATACCAGTATCTAAATAAAAATAACAAATATTTATAAATAATGAGATGGCATATGAATGGCTCTTACTTCAGCCGATAGTTTGATTTCATTATCACTCAACGAGAAATAATTTGACAGAGAGTTACAGCTTACTGTTGATTTCACACTAAACTAATGCAGCAATTGAATCCACGAACTGTTGAACTAAAGGCTAAAATATTACCTCTCTAGTTACTAGTTCTGGACTCTGATTTTTAATTCAACATTTAAAGAGTTGAATTTCTACGTCGGATGGATGAGAATTTTCTTTAATGTTGTTGATCTTAATAAATTAATATTCGTGTGGAAAAAGTGACCGGTAAAGTAGCAAACATATGAGCTAACTGAACAAATAAATATGTGTGCGTGCACTCAGGAGTCTATGTGCAAATATAAACTAAGACAAACATCAGCATGCAAAAATGGTATAACGAATCATGACTGTGATCAAACAAGGAACGCTAAAAAATTCTCTGAAGGAATACCACGTCGTTAAAATCTGTTATGCTAATGCATTTAAGAAAGATAGCTTTAAATGCAGAACATTTAGAACCGGATTAAAGGTTAGGATCAAGATTTTCTTACAAGAAATATCTTCCCTATTTAGTTGATATAGTAAGTATACATGTGATATAAAAAGGAGTTTAATCACATGTCTCAGAATCTAGCTGATCTAACAAGCGGATTGGCAGATATATGGAGCGAAATGATAAAGCAGTCAAACAATATCAGGTAATTTTCATAGACGATGCCATCAGCTGATGTAAGTGCGCCGGTGGTACATCTGGTTCAGGAATGAATGATAAATAGAAAAGTGTTGTATCTTACTGACATCAATTTTATCACCCATTTGACTTTATGTTGCAAATTTTACAGGCCATGCGATGTTTAAAAAGGCCCTACAGATAATGATTACTGAAATTATAGTCTCAAGTACTTCAAAGCAGTCAGGCAAATTATTCTAACGCTTTTCTAGAAGTATGTCATTAACAGTCTTATTTGAAAATTTAAGAACATTCAAACATAGAAAGATTTATTTTGAGAACAAATCTTTAGTTTTCTTTATGTTGAATCCATTTTATATGCGTATAAAGGCGTGGAAGATAATGGAAAAATAGTTTTGTAGGTACAAGTGACCTTAAGATCAGGTGGGACAGTAAAATGTTATCATTGGGCTAAATGGTCATCTTTTGTCCAGATATCCCTCTTACATCTCTTATTGGTACTTTGAGGACAATTTGTAATTGGTTTTAATTTTTTCTGTATTTTCTGTTTCAATAAGCTTCAAACAGGTTTAGCATTTGTTGCATTTGAGGCAAGATCTATCTCAGAGACAAAACCAGTCATTTAATAAGCACCAGACTCTTTTATTGAAATGAATTGCTCCCAAAAATAGTTTTATCACGGAGTTATAAATCTGTATAATACTAAAACTTATAAATAAAACAGTGATTTGTGTTTGTGTTTTACATCATCAATTTACAATCAAACAATATAGGCATGAAAAGCTCAGTAGTTGTGGTTCAGTTCTTTTTCAGTGCATAAATATTTTTTAATAGAATGCATACAGAAGAATACCGTAAAGTATAGTGAAATTCCTTGTTAATTTCATTTCTGTATAATATATAAAAATTTAATCTGTTATGTTATAAATTTAGAATAACAAATTACATAAACTAGAATAGTATAACCAGAATAACAGTATAAACTAAAGTAACTAAAATATAGAATATTATACAGTTAATGTGAACTTTTTTAAGTGAATAAATTACTTTCAGTTTACGATATATGAACAAATATATTTCTCTCAATCCCTTTAGTTTAAGATTGAAATTTACTTCAAGTATCATTGAACATCAACTGATCTTTGAGATCGTATATAAGATTTAAATATTGTATTTTAGAAGTGAGATATATATATTTCCATTTGAAATCAAATTTTTGAATATATAGTTCCTTTAAGCATTCATTATTAATGTTACCTTGAATATTATTTTTTAAAAACTGCCTAAATATATATATATATATGCAAAGCTTTTTTTATAATTTTTAAATTATCTCTTCATTAATTCTATTTATTGGATAATTTTTATATGTTTAATGATTTAAATATTATAATTCAATAATGTATATTATAACCGCAATAAATAAAATTATATATGTAACAAATAAATATATAATGTTTGTTATCTTCATAATAAGTAAATATTATAATAATATAAATATGAAAAATATGATGATTATCAAATAAAATTAATAATTTAAGTAAAACTTTAAATAAAATATATTTATTTAAACATTTTTTTTTAAAAAATTGGTGAAATATTTTAAGTGAAATAACTTTTAACCACGAAGCTATATATAAATTTTAAAAATGACAATTCAATAACTTTGTTGCAATTTAATTGAAATAATTTAGATGATTTTTTTATTTATAATTTAGTTGAATTAATTTAGTTATTTATATATAATTTTGTTGAAATATTTTCAGTGAAATAACTTTTAACAACAAGGCAAAACTTTTGAAATGACAATTAAATATCTTTGTAGCAATTTAATAGTGAATAGTATGAACTAGAAAGACAAAGTATAGAACATTATTCAGTTAATATGAATTTTCGTGAGCAAAAGCAAATCACGATCAGTTTCTTATCTAACTATATTTCTACCTTTTCAGTTTTTTTCTAAAACTTACTACGTGTATTTTTGAATATAAAATGAAATTCGAAATCTCTTCAGTAAAATGATATACTGAAATATATTTTCAAAGAAAAAAAATATTTGAATGTATACATTTTATTCAAAATAGAATTTTGAAGCTATTCTGGCTTATGTCTAAGATTAACTAATAAAAAAGTATGTCCTTTCAAAGGACAATTATTGATTCTTAGCCTTCTTACACGAATAATCCAAGAGGAAAGGAGATTAAATTCTTAGCAATGTCAATGATAAGAAATCATATTTTGGTATTCATAAACAGAAATCATTTCTGACTAAATCTCCTGAACCACGTCTTAATGACTTTATGCATTTTGTTGTTCTTCCTTTTAGTTTTGTTTGTGCAGAAAAATTCTTCTTTTCCTTGACAAAATGCTGTCACTTCCTATCACAGATGAAAATAAGTTTATTCAACTAATGGAAAATAAAGGAGATTATATCATTTGTTCTGAAAGTTCTTTTCTGAAACTATTCTTTTAAAGAGCACTTCTATAAAGCTTTTCGAAAGATTCAGGCAAATATCTGAAAATAGTTGCAATTTCTTGGCAAAAATTATCTATAACTAATCCGTAGGTATCTTAAAGACTTAATCAGAGTACTGGCAATCTCTTTCATAATAAAATATAATTTATATGTAATTGTACACAGCTAATATAAAATAGGAATTCTATGTTTTATGTTAAACACAAAATCAATGTTATATTGTAATATTTTGTGATAAATTATAGATTCATTATTGCATTATATTGTTTCATTTATCACACTATGTTTGTAAATAAACGTTATGGAATAATATGCTAAAATGCATAAAATAAATTAACAATATCACTAAGATATAAATGATAATATAATATAGAGGTGATGTAAACTTAAAATGATTAAATTTGCATTTGTATTCAAAACACCATTGTATTTTTTTTATCCTTAAATTTAAACACTGTGATGGATTTTTCAGTTTCTCTGTGACTCAAAAACCGAGTATTTAGTTCTGAAATGAAATAAAAATATTTTCATTTTTTTTTTCATGAACACACAAAAATAGTTAGCGTATAATATATAAATTATAATTTTAGAAATAAACTGTTATTATGTAATGTTAATTTTCAATTAAATAAAGTCCTTCTGATAAGAAAGAAGGAAACTCTTTTCACACAACATAATTCAATTTTAGAGAAGTATTTTAATGTATATGCTATATTGATGTATAATTGTCTAACCTCTATAATTTTAAAAGCAATTAAATGTGACTTTAAAATTTCAATCATGCAATAAAATTAATTCACTAAGCTAACTTGTATATATGAAAGGAAACTATTTTAAAATGTTCGTTGTTTAAACACGTTAATTAACATACGGGAAATTATGAATTTGTGTTTCTTTATAAATGCATTATTTTAAATGATTTAGTCTAGTCATTTCCTATAACATGAAACATTTTAAAAGTTTAACTAAATTTAAAGGAAGATTTCGCTAATGGGACTCTTTACTAAGTTCATTAAGAAGCATTTTTAAAAAACTTTAATTAAATGCTCCCATTAAAGCAATTCCATTAAATGATTCAAAAAAAGCATATACTTGAAAGTCAGAATGATTTCTTGTTTTCGTTTGTTTGCGACAAATGCGTCGATAAGATGAAATAAAATTTTTCGCATTTTAACGCTGAACTATGTATAAAAATAAAAGACAAGTGTTTCGTTTTGTGGTGTATGAATATTGTCCACTCTTTATGGACAATTTTACTTGAAACTTACTACACAACTTCAAATGAATTTAAACAAGTGGAAATATAGTTGGGGTATTAATTTCCTTCACGAGAAAGCTTCGTTGCTCTACATTTTCTAACTATTCTAATTTGAAGAAATTTTCTAGAAAAATTTAACTTAAAGATTATTTAGGCATTGAAATAGCTTTTTCTTGATCAAAAATATGTATATGAGCAAATCAATAAGAAATCAGATTTATGAAAACAAGAAAGGAATCATGATTTGCGTTATGTTGTTTGCTATAATGCTTGTACTAATAATGCATACCTGTAATTATATTTTACCTTATATTTGATACCTGATGAAGGAAGGTGTAGTGATTCTGACTAAAGAAGGCAGAAGTTCGAAGCTTAGCAATCTGTAGACAGCAATGTTTTCCAATGACGCCTTTGAAGGACATTGACCACACAAATAAAATAAATTGTGTGGTCAATGTCCTTCAAACGAAATTATTTCTAGGGGTAATAAGCCAAGTAAGGAAATATTCTTCTTGGTCAGTTCGTCTCAATTACGAGAACCCATTTTTAAGTTACGGTCATAGGACACTCACTGCATACCCTCTATAGAAATGCCCATCAATTTTACTGCTCATATTATCGACGCATTTAATTTCCATCATAAAATGCCTCAACAACAAACAAAACGTTTTACTTCAATAAACTTTTTGGATGACTGAGACATATTTAAATAATAATATTAAAAAATAAAAATATCCACCTCAGAGAGAACTGCATTAGTTATTATTTATTATTGTCATTTGTCCTCCTATAATTACACATGTATAAATATACATATAATTTCAAACGTGAATTAAGATTTTATTTTTAGTTCATTTTTTCATGACTAACGATGAATGAAATCTAATTGAACAGACATAATTAAATTCTAGAATTTTCAATGAAAGCGGTATTTATTATTTGAAATAATGCTTTAGTAATAAGATAGAAAATCAAAATAAGTTTCAGGATGGAAAAAGAAGGATATAATTATTAATATACCATTGAAGAAAAAATAAAATATGTGAAACCGACTTGACAGAATAACATAAAAAATATAGCTAAGAGTAGGGAGTAGAAATGTTTTTTCTGATAACTCATCTAAGTTACATCATTGATTCAAATGATTTTTCTCTCAAATATCTAAGTTTAGCAAATGAAGCATAATGGCATTTTAATATCATCGCCATATGTTACTAATATTAAATTGTCACATTTTACCATAATTAGAAAATAAGTAGCTTCATATAATAAATTTACCGTTTACATTTACACTGATCAACAATAAAATCAATTGACTTTTCAAAGATTATAGAGTTCGAAGTTTTAGGAGAATTGTTTTTAAATAAATAAAATACATTATATATTTTGAAAATAATATTCAAACATAATGTAGCTTATAATTTCAGGATTTGTAAAGCTAAATAAGTTTAAAAATTATTATTTTATATGTCGAACTTTTAAAGTTATATTATAAATAAAATGTATTACTTTTCTGAGTAAAATGTTTGAAAAAATATCTTTGGAGTCATATAAAAAATATTGTCACAATTATCGTTTCTTCCCTGTTCTGAAAGATAACTATTTATGCCAATTTTTTATTTATACTAATTACAACTGTTGCACAAGCTTCTGGTAATTTTTTAGTCATTGACATTTATGATCTAAAAATTCATATTTTTTCCTAACGCTTATGCCAATCTGTACTATACATCTAAGCATTTTATTCAAAATTAATCTTTACACGGCTCTTGTTACAGCTCTTAAAAATTTTGATAAATTTATACGATTAGAGTACTCTTGCTATATAAAGTTTATAATATATGTTCAATATAACAGTAATTGTATTTATTATAAGTTTATGCATTAAGATTACTTATTAAAACATTTTAGAATTTTTTTTTATTTAAACTGAAAAGCAGTTGAATAGATAATAAAAGCCATCGTGGCCTGGTTGGCTCGAAACACCTCTCTCATTGTCAGAAGATAGTGAATTCAAATCCGTACTTAACCCTAGATTCATCGTGTTTGCTAAAAGTGGCTGCGACATGTTACAGGTCTTGTCTCTTAATGACCTCGATGTAAATGATACCTCTAAGAGTGACAGGTTAAGTATTGAGGTTTGTGTGTTCTGCCTGTAGTTTACATGGTAATAGCATATAATTAAAATATTTAGCTGTCTTCTCTGTACTTTATAGTTAAGATTTTCACAGAAATGTTCTCTCCTCACTCACAAAACTATTTTTTTAATTAAATCAGAACACAAAATATAAATTATTTAAAAATTAAAATAAACTAATGTATCGCAAGAATTGAACAAAATATATCTTATTTTTACATTTTTGTCTTTCAATTTACGTCAGAATATCAAAACGCACAAAATATTAATTGGTATTCCAATCGATGTTAACATGTTTACAAATTAAAAGTAATTAAAAAATGTTTATTTAGATCAAACTTATAGTAAAACTTTCAAATAAGAGTGTTTCATCGTTATATCCTCATCATTAATAGCAAAATTTATTTGGATCTCCGGTTTTGATGCAGAGAATCATCAGATATTTGTGATTTCATTTATTTATGCATTAGAAAGAGCATATAAATTTGCGGAATAGAGCTCAGTAACGGGTTTTAGAAAAATGATCTTCAGAGAGATACTAGGATTAGATCATTAAAAAATGAACAAAATGTGTTTTAGTCCACAACAGTGGCAATATCTAAATAATTTTCCCTTTAAACATTAATTGCATACTATATTGATTTATTTATGTTATATGAACACATAATTTGAATAAATGAAAAATAACTTTATTATATAGTGATAGTTATTAAAAGGAAGCGTTTGATTATGATAAAATCTCCATTTTTCAATAACATTGAACTCTTTTATTACAAAAAAAGATATTATTTATTTTTGAAATTGCAACCTTGCTAATTTAAAATGCTTTTACTAATTAACTATGTTGATTTTGTTATATTTTCATATCATTTTTATAATCTTTTTCATATTTTTGGAAGTTTATTTTCGTTGGATTTTTGGTATGTCCAAAATCACAAATTTTTATTTATATCTGCAGTTTTTAAAGAAATAATCATAGAGAGAATTTTAATATGACTGAGGTTTCAAATGAATTGTCATGTAGATCTGCCTTTTTCATTGCGTGTAACTTATAATTAAAATGTAACTAAAATCTAGATTATCCAAAATATTGGGAAAACCTAGTTAAAAACAAGCCTTCTATTTGTGATTATATAGATAGAATAAATTAAATATGTAACTACCAGCTTTTTGTATTGCGTTGTTACTCATGAGCTTAAGTGAGTGTGGGAGTGTATTGTACATCATCATTTGCTCAGTTTTGTTAATGATAAGCTCAAGTAAGATAAAATGTAATACTTCTCACAGTTCTAAGAATGGCAAGTAGTGAAAGCTAGTATGGTTGGTGCATTGATAACCATAGTGATGCAATTGTTAGGTGTAATAAAAGTCATCGTGTCGAAAGTCATGATAAGATACAATGATCATAGCGAAAGAATATTTGTGAAACAGAACTGTAGAAGAAAAACTGAATTCTTTGTGGAAGACAGGTGGGTATTAAAAAAGATTGTGACCAGCGAAAGGACAAAAGTGACTCCTGTGCTAAATGAACAACAATAGAACTAGTATTGACCCATATAGATCGATGGGAATTGCAAAAGCAAAACATTTGGACTTACGATTGCAAAACTTCTTCTGACGGATGTAAATAGAAAACTGTCAGTACAGTAGTGCATGATGCCGTAACTATAGATCAATGGAAACATGCCTTCCTTTCCAATGAATCCAGTTTCCCTTATTTCTCACCATGGTATGCGCATATTTATGGCGAACTCTCGCAGAAGTCTATAATCCAGACTGAGTGAAGCAGGGGTTGATTCATCGATTACTTAGGACCTCATCATATAGTTTGGAATAAGTCACCTTGTGAATTTACATAGACAGGTCACTTTCACTGATTATATCACTTTTGTCTCAATAACTGTATCTACGGCTCGAACATAATTTCTGCGTGGAGATAACACCTATCAAAATGATAATTCCATAATTCAGCATAATGAAACTTTTAAAACATGGTTTCAAGAGCATAACGATTCAGTTGTACATCTTCCGTTACCTGTTAAATCAGCAGATATAAGTATCATAGAGCCCCTATGGTCTGTTTTGGCAGAAAAAGTTAAATCCATCACCCGTGAGGTAAAGCATTTCTGTATAAGGAGTGATACAATATCCCACTTACCCCAACACAGAATTTTTATGTATTCTATTTTACGAAAGATTCACGTGGTTTTGAACATTGAAGTTGCTATCATACTATGTTAGGTGCAAAACACTTTTTTATGCGTTTTTCCTTATTTTGAACAAACCTTGTATATTCTTTGCGAAAATTTTAGATTCAACGTTTCTAGACAAGCTTCACCTACTATTTTTGTATGTTATTCAAATCTTAATTTCGTGATAATGGATGAGTATCGGAGTTTACATAGATATTAGTATTTTCTTTGCTCTGAAATAATCCAAAAGAAGCAGCTATGACGCAATCAAATAATAGTTTCTTGTTAAAAGTTATTATAAATGGATTTGTTAGACTAAATTTATTATGTGAGGGAGAATATTTTCAAATAAATGGCATTTCTTTAGTAAGCTGTAATTTTTCAGTCTAATTTTAGGAGTAGCCTAATTTGTATATATCTTTCTGAATTCATTCTAGATTTGCGTCTAGTCTATTAATTTTGACTCTAGAATGAGATTATAACCACGCAGAAATTTAAATATTTTTTTAAAAAAACTTTTCCGTTAAATATTATCGTTTAAAGATATTGATTTACATTTAAGGTTAAAAATCGATACTCAAAAAATAGAATTTATTCTACATATTTTTTAATCATTTAAAGAGAGCTAAACAAGTGGTGTTGTGAATTTCAAAATAAACTGCGTTGCAAAACTAATTAAAATAAATCTTTGTGTTTTAAGAATAGATGGCTGCATCACACTGAATTCAGTCGACAAATGTTTAATGATTAAAATTAAAAATTCGAATATACTTTACTTTTGCTTTATGAAAAATATCTTACATGAAGTAAAGAGTTAATAATTTATTATTCATATTCTACTGTTCAAAAATACTTTTAAAAATGATGATGAAACTCTCATACTGATTTGTAACGCTAATATTGACATGGGTTATAAAATAAGTTCATTGTGAATTTTTCACTAACTATGATTAAAAGGTAATGCAAATTTAAAAACTATTTTACTTTATTTAGTTGTGCTCATTTTAGAGTTATGTTAATTTTATAAATAAAAATTGTAATGTACACTGCGGGCAAACTTAAATCAACACCCAGAAGGTAGCATGCAAATAGCAGGAAATGCATTAGCGAAGGTGAGATATGCAAATGATTATAATTTCAGCGCAGACGCACATAACGCACGTCTGTGGCACCACCTCAAAGCGCTATTTAAGGCTTCGAGGTTTCAACAATTTCAAGTTCGATGATTGTCTTTTTCTTGTAGTTTTTTCAAAGAAAAAAAACGATCAATTTAGTTTTTGTAGAAAACAGCTATCATTTTTTGATTAAGTAATCCGAGGAAGGATAGTGGCCTATCGAGGTTGTGGAATATCTTTCAGGGAAATCGGTAGTCATGTTAAACGAAACCAAACAACTGTAATGCGTATTGGTGAGCGTTGGCTGCATGCGTGTACGACTAACCAATGTGATCCATCGCATCGACCTCAGTGTACATCTTCCCGTGATGACAGGTAAATTGTGCACGTGTCAGTGACGGATCGCTCAGCCACATCACGAAACACAGCACTGCACATTGAGTTCGTAATACATCATCCAGTGTCTGCGTATACCATTCGATACTGCTTACTGCAGAATGGTCTGTCCGCAAGACATCTATTGCTTCGTCTATTCTTGACGTAGAAACACAGAACCAAGCCACCAATGGTGTGATGATAGAAGGATGTGGATGGCTGAATGGAATAAAATTGTCTTTACTGACGAGTTACGCTTCTGTCTGCAACACCATGATGATCGCATTCGAGTCTGGAGACACACCGTGGAGAGAACATGCCTAACTGCGTTATGCACCACCACACTGATCCTGCACAAAGTATTATGGTATGGGGTGGAATTGGATATTACTCTCTAGTACGCATGGCTGGTACTTCAAACAGCCAGCGTTACATCTCTGAGCGGTTGTGCCCAGTTCTCCTTCCTTAGCTTTAGGCCTTTTCCACAGCCACATTTCAAGAGGATAATGCGCGACCACATTGGGCATGCATTGTCTAAGGGTTCTGTATCAATCTCTAGATTGAATTGCTTTCCTGGAATTCTCGCTCTTCGGATCTTTAGCCAATAGAAAACATGTATCCATGGCTGATCAGTGTGATTGATCTACATCTAAAATATCTTTAAATTAATGCCGTGGAGTGAGGCAGGAATCATCTCCAACAACGGTGGCTACACTGGCTACTGATTTTTGCAGGAACCACGCTTCACAGAAGCCTATAAATTTAATACTTAGTTTTAACATTCTATCAGCAAAATAAATTTCGTTGTGTTATCTTTTGTCTTTCTTGGTTTTGCAGTTTGAGTAGCCAGCGGTGTATTTACATTTATACTCCTGTGAAAGACTAACAATTCTTTAAATGTTGTATAAAATAAGATAATTTAAATTTTGAATGGTTTATTTATCGCAGAATCAGAAACCTTTTTTCTGTTTTATCAAAAGAAATACGCAACTAATTCTTACGGAGTATTAAATTAAAAAAAGTTTGTATTCATTAAAATCAATAAAAAATATTTGAATAAATAATTCTAGATTGAAAAGAATGGGCACGAGTCTATTTATATTCTTTAATTACTTATATATTTTTTTAATTTTCATTGCTTTTTTGTAAGACATAAGCATTGATGTAATTTTAAAATACGTCTACAATGGGATGAATATTTTTCTACGGAGCAAGTACTGATTGTTTTTTTTTTCCCCTACAACAGTATTCAGAAAAAATTTTTCAAGAAAAATTGTTTTAAAAAAAATTTTAGTTTTAACAACATTAAGTGAAACACTTATTATATTTAACCATGACTTTAAATAAAATACCCCATATGAGAATTGATATTTCTACAGTCCAAATCCAAAAAAATATATTTATATATATAAGCCTAGATGTGGTCATATTGCAAAAGCTTTAATTTTTTATTTATGGCCATTCTCAATTTTGAGTAAAGTATTCGATTGCATAGATTTTTATTTTAGAAAAAGAGACTTGAAATTAATATGAAAATGCAGTTAACCGCGACCCATGTCCATTTCTATCATTGGGAAGCTTGAATCTGAGCAATACAAAGAAAAGTGACTATCAGTGTTTCAGGCTATGAAGTGAGTTTCAAAGATTACTCGATGTTAAAGGTCACATGCCTTAATATATCGCAGCACATGGAAAGTATCCGATAACTGTTTGAAGTGAATGAAAATTGTCTGTGAACTAAATCCACTAATATGTATATTACCCATATGAAAAGGGTGATAATTACTTCATATGATTGTTTCTATATTACCTGTTTCCCATACTGTTATTCATCGTACCACTACTTGACGAAGATACTTGATATCCATGTAACATCCCGCATGGCCAAAGAGACATTTAGGTTTGGACGGTTACAGACTCCAAGTACGCAGTCCATCCTATTAATTATATCTGGATCTTACAAAAGAAGTATGCTCCAGGAATACAAATTTTTATCTATGTGCCACGAAATATTTTGCTGTTAGCCCAAAATTCATTTTAAAAATGAATACACTATTATTTTTTTCTTAAAATTAATTTTAAACATATTATTTGAACTACAACTTGATGTTTTTCTTAAAGCTTACACTTCTAAAATGAAATAGAATATTTAAAAATAAACTTTAAGTAGACTGACTTAATAAAATAAATTCAACACACTAGTTTAATTGCACATTTTCCATTTTAAATTTCATCGTTTCATCGCGACTTTTAATTTTAAAACACTTACGAAATCAATACCATGGTATCCATGACTGAGTCCACAAACTGTTAAAAATAAGGTTTAAGCGACAGCCATTCATTTAACAGATCAGATAAACTGTGAAAATCCAGTATAAAAGTATATAATACCTCAATGTATGTTGCATTTACTTAGAAAATGATTATTGCGGTGAGCATATTGAAATAATCCTCAAATTTCTGCCTCCGAATTGAAATTATATGCTAAAATATTCCAAGTGTTGTTAGCGATATTAACCCTAAAATATAATTTTTAAGAGCATTATGGTTATGAAATTGAAAGCGCAAAATGATTTTTTTTGGATTACATTTTGAATTCTTAGTATATATGCAAACTTATACATACGTAAATTATATATTTTACATGATACTATGATGTGAAGTTATATTTTGTATAACATGCGTTAGAAATGCCCATAAATATTTTATGTAATTATAATAAGCTTTTTATTTTATTAACACAAGCAAATAGAAAAATGCTAAAAGACTTGAAATGTAAAAAACGAATATGCAAAACATGTCACAAAATTTTAGCAAGCATTTTTTCCTAATATTTAACGAACATTTTAATTTTATCATGAATTTTCCTAAATAAGTGTCAAACATTTGATGAGAAAGTAAATTAATATTTTTTAAGGAATTAATATAAGCATGATAGGCAATTTACACTGTCAGCAAAATAAGTTAATGTGTTTTTTCTCATTAAAGAGGGTTTTTCAGTACATAATTTAAAAATTTATTGCTAAACATAAAAAAAGCATTATTTCCCTTTAAATTATTTAATGACAAACCTAAAAAAGCGTAAGGAAGCACCGTTTTCATATATTATTATTTTGTAGCAACTGCTATATGCTATAATTTTAAATAAAAAAATCTCCACTTGATAAGATATTGATTTTATAACATTTGTGCCTTCTTTAAAAAGAAGTTAACATACTTTTCTTTCCTGAAATTCAGTGTAAGAGAAGTTAATAAAGATATTAATTTACAATATATAATCGTATGATTATACTTAAAGTGAATTTTTATTAAAAGTGTACTTAGTATGACATTTCTTTTGCTAAAGTAATATTTCACTTTCGTAAATATTCCTTTTTAAATTAATTTCATGAATAAGGCAAATATTTTGAAATTGATAATAAGCAATTTATTCATCTACATTGAAGTATTAATTAACATGAATTTTCGGCAGCAGAATTTAAAAGTTAAGACGTATTTAAGTGAATTGACATGATAGACTTATTCCATTACAATGATTGAATTGAATAAAATTTAGTGAAAATATTAACTTTTACATTTAAATTTTACATTGCTATCTCGCTCTTAAAGTTTTTTTGCTTTCTAGACTTCAATCTCGTTTAACCACTTCAATATTAAGGTAATATAGTGAAGGGTCTTCAGAATTGCATTCTTCAAATTGACTCCAAAAATGTTTTTGGAATTTCATATTTTTATATATATATTCTTGAAAGTTATTTTAAAATGATAAAATATAAAAGAGATACTCTAAGTTTACGAAAAAAATTCAGAAGAAAGCTCCAAAACTTTATGCAAAGCGCTCCTTTTATTTTCTAACTTTTACTTGAATTTTCACTGCGAGCTGCCTCCATACCTCTACATCCTTCCATTTCATAAATCCTCTCTTCAATATTTTACAAAATTTCAATAAAATAGAAAATCTTATTCATTGTCTTTAGGAAAAAAGGGCTTGAATTTCTCAATTTGTCTAAAAAAATTTTTTTTTCTCAGATATTTCCAAAATGCAAGCTATTTTAGAAAAGTGAACAGATATATAGGCAATAAAAAATAAGTAACATTTGAAAATTGAAAAATTGACTTGAATAAGTAGAAAACCAATTCTGTAATCTGCTTTACAATTTTGCCCCTATTTTCAATAAATTGATGCAAATATTACTGAAATTTGTAATGTAAATAAATAAAAACTTAATGTGAAAATATAAAAAAGCTGAGAAATATTTCAATTTGTTTTGAAATAACAGAAATGCACAGTTATCAGATTTAATATATATATATATATAATAGTACATTTTTAAATTAATAATTTAATAATCCAATATTAGATGGAAAATAATACATTGAAAATACGAAATATAATAAACATATATAAAAATGTTCAGTAAATATTTTAAAATTTCACAGAAAATAGAATAAAGTAAAATGGAATGAAAATGGTGTGAAGTACCAACATGACAAGCTTTATCAGGGGGTGTTGACCACATTGGTACAAAGTATGGCGTTTCTGCACTGACCCAAGACATAGTCTTAAAAAACTAGTACACCCCTCAGCCATAACAAAAAGTTCAAACCAAAACATCAAATCAGAATAAAAGTAGTAAAAGTCAAGCTAAAATATATAAGCCAAAATCCAATGTTGCCAAAATACATTTAATTTATAGCAATCAAAATTAAAATTAAATCCAGATTCAAATGCAAGCCTGCAAGAACCGTACCAAATACTACATGTAGACCAAATAAATACATAAAGTTAACAACTAATTTAAATTAAAAGCAAGACTATATACGTCTTACTTTTTTAATTAAATAATGTGATTTGCCAGAAAAAATTTGCTATCACAGATTTAGGCACATTATGCTACAAATTATTTCTTCCATGATTTAATTTCTTTTTCTTATCAGTATTACAATATGCTTCTTTTATAGTTAATAGTAAAGTGATTTAAATTATCTAAATATGATTGTTTATTCTCCCTATCCTATTGCAAAAAATTAGCGTAAAATTAGCTAATTTACTTATTAGAATTTTAGAGTATTTGTTGATCAGAATGTTTAAACTCACGATGAAAGTTCGAACAAAATGAATGAATTAAAAGCGGAAATAAATATATGCTGATAATCATTTTATGGGTTCAACATAGCATTCTTGCTTAATATTTGCTATTTAATTGTTAATTTTATCGAAAGCAATGTATATCACATGCACACATTATTTAAGATTGTCTCACTCTTCTTGAATAAAAAAAAATTAAAATGCCTCCATAATAAGTAAATTTTAAATCATGAAATGATCTTTTGAATACATTCCTGAAAATTTTAATTTAAATTGTGAATCTATAATCAATAGTGTCATCTCTATTATTCTGCTTCTGACATATTCCACCTATAATAAATTGCAAACATTATTGATAATCTTTATCTTAAAATGAATGAACACACACAGAAGTAAAATGTCAGTTGAGACTTAGGAGTTATGGGTTTCACATATGTTTAAGTTATCCGTACACGTTGAAAACGTCAATTTCGACCAAAAATGATGAATTTATTTTATTCTTTCGTTAAATACGGAACTTAAATAGCTTTCTAAAACAGGCTTGTTTTCGCCTCTACGTTTATTAGATTCCGAGATATAAAGGATTTCGTAAAGATTAGGAAACCAAAAGTGGACATATTTAAAGGACCGGAAGTGGGCGTTTAAATAGCCAGAATGATGTTAAAAATTAGTTTAAACAGTGTTTAATTTTGAAATACAAATTTAGTAAGCTTTTAAAAGATACATAAAATAATTAATGCTCCTGAAATCAATCAGAAAATCAAACAAAAAAATTAATCAGCAAATATGAGAATTTCTTATAAAGACACAACACTTTAATCTTTAAATGCGCTTTTCTCAGAACTGGCTTTTTTTACCTATAATTTGCACACTTCAAAAACGATAACTCAAAGTATTTTTATAATATCACTATGGAATTTCATGAGAGTGATCTGTATATTGTTTTCTATGGAATGTACTAAAAGAATTTTAATCACTAAAATATTTCCCAAATTATGGTTTGTTATTCGAATAATGGCATAGAAATGTTGGCTAAAATTTCAGTATAAATATTCAACCGGCCGTAATTATTTTATTTTTTAATAAAAACTTAAAATTTTAGTACATGCTCTGGATAATAACATAGATTATTTGGTATTAATTTTTTTTAAACATGTTTAAAAGTTTTTGATGTAGCATTTTTTAAATTTTTTAAAAAAATGCTGACAATTGTATGCATATTTAACATTTCTGAAGAATAATATTGGAATATATCAAATTTTAGTAGCTCACTATTAATGTTTTCTAAAGTGAAATAAGAAAAAATCGTTACAATATATATATATATATATTCAGTGTATTTAAAAAAAGTGCCCTGAACGGGTACCTTAAGCATTTAAGTATGATTTAGCATGAACTGGAAATTTTCTGAAAGCTATTTCCACAAACAGAGATTACTATGCCGATCACATTATTAAGCTATTGATTATTTTTTCTAGTTGTAGAATTTCAATAAAGTAAATTCTATAACGTCATTTTGTAACTCACATTGTTTAAATTTCATTTCTAGTAATACCAATGTGTAGTTAAACTTGTATTGAAATATAAAAGATTGACTGCTGCAAAAATATTCGTTTTTACTCAACTTGTATGATTACAAGCAGTTTCATTCAAATGATAAATGCTAAAGCATATTGATGTATTTTTCCTGTTTAGATCTCTTGCTAAGTTGACATTATTTGGAGTATATATATATATATAATTTACAGTAAATCCTTACTAAAATAACCATTTTAAATTTATGATCATAAATTTTAATCATCGGGAAAATATTACTAGTATTAGAACTAAATATGATATACAATTTTAAGTAACGGATTATCACATTTTTCTATGATCTTTCTTCATTGAACCATTTCGAGTGTAGCTCTGTTTAACTGAATTTAGTTCTAAGATTGAAATTTCTGCATTAATTTCTCTGAGTGTTATTTCATGAAAGTTGTCTTCTTTCTTAGGGAATATTTTGATTTAAGTATATAATAGAGTGAACCTCCAATATCTGAGGAATTTAAAGAACTTGTGGGAAAATTCCTTAAAACAGTTGCTGAGTTATATTTTGAGGATTTACAAATATGTATTATTATACCATGTCCCGTAGAAAATGAATTACTTTAACTTTTGTCTAATAATAATTATATAATTATTTATTTACATATATATATATATATATATATATATATATATATATATATATATATATATAAACACGAACATATATATGTTTATAAATATATACATTCATACACACATGCCATATATATGTGTGTGAGTATGGTGCACATATAAATTCATTTATGTATGTATTTTCATAATGAAGTATTTATTCACATTTATTCCAAGAATTAGACATTTAATATTCACTATTTAGTATATATTTCTACAGCCCATACTTTATGTTTACTGAAGACATACTTTATGTGTTTTAAAACGTTTTTTTCACAGCACACTTTTTTTATGAATATGGGCACGGAATTGTATTTAAAAATCCATACTTCACTTTCTTGAGGTTGTGGAATGTCAAAAAATGATATGTACACTTTCATTTCAGGTGCAATTTTAAAAATAATCTGGTGGGGACAACCTTTAAGTAATTTAGGACCTTAAGTTTTACTGACTCATACACAATCCACATTTGCGTACTCAATTAATTTATGGAAAATAAAACGAAAATGTATTTTTTTACAACTCTCCATAAATATTTTTATGTATGGTGGTTGATATAGTTTAAGTTCATCCTCTGTATCATTTAGTAAATGCTATGATTATCATCAATTTACATTTTCTTTACGACAGACACGTTATAAGGAATTGCATCGGGCAAGGACCTAAAATTTATTGAAATCATAATATTCTCGAGTTATAATTCCATTTTTTCTTTTGTCTAAATTTTATTCTACGCTAAACTAACTGCAATTGGCCAGAGAAAAAACATGTGCTATGATAAAAATTGTTCATATTTTCAAATCTAACTGCTCATTTTTTTCTAATACTTTTTACGTACATGAATCGAAAAATTTCGAAATGACCTTGAGTGACTGAAACGAGGTAACTGATTAGCCAAGGTGTCGAATGTACTATTCAACTGAGATTTTAGTTTCCTAGGACATTATCGTTATTCATCATATCCATTACAATTGAATGCATACTCTATGATGATGTTTTCCATACCTAAAACATTTGGTTATTCCATATCGAAACCACAAATTGCCCTGAAAGTTTAGAAGTGTGTTTTACCTCCAAATTATCTATTTACAGTTTTAAAATTTATAGCACATCTTTTTTACCCCAAATTTTTAACTCAGGGAAAGCAGGCACAGTTTAAAACTGATATAGCAGTTCTTCGGCTATTTCAACAAATTCCATAAATCTTATTATACCAACTTTTCTCCAAACTTACCTGAACTATTAGAAGAAACTTATTCCTTCGAACTTCTCACAAAAATATATTTTTAAGTTCATATTTTGCTCTGTTTTTGTTCCTTTCACCTGATCAATTTGTATCTTTTTCGATTTTCTGAAACTTCATTTGACATTTCATTTTTCTTGAAAAATTTCTTTTTAAATTTCTTTTTAAGTTGAAACTATATTATTTTACTTTCCTCTTAATATTTTTTTATAAATATATCTAAGCATATCTGAAATAATTTGATTATTTCTATTTGTTATATTCTCTATTCTTCCAAAAATAAAAATAATTATGATTTTATTTTAAAATAAATGAATTTTTTTTTACAGTATGAATAAATATATAACATTTACAGTTGCAGTGTTCACATAAATACGAGTATTATACTTGAAAACAGAAAAAGAGAGAAAGAAGATATATATTATTTTTTAAAAACTAACCAAATATTTTAAATTAATTTAGTATAGTGAAAATATAACTTCTAATTAAAAAATTTCTTAGAGAAATAAATTAGGAATAACTCTATTTGTATTAATTTCAGAGCTAAAATATTGCACAAGTCAATCAATAGAGTTTAAATCATTTTATTTTACAATTCAATAAATTTTCCAGTTGGAATACTTTTGATTATCATAAAGTCACCAATGTTACTTACGATAATTATTTTTAGATTTCTTAAAAATCAATAAGTTAAGTTTCTAATAAGTTTATAAGACAGTGGGAGGTCATAAAAAAAAAGGAAAAAAACTACTTCCATTCTACTTTAAAAATTGGTTATTTTAATTAAAGATAAAACTTCATTTAATTATAGTATGAAAAATTTGGTTACTTAGGAAGCAAAGTGTTATTTCAAAAAGTGCTGAAGTTTCATAGAAACTTCCATTTCTCAGGTTACTCATGCTAATTAAGTTTCATAAAAGGCATTGTACTTTTAATGAACTTTCTACATTTCTCTGAAAGTGTATAAATTATACTCCATGACTGTAATTAAATTCTTTAACATGTATATTACATAAGAAATATGTAATTTGCAGTTAGAGTAGAGGAATCATTTTGAATCAAGACATTAGATATTACTTGAGATTGTTGAAACATGGCAGTTACGGAGCCGAAACCTAAGGGGATTTTTGAGCAGAATAGTTACTTTATCGTATGTTTGGCTGACACTAATAATTTAAAACTCAATAGAGGATTAAAATTTTAAACTCATTCATTTTTATTTTTATCAATAAATGAGAACTTTGTGTGTGACAGTTACTTCTTTATTTATCTTGGAATGAAATTTATTGCTTAATATTGTGATATATAAATTATAATTATTGTTCTTCTTTCAGCATAAATAGAGAAATGTATTTTTATTCAGCATTACGACTTTTTATTTAACCTCAGTTTTGAATATCAATCATTTTTCTACAAAAGAAAAATTCGTTATTGTTGAAAAAAAGTATTTTAAATAAAGTTGTGTGTGTGTGAAAAAATTATATTCAGTAAATATTTAGCCATATTGTGCATAAAAAAAGATCTGAAAACTATATCAATTGTTTTAATAAGAAATAATTTAATTTTTCTTTAATCTGTCAGATTTCTTAAGGGAGCAGCTGTCCAATTCTTTGACACCATTAATAAAATATATTCTGAGAAAATTATGTTCAATTAAAGCGGCTAATTGAATCATTTAGGCAAAAATTCAGAAAGCTAACTAATTATTGTTAGCTAAAAGAGCACAATACTGAAAAATTTGCATTAAATTCAAAACTGAACCAATTAAGAAGAAATCTCTGCATAAATAACAATACGACTACAGATACAAACTTAATTTTATTATGAATGTTCACACACATTTTTTTAGTGAAAAAAGATACTCTATACTTTCTGACATTAATAACTTACCTTAATTGAATGAAAGAGTAGTCGGAATGGCACTTTTTTACCACCACTATGATAGCAAGTTTCTTAATAAATTTTCCATTAATACCTGTAGGGCTGTTGAAGTTTGATGAATAATTCTAAGCAAAGAAACGTGATATATAGAAGACTATTTTAAAATATTCTGTAATTTCATCTAGTGAAATCAATCACACAGGATAATTTGAAAGTCTACTCGAAAGAAAAATATGTGTGATTTGTTATTTCAAGTAAGAGCAAGATTTATGAAATATATAATAAAAAAAACGCGAGTGGGCATATATGGTATCAAATATATTTCTCTGTTAATATGCATATATACTCTGCAGTAATCTTATTCAGATTTCTTAATGACAAAATACAAATTTCATTTCTTGTCAGTTATAGTTAAGCATCAATTTTCCTGAGAAAGCAATTTCATTAAAATTCTCCTGAGAATATTTTGCAAGAAAATCATTTTGTTGATAGTTTAGGGTGAGTGAAAAGATAGTTGGAAACTTACGCATGCATAAATAATATTATTCGCATGCCACATAAACTCGTTTTGAAACATTTAAGGAGACAATTTTAGAAATATTAAGCTTGCATCAATTTCTTACAAATATGTTCAGTTTTATAAATGGAAATGAGAGATTTTTTTTTTTTTTAGTAATTTTTGTATATTTCCATACTAGAGTTTCTGAGTGATTTATTGGTAACTGCCTAGGTCATTATCGGTAGAAATACGACATCATTAAACATTCAAGAATTTCTTTGAAATTTTGACTTAGACTGATAAGATAAGAAAGTGAAATACTAGCCATTTAAAGTGAATTATTGGTCATTCTTTAACCGGTAAAATTTTGAATTAATATATTTTATCATAAGTATTTTAGAGTTTTACAATATTTCATCACTTCAGATTTTAAATTATCTGTTCAAAAAACATTTGTTTGAAAAAATATTATTTAACTTTAATTTTCTTTTGAATTGAATTAATAAATGCATGAAAATTCTATGTAAAATCATAAAGCATTTAATGTAAACAATTTAAATTGAATTTTTATTAAAGTTATTGTTTATATACATGTAATACAAATAGATAGTTTACCAACAAAATTTTGATGGAACTCATTTCTAAACAATAGTTCGTGCAAAATTAACATCATTTATTACTCAAGGAATTTTTTATTTGCAAGGCATTCTCATTGGATTCAAGGAAGTAATCCTTGAAAATTCTCAAGCATTAACGTTGACAGGTACACATATAAAATACAAGTTTTCTATTTTATACTTTGAAAAATGGGTGCTTAACCTTTTGACTTAATGTAAAGTTATCATTAAAGTACAATTTATGAATAAATATTAGGTTGCGTTACCTTTGAAAAGTGTTTTTTATATAATTTTTCTCTTAATGCATTTTATAAATTATTAGTGAAAGAATAAACGAAAACCTAAAAATAAATTTCTTAAAATTATCGATTGTTTTTAAGCATTCGCTAGTAGGGGCACTTTTTATCTAAACATATATTTTTGCTTCAACAGATTCTGTTAAAACACTCCAATTTCTACAATCAATAAAATATTACTTTAAATTTACATTAGCAAAGTTCAAAATAAAATTTTTTAGAGGAGATTAATACTACTGTGAAGATTAATATTAAACTGATACATACTTATGAAAAGAAAACTTATTATTATAGGCACAATATAATTTTCCCTATTCTTTGTGACATTCTGAGTAAATAGAGATCAGAAAATTCAGTTGTTTAATTTAATAGGGCATATTTTTACTCATTAATATAAAATTGCTTAGTAATAAAAAATCTATTCACATTCACTTTTCATATGAAGAGAAGGTAATTTATTCTAATGTTTTATTAAGAAGTTTGCATTAAAACTTGATTATTATCTATTTCATATAGCTTTATGTTGTTATCAATTTTTAAATTCTTATAATATTGAACTTTAATAATTGCGTACAATCCAAATATAGGTTAATAAATGGGATGTTCTTTTAAAAGTTACAGGAATTTTAAACGATGAGCTAAGAACGATTATCATACGAAAAGAAAATTTACTTACTGTCAAGTGAGCTCACTAAATAAATAAATACACTGCTGGACAATTGCTAAAGACAAATAACACTATCATCCATAGCAACTACAAAATGAAAGGAAGCAAAATGTGGAAAATTAGAATAAGTGCGGGATATAGTAAGAAGTATGCATATGCAAAATTTTTTTCCACGTCTGTTCATCACGTGATAGCAATTCATAAGAGCTTTAACGATTTTGACGCGTGTGGACAGTTGTTGTTTCAAGTCAAAGTTTTACATGGAAGATTTAATGGATGAACTTGAAATTTTTGGCATGTCTTCCCGACATCACTTAGATGATTTTATGCGCGGCCGAATTATTGGAAGGATCGAAGAAGGGCGAAAAATAACAGATGTTGCCAGGGAGATCAATATCGCTCATAGCGTTGTTTCACGGCTGTGGAATTCATTTAAAACTACTGGAATGTGTAGTAGGCGGCACGAGAGAGGTCGTGTTAGAAGTACGACGCCTACAGAAGACAGATATATCGTCCTATTAGCAAAAAGGAACAGGCGCACCACAGCTCAGCAGGTAGCAAAACAGTTTCTTGCTGCCTCAGGAAAGCAGATCTCCCGAAAAACTGCTGCCAGACATTTGAGGTGAGGACTATACGCCTGCTGGCCTGTTGTGTGTGTCCCATTGACCAGACAAAAACGTACTGCCCGTTTGCAATGGTGTCGAAAGCATCGCAATTGGACTGAACAAGACTGGGCATGCGTACTATTCTCAGATAAGAGTAGGTTCAGTCTGTTATCTGATTGTAGACACCAAATGATCTGGCGCGAGAGTGGTATTGCTTATCTTCCAGAAAATATCCAGAAAAGGGACCGATATCCGACATGCAGCGTTATGGTGTGGGCCGTCATCGTGATCAATGGCCGCACGCCCCTACATGTGGTTACGAATGGGACTATGACGGGCCAACGATACATTAATGAAGTTCTACTTCCTCATGTTCGTTTTCTCCGTGGTGATGTAGGTGATAAATTTGTTTTTATGGACAACAACGTAGCATGTCATCGAACACACGCTGTTCAGGATTGTCTAGACAGCGAAGGTATTCAACGCCTCAAATGGCCATCACGTTCTCCAGATCTAAATCACATTGAAAATGTGTGGGATGCTTTGGGGAGGCAAGTTGCTGGCTGAAACTATCCTCCGAGAAACAAGAACATCCTCATCATCCATGCACACAACAAGGAATGGGATAAATTCCCTCAACAGCTGCTGGATAATGTTGTGCAAAGTATGATACGACGTGTGAAATGTTGCATCACACTCTACGGTGGAGATATCCCGTACTGATGCTTTTCTTCAAGGTGCCTGCTGACTTTTAGATGCATTGTTCCATGTTTTCTTATGCAGCATCAAATGAACATTTTTTTTCTTTCAGATGTTTCACAGCTTTTGAACTTTTTAGATAAATAAATATTATTTATTCTAATATCTGAACAGTGTGGCAACTATATTTTATCCTACTAGGCCTCATATCTCGCTTAATGTTATGCTACATTGCAATTTGTGATCCGTCCTTAGCAATTGTCCAGAAGTGTACGGATCGGTTGAGAAGTACGATTATGTTTTGATATATATATATGTATATAATTCCTTGTTTAAATTTATTGGCATTTATGTAGTGTGATTATAAAATTTTTCATTTTTGCAATTAGTTTATAACTAAGAAAAATCTAGAACGACACGTGTGATTTATCTACCTTCACAACTTCGAAGTTACGGACTGCCATGAACACTTAGATCCTCTCAGAAAATTAAGTAGTACTTTTTTATTTTTAATGCCCGGTTACTACAAGTATTTCCACCTCTTCAGCACCACAATAGAGGAAGAATTTACAACAACTTATATTGCGGAGTACCCAATTGGTGTGCCATCGTTGCCCCGAAAGTAGATAGGTATTCGTAATTGAGAATCAGGAAATAAGCAAAAGACCACTTGACTTGGTCTGCCACACCCATAAGCATCATTTTACATGGAGGACGTTGCGAGCACGACATATTTGATGTATTGCAACGACCATTGGGGAATACGACGGATCTCCGTTTGGGATGGTATTCTAGCCAGAATAGCCGCCATTTTTGGAGATCACCACTACGACACGCTTCGGCATTGATTCAAAGAGACTTTAGCTGCTCTTTTGGGGTACAACAGACCAAGCTCCTTCCACACATTGACACCGTTGATCTAATGTGGTATCTGAGTATGTAATCTGGATCTGTGGTTGAGAAACCATGAACCACATGTTTTCTATCTTCGAAAGATCCAGAAAACAAGACAGCCGGGGAGACAATTCAATCTGGAGATTGATTAGGAATACTTGGACAATGCGTGCCATGTGTGATCATGCATTATCATGTTGAAATATTTGTGGGCAAGCACTAAAGGTAAGGAAGGACAACTGGCTCCAACACTTCTGTAGCTCTGATTGTTTAAAGCACCGGCAAGACGTACTATAGAAGTGCAAGAGTGATATCCAATACCACACCATACCATAATACCAGTGAGCAAGTAGAAGATTCCCAAGACTTGACCTGCCACCCCCAGATGCGTCACTTCACTTGGAGGACATTGAGGTCAGATTTAGTGTGCCCCGACCGCCTTTAGCGAAAACAGCGGAACCTTGGCTAGTCTGGGACTCAATCTCCCTTCCTTCCGAAAGTAAGAATGACTCCCTCATTAATCAGACCCCGTGACCACAATTTTGAGATGTGATATAAAATTATATAGGAAAACAATGGAACACAGAAAGTTCATAGGATTATGAAATTACAAGAATATGTAAGATCACAAGGTTGCAAAAATACATGGAATTACACACTTACAGGAATACACAGAATTACAAATATATGAAAATACGAAGGATTACAATTAATGACTTTGAAATGAACAACACACTAAAAAAATGAATTTAAAGAGGAGCTCAAAAATCAAGAACAGTCTATTGAAAAGAATCCATTAATCCCTTAACCGGCTATCACGAGGTAACTTAAACAAACAATTCTGTGCGTTTTCCGGCTATCCCGAGCCCCTTGGTAGGGCAACTGGCTTCACTGCAATGCTTCAAATTCAACCCAAAAAATCGACGGATTACCGAGAAATAATAGCTGGGGAATTTATTTACTGATCGGTTACGGTTGATTTAACTAATGCGAGCGAAAATCCAAAGTGTTTCAAGGAAGGAACAGATATTTACGTATTACTTTTCTATATTTATACGCATTTAGTTTTAGTAATTAAAGGCTATCTAACAATTGAAATTTATAAGCAACGTATATAATACTAATTTTCACTTTTTTTTAATCAAGTTTTTAAATTATTATTAATATTTTTTAGTTTTGTATAAAAATATGTGACTTGGCAACAAGGTTAAAATATAAGAAATTTTTTTACTTAATTTGTTCAAAAATATGAAATTTTAAAATGTTCAAAATCATGTTTAAAATTAGAATGGATAAAATAAATAATAAATTAGATGCTAATTTTTTTAACTTTTAAATGAATTTAGTATTTGAAGCAACTCTGCAATGATTTTTGTACAAAATATATAATGTAATTTTAATAAAATGCAACTATAAAAAGTTCTTTCACTTTTTAGAGATACATTTTATTAAAATTAGATTATATATTTTGTTCTGCGAATAATTAATCTTTGTAATATCTCAGGTATTATTTAATTTCACAATGCACATAATTAAAACTTATAAATTGATTAACTTACTACTAATTATCTCACTTTAAATGCTTACATAATTTATAAAAGAAAGTGTGCCAAAAAATCGGAACTGTTTACTTTCGACTGTACCAAATGCGAGCCCTAAAAAGATCATCGAATTTACAGTGCGTGTCCGAAGAGTTATCTTCATAATAAAAATAAAGTTCTTCACTGCTTGAATCAGACATAATGTTCGTAAGCTGGTAATATTTTTACACATACAATTAGCTATTAGCTACTAGAATAACTTCTGAGAGTGAAACAGCACTCATATATATGTTTGTGTATATATATATATATATATATATATATATATATATATATATATATATATATATATATAGTGAAACCTCGTTACAACAATATTTTAGGGACCAAATAAATATATTGTTCTAGAGAGGCATATTGTTATTTCGAGGGCCCACATATTTTGAGCATTTAAAAAGTTTTTATTTATTATTATTATTATTAGTTTAAGGTGCATAACATACTACTTTTAAGTCTATATTTAGAAGAAATTAATTTGTAAAATACTAATTATAGTGGTTTAAATACAAAAATAAATAAATAAATAAGATAAATTCAGAAAATAAGCACAAAAATATTCACATACCTGAAAACACTTTTTATTGAAGATAATCCAATATTTTTGTTTGTTTATTCATTTTTTTAACTGTTAAGTTCACCAATACTGTATGCATTGAGTCTAGTGCAGGAAAATGTTTTTCATTTGTCGATAGAAGGCTTGAAAAAAATACCCGTAGAGAATTCACAAATTGAAGAGCTTCCTGGGATGACAATAAGGACTGCGATGGACCTGTATTATCATCATCATCATTTTCATTATTGTTTCTTATCTCATCAGTAATTTCAGAGAGAATATCTTCATCAGTAACTCCTGCAAAACCATAAGATCATCATCTGCTGTTAAATAGTCTTCTATACTAATTCCAAACTTTTTACCGCTTGTTTCCTCAAGTTGGGATACGGATTTTTTGATGTGCAAAACACATTCTTGATCATCTGAGAGATCGTTGTCAATGGAATTTTCCTCATCATCAGATTTCTTATCTTCCCTCACACAAAGACCGGCCTTTTTCCAGCAATTCCGAATGTTTTTTTTTCTGTTACTTCCCCCCAACTTCCAACAATATTGTCACACGCTTCCTTGACATTTACAGCTTTGAAAGGGTCTTCTACTTTATTTTCAAAGTTTACAAGTATGGAGTCCACCAACCGTTTTCTGTAATATCCTTTGAAGCACTTAATTATGCCCATATCAAGAGGCTGTAAAATTGAAGTGCAATTGGCAGGGAAAAAAGCTATTTCGATATTTTATAGCTTTGGAAATGACGTGTGAGCACCGCAGTTATCTATCAACAAAACGATTTTTTCTTTCTCTTCTTCATTTCATTGTCTAACTTCTGTAACCATTCGGAAAAAATTTGGACGTCATCCAAGCCTTCTTATTTGCTTTATACTCCACGGGAAGACATTTAACGTTCTTAAAGTACCTTGGCTTCAATGATTTACCAATGAGAGAGGTTATATTCTATGCGTTCCTGTGCTATTTGTACACAGAAGAACAGTCAGTCTCTGCTTTGATTTCTTCCCTCCATAACACTTTTCACCCTTCAATGCCAATGTTCGATCAGGTAGGAGTTGGAAAAACAGCCCAGCTTCATTTGCATTATAAATGTCTTCTGGAGCATACTTTTCTAAGATTTCTCTCATCTTGTTTTGCCGCCATTCATTTGTGTGGTTTATCGGGGCTGACTTTTTCTCTCCGTGAACTTCTTGGAAAGTTATTCTATAACGATCTCGAAAACGCATTAACCAACCATTGCTAGCTTTGAAAGTTTCGTTCCCTAGCATTGCTGCAAATTTCCGTGCTTTTCCACATAATAAAGGTCCATTTATTGGGACATTTGTTGCTCTCATCTCTTGAAACCATTTTAAAACAGCAGCATCAATGTTTTCATTTGTCGCAACTTTCAGTCGTTTTCGCTCTGGATTAATTTTATTTGAAGTTACAGCATCTTCGATTTGCTTTCTCTTCTTTAGGAACGTTGCAACTGTAGATTGCGATAATCCATGTTTCTTAGCCGCATCAATCTGCTTCATTCCCTCATCAATATCATTGATAACGTTCAGTTTATCTCAAAAAGATAGTTGCTTTCGTCCTGCCATCTTAGGGAACAATATCGCGTGAAAGAAAGAAAGGTTTAAACCAAATGTTTCAGGTAGAACACAAAATCGTTAAAGACTATAAAACAACCTTTGAATTCACTTTTCAGTATGTCATTTAACAACACCCCTCTTCCATCTCCCCCTGTTCCTCTAACAAAGGGCACTTGTTCTGTGACAAGGTGACCAGACAGGTCTAGATGTCCTTAAACTTTATCTGAATTCCAAAGCTTACTGGGAAATGAGACTAGGCATATATTTACACTTCACCCCCCACTCACCCACCCCAATTCCCAAAAAGGTGGTCTTCATCTGTTTTGAAATCTGAACAATAGCTATTTATTCAGGGATAAGTTGAATATCCATAATGAGTCTTAACCCCTTGCCTGCCGCGGGCGTATATATACGCCGCGCAAAGCCGATGCGTAGACTGCCCCGGGCGCATTATACGGCTTTCCGAAGTACGGTTCTCTGCAATGTTCTCTTATCAGTAAAGCTAGACACATGGCTTTGGCATGTGTCTAACTATACTGATAAGAGTTTTACTGATAATGAATGTCCTTGACATTGTTTACGATGGACTTGCCTATTTCAAAGGGGTGATTTGGAGAGGGGAATATATTTCTTGGAACGGGGAAAGCTGATTTTGTTCCATACGTTGCAGTTATTATTTGTGCTTCTTTTCGAGTAGTTCGTAACTTTTTATTCTTTCTCTTTCATCTTTGTTAGAGTGTGTTATAAAAACTTTTTATTTTTTGTCCAATATGTCTGATAGTGATGACAATGAGCTGGATGACTATTTTCGTTTTTCATCAGGATCAGAAACGTTGGAATATGACATTACATCTGATGAAGAAGATTCCGATTGCGACTATTTGCAAGATGCCCGATGTTGGACACGATTAACTGAAATTTAGATTGAAAAAATCGTTTTACAGAGGTTTATTTTTATAGAGAATATCGCAATATCGAGGGGAGATTAACATTAGTTTATATGCAAAATCACCGGGACCACAAAACATTATTGTAGTAGAGGGAGTTATTGTTGTATCGGGTATCGTTGTAGCGAGAGTTTACTGTCTATATATATATATATATATATATATATATATATATATATATATATATATATATATGCAAACAAGAATAAGGAAATGGCAATATGGCATTTCAATAATTTGTTCTGGCCAACTGAAGGCGATTTATTTACACGCTCACCTGGATTCCAAGATAATTCGATTGGAAATGTGCATCCCTACACCAGTTCTACATTTGATTTAAATTTACATTCATTGGTTTCCAATAAAATTTGAAAAAATTCTCAAGTTCCACTAGTTAGGCATTTGTTAATCCTGTAGTCAAATTGATATAATCAGAGACACCAGTCTATCATTCTGCTATCTTTATTCTACTTGTAAACAATTTAAAATTAACTACATGTCCATTAATTTTCTATTTACTCGAGAATTTGATTAAACATGTTTTGAAATTTTTCATATTGTTGTTAGCTTCACACTACTCAAATTTTCAGTACACATATTTCAAGCATTGGCTAAAATACCAAGATCAAGGTAATAGCAAAATATGAAGGAATAAATACTCTTACATAACTATTTTCGAATTTTAGAATGGGACTTATGTTACTCTTTATTCCCCATAAAATTATATTATTTTGTTACGATTAAAATCTAATACTTTACAAGGAAGCTATTATTTTGCAAGAAAATTTTATTTTTGATTAAAACTTTCACTAAATTTACATTTTGGTATAGGACTGCCAAATGATATTAAAATACATCAAGAACAGCTAATTTCAGAAAAAATTACTAAAAATTTTCCCTTAAATATTTAAGAAATGCATTTCTGTTTAAGAAACATTATAATGTGTGTGATTTCACCATAAACAAATGATCAAATTTAAATATTTAAAAAATGTTTAACTTTAGTAATCACAAAAATTTTTCAGTAAAAGGAAAACAGCGGACAACATGTTAAATTATTTAATGTCTTTATTGTGTATTTTAAAATTATTTCAATAATTTTTTTGTAAACTTAAGGATATTTTAAACTAATATTTTGTACGTATAAATTGGGTGTTAGTATTATAAAACTAATATTTTGTAAGTATAAATTGGGTGTTAGTAAATTGTGTAAATAGTTCTTTTCAATTATAATATTTTGTAAAATCATTAAATTAAAGTTAAAGTTACTTCCAAATTCCGGAGAATATGAAATTTCCTTTATCATGGAAAAGAAATGTTTTCATTTACTAATTTAGTGATAACATTTTAAATACTAAGCTTTTTATCTCATATACTTCAATATCTAACAGCTTTGCACAAAAGATTATATACTTTCACCTTCTTAAAGCGGAATATTTCAAATAAGCACTATGCTATGGCTTTTTTATTCCTTTAGTATGTTTTTGAAAACAAAGTTCAATGACTTAATTCTAATATTAAATCTAAATAATTTAATCTTCATTCAGATGTTTCTAACATAAGAAATAAATTTTATTTTTGTGATCAATTAATAAATTATGCTACGTATTTTTAACAGATAAAATTTTATGTAAAATTAATACTTTCGAACTAGACAAAGTATTCATTTCTGGTTAGTGAATTTACGTTTACAAAAATTAATTTTGTGAATATTTACTTCTTTAATCAAAAGTGTTTAAAAATATTTGATTAACCAATTCAAAAGTAGCTAAATATTTTCATTTATAACCATCAAAAGAAGAATGAAGTTAAATCATTATTGTACTAAAAAGTACTTTAAAAAAATCTTTCTATAAATTTATAGCTTATAAGGATTTGCATGTCAAAGCAGTTATAATTCTGTGAAGGCAAAAAATATTTAATCTTAGGCTAATTTGAATATGTGAAAAAATATGATTTTGACAAGTTCTATATTAAATATTCAATTACTTGAATGCTATTGTAAACAGTAATTTTAATGTGTGTCCCTGTTTTTGTATTCTTGATATTTTTCTTCTTTTGAAAAACAATTATTCATGCGAGAGACTCATTAATTTTAGTATTTGTCTAAAACAATTTAGGAGATACTAAAAGATATATAATATAATAACAATACAGGTGTTCTTGTATGGAGTGATATTTTTTACATAATTAGAAACGGAAATCTTTCAGTACGAGGAATTTAATATGAAAAATTTGCTTTAAAAATTTTCACCAAAATTTTATATTTTCAGTAGCTTACTATATACTATAAAATCTATTGTGTTAGGTAATTAAGTTAGCTTTTTACTTTTTAAATTATTAAAAATATTCAATAGATAAATTCTTCAATCTGTAAGTATTAATATAAGCTGAAACGTTTCTTTTAATGATTTTGAAAACTATTTGATGATTTTAAAAATATAATATTGATTTTGAAAAGTATCAGCAAGGATTACCAATTACAAATAAACAGCAAATTATTAAATATATATATATATATATATATATATATAATGACATTTACAAATTATAATACGATATTCATTGTGATGGCTATCTTATAAATTTTCAATTGTTTTAGATTTCCTTAAATAAAAAACTGCTTAGAAATGAATTAAATTTCCTGATAATAATTTACAAAATAATTAAATAAAAATTCATATTTAGTGTAATAAAAAATTATAATAAGAACTTGAAGAAATTTTCGAGCAGAATATTCACACAAAGCAAATTGCGAGCACATGTGGGTTTCTACAGCTGACAGCGATTGATAGGCTTTCCCGCTGTAAGTTATTAGAATATGATTATTGTGAGGTGGTCCAGGGTACAATGGAAATACGTCCCATCAAGAATTAGAAACTTTTGTATTCTTGACAGGTGTTAAAGGGGGAAAAACGTGCATTGCAGTGAAAGCCAAAACTATGTTGCCACCGCGAGGCAAAAATGATGCACTTTCTTCACCGACGGTTAAAGGGTTAAAGCATGTTGAAGCTGCTATTTCTTTAGTAAAGTCTAAGTACTTAAGTCCAAGTATTTAGACTTGGGATATTAGCAGAAGAGGGTCAATGATGATTCTTCTTGAACCACGTGAATAAGCACTCTTGACCAATAAGAAAGTCCATTAGTTGGTTTAGTTTTCGTCTAGAGGTCTTGTTAGAGAGTACGGCTCGTTTCCAGTTAATGACCTACTGCTCTGCAGGGTTTGATAAGTGCCATGTGGAAGTGAGTGGGCAGACCGTGAGATAGTGTATTGGATCTCCCTCGTTACCACAGGTACAATTTGGGGTGTCCGTTAGACCCACCCTGTAGAAGAAAGTAGGGAATGGGCCATGGCCGGTCATGAAAAGGATTTCATTCCTGTCCAATTCAAAGATTTGTTGGAAACTGTAGAAATAATTTCATGTACAAGACATATAGATTAATTGGACCAATCGTTCTGCCATTTCTCCTTGATTCAGTTCTGTAGGGTGTGCTTGACTGAGCAGCATTGTACGGGAATGTCTACATGATCAAGAGAAGAAGAGGCGGCCGCTTTTGCCTCCATGTCAGCTGCCTCATTACTCTCTATTCCAACATGAGCTCTGACCCATCGAAGTTGGATAGAAAGAAAGTCCAGCAGGCAACTTTGAAGTGATCTGACGAGAGGGCTTGATGAAGAGGGATTGTAGCTCGATTTGAGAGCTGCCTGGTTGTCAGACCAAATAATGACAATGATGTTCTCTAGTGTGACAAATTTAACTGCTTCGCCTATGGCCAGAACCTCGGCTTGGAAAACTGAGTTATCTTCTCTCAGCTTTGTTCTCCAGACATGCGTCTTTACTGAATTTTTATATGCAACAAAAGCTGATCCGACCCCTTCTTTCAATTTTGAACCATCTGTGAAAATTTGAAGGGATTCTGCAGGTGGCCATGACATCTGTGCAGTTTCTTTGACAGAGACTCTTTCACTCAGATTAAAGAGACCATGGCAGAAGGAGTCAATGCTCATTTTATTTTCTATATCTGAAGGTGATTGGAGCGGTGGATCGAGACACTGAATTCCACTATGTTTGTAAGTCATAAACAATAAGTCATAAACAGCAACATAAAAAATGTTTAATTTTAATAATACATACATTGTGCAAAATCAAGCACATTTTTCTTTAGCTGTAAAGAATAAAATTTCTTGGCTATGACACACTCACATACAAACAGTTTTAAAGTGCAAAAACGTGCACTTTCATAAGTTTATTTATTTCAAAAAGTTTGTAAGGTGACGTAATAATTAATAATTTTAACTGACAATGTATATTATTTTATCATAATGAATTCGTTATTATATTGATTATAATTAGGGAGGTATACAAATCTGCAAGATTGCTAGCTTCAATTCTAACTAATATAATTATTTATCTATCGCGGTCTATTGCTTCACAAATTTGACAGTTTTCAACATAATTAACTAGGACGAAAGAGAGAATTTATGGATCTTCTGAAGATTTAAGATTAATTAAGAGATTTAAGATTTTAATTAAGTATTTTAATTAATCATAATTGACAAAATTTAGTAAAAATTTGAAACACTCAAGATTTACAAAATTTTCTGCATATTTGGTATCCGAAACATGGAACATAAGAAAAGAAAAACATTTGGTTCTGCTTTTTTTAATAAAAAATACTAGTTTTCAAATTTCAAATTAAGTATGATTAAGAACCATTTCCATGGTATTCATATCAACTGCAGGTAACTCAAAATTCTGAGCCAGTTGCCAGGGAAACGATTAAAACAATAATGCTCTCCAAATAAATTAATGCATAAAATTTCCTTGTGCTTAAATGATTAACTATTCCAGTCATTAACTGAACAGAGTAAAACATGAGAGTAATTAACTTTAAAAGACAGATTTAGTTTCTATTATTGGAACACTTGTGGAAAGGAAATCCTTCATTTTTAAGTATTTGTCTATGAGAAATAAACTAGGATAAGCCTTTTATAATTTCCAACAGAAAACCTTCAACTCTTATGGAAATTTTCATAAAAATTATTCATATTGTAATCAATGAAAACTAATAATTATTTTATATTTTAAAAATTAAAGTGAAGTATTTCAATTTATATATTCTTAAAAGTCATAGATACGCAATTACACAATGCAGTTAAATATCATATAATTGAGCGAGATATATATATATATATATATATATATATATATATATATATATATATGTATATCAGAATGGGAAAAAAAACAGTGATAATTATATTTCCCTTTTTGAAAGTTTCTCAATGAAATGCGTGATTGTTTGTAACTCGTAAACTGTATTAGCTCGAAATGGAAATCAAAATTATCATTGAATTTAGTTAGTCACGTTAAAGATCAGGCAGCATCAGTTCGTCAAATCGTAATTTTTCGTAAATCATAAGTTTGTAAAGAGGGGGATCTATTGTATATAGCAATTTTCTATTTTTTTATCATTGTGAAAATATGTGAATAGGAGATATTTCCTATTTTTAACGGCAGGCAGCATTTATTGATAATCTCATGGGCTTTGAGTACCAGTAGCCAACTACAGTTAAAGGATGAAAATCATATAAATTTTTATTGTTTTCCAAAGCTAACTGCTTTATCTGTTAGAGGAAGTCACTTGCATTCACAATAAATTAGTCTATATCCTTAGAAAAGCCAGATACCTCTCAAACTTTTTCATTCAGAAAGGAAAATGTTTGAGATTTAAAATATATTGTTAAATTTTAACTAAACTCGTTTAAATGTTGGTATTCTGTGTGTGTGGGCTTAAAATTGCTTAGTAAAACAATGGTGTTTTTAACTGGGGACAATTTTAATCCAGCTACTCTGTTGATCTATGAAAAATAACAGCTTTTGTAAATAACATATTAGGTAACTTAACTGAAGAAAATTATTATAAGTTCTGTTTAACAGAACTTAACATGCCTTTTTTCTCCTTTAGGAAGATTTTTGAAGGTGGTTGGTTTTTTGAAGCTTTGTAAAAGTAAAAGTTCTGGAAGTTTTCTGCCGGAATGTTTATATATATGTATATATATAAACATTCCGGAGAAAAATATTTTATTTAATTTAAATTTGAAGAGTTTTATTGAGTTTGTGAATACGTGTTAAAATTTTCATTTCATTTTACTGCATTTGCTATTGATTACTATACATTATATATTACATAAATCATATGGAAACAAATATTGAAAAGATCAATAAATAATAATTTTTGCATGATTATTTTTAAAAAAATCATAAGCGAAAACAAATATTAAAATTATGCAAATCTTGATGCTCATCTTTAATTAGCATTAATAATTACTCATTTTTTAATAAAAGAGTAAATTCACATATTATAAAATTAATAAATTTAATTTTTTTATAAAATAATTTTCTCACTTGAAATTAGTCTCATATAATAATTAGTTACTGAATATAAACAATTACTGTTACCTAAGTTGAATATTAGTACTGTTTTCACAAGAAGAAGTAAATTGCTTCAAATAAAATTTATACATATATTAATTGCTTTGTGTGCTTCATAAATGTAAATTATTTACTTACATAATCGTGAATTTATTTGATCTTCTTCATTTGATATTTTGCTTAGATTATAATAATTTGAGCGCTTCATAATTTGCTGAAAAAACAGTACTATGAAACCAAACTATTTATTTTTAAATACAAAATCACTTCATTTTTCTCAAAAAGGAAAATTAATTGATACAAGTTAGATAGAATATACACATGTATTAGATAAGAAATAGTACTCTTGAAATTGCATATTATATTTTATATTTATGAAATATATTATAATGTATGTATAACTTGTTATTTAAATAAATTTGAAAGATTTTCTCCAATAATCATTTTAATAGTAAAAATCTGAAAAATGGCAAAGTTTACTAAGAAAATATAAATAAATTAATATAGCCTTTATAAGTCTCTTAAATGTATTGGTTATTGCTTAATAAACAAAAATAAATTTTTGAAACTCCGTTAAATAACTAAGCTTTTACAAGTAAACTTTGTATTATATAAATAAATAATAGTTGATTGTTAAATATATAGTGTTTTATGTGAAGAAATACTGATTATGACAATATTAGGACACTAATACATTTTGCTTAAATTAAATTTGAATTAACTAAGCGAATCTGGAAAAATAAACTAATAGATTTTTCCAGACTGTGTGGGATTTCAAGCGTTCTTTATAAATTTTTTCAGGCTGAAATTTTTTTTAAACTTAAAAAAATGGATAATAATTTGAAAAATTCATAAAATTTAGAAAATTCAATTTTAATTAATTGTATAAGTTGAATTAAAAAATAAATAAAATATACATTTATAATTTTTAATTATGAGGAAAAAATTAAAACTACATGCTTCAAATTTCTGAATTTTCGATTTTACCACTAGATAGGCATTTGGCAAATATTATTGAATATGTAAAGTTCTTATCAATACGAAATTTTTTGTATAAGTCAATAAAATCTAGAATCTAGTATTAATATTAGAGATGATTAGAGTTTTAGGTCCAGTAAACAGTTTGTATACTAAATAATCAAATTAGATTTTAAAAATGTATTATATTATTAAGAAACTTGCTTTTATAAGACTCTCCTTAGCAGTAAAACAGCTTACCGGATTATTAGAAAAAACAAGTGGAGGTAGAGAAAAATAATCTTTTCACGTTTAATATATAATTCGGAGTACAAATTCAGTAGAGAGGACATTTTTCTTGCGGATCATAATAATCAAAACTTCATCATAAGCATTCAGTATCGGAGGGGGCTGTAATCAGAACAATTTCATGAAAGTATCTAGTAGTACAGAAATTAAATACTTTTAATTATCTTGGTTTTGGAACTGTTTGCTTATTTTACATTACAGTATTTTATATTTTAGCACTACAAAAAAATAGCGAAAATATAATCATTATAAGTACATTATATATGTTTTAAATTATATTTCTACTTTGTTTTTATTAGTTGAAGAAAAGTATGAAATCAATGCAACTAAAAATCAATTAAACTGAGCCTTCATTTTAGCAACCTTAAATCAGTAATACCTTGATCGCATTTCATAATTAAAAGATTACAGGCTTAAGGCAACTCCTTTAACTTTTTACTCGATAGAGCTTTCGAAGATGGTAGCAAGAGATAATAGCTGATGTCGTCGTCTATTTCCTTTTATAGTGTTTCAAAATTTATAACAATTCTATCCGCCTGAGACTTGGAAGAGAAGATCAAGCTATCAACATTAAATTAAAATACAGCACACATTAATTTGTGTTATTCGCATTCCTATCTTTTACATTAAATTAAATGTAAAAGATAGGAATGCGCATAACACAAAAAATTGAATTTCAAATACATCGTGGGAGTTTCCATCGTTAAAAGTGAAAATATATATTTCTAACTCCTGGGTGTCAGTAAAATAATGTCACACAAGATATTAATTAGAATAACATAAATTAAATTTATTTTTCTTTTAAGTAGTTAATAGAAAATTCTCATAAAAATATCCCTTACACATATTATCTTTTTTTGGACCTTATTAATATTATAATCAAATCATAGTTATTGAAAGCCAGTATTTAACTTCTTTAAAATCGTATAAGTATAAATCTAGTATATCATGGGAATTAGCTATTCTTGTATTTAAATTGAAAATTTATTTTGCATATAAAAGAACTGGAATTTTAAGAGCTGAAGTAAGTAGAAAACAAATTTAATTAATGTGTTTTGTTTAAATTTTTGATGGATAAATAAATATAGATGTTGATTCTCATTCTCTCTTATTCATGTCTTTACATCACTAAAAAGACTGGGAAGAAAATTTTCAACTTATCATGTCATCAAGGTTTGTCTCTTAGGCAAATTTCTTCGCATCCTATCGTGAAATAACTAGAAATTATTTGTGAATATATAATATGCCGAAGCTAATATCATTTAAATTTGGAATATTTATCATATTCGATAAAAATGTCTATTAATTATTCAATATGATACTAATACTTATCTTCTGCCTTTAAGATATTAATATTTTTATGAAACGTTACAACTCTTTACCCATGTCATTATACAGAAAATAAAATCAAATTAAATAAAAAAAAAGTCAAAGAAATCAGAAGTATGTAAATAACTTTCACATTTACAGATTTCATTTTTATCATATGATGAGTGAATGTTTTTATTTTGTCTGTCCTTATTTATTTAAAATATGTGATTAAATTTTATATATATATATATATATATATATATATATATATATATATATAAAATTATGGTATTCAAAAAATTTAGTAAACTGTTATGTAAACTGTTATTAAGTAATAATTATCTTCAAAAATAATGAAAAAACTATCTTTACATTCTATTGTAACATTATTTTAAATTTTATAAAAGTTTATATATGTATGTATATAGATGTGTTTTGTATATATTTCCTGAAATAACTCAGTACTGATGCAAAAAGTAATCAAGTTACGAATGATTGTGCATCTATATTCAATGCATTTTTTTAAAAAAAATATCTATTCTTATGCATTGCTTTTAAATAGATAATTTGATCTTAAATTTTATAAATGGTGTTTTTAAATACACTTTAAGTTTTCTTAAGGAATTGGGAAAATTTTTATGATAAACTATTTTTAATGAATCCTATGGATGAAATTTCAGAGTAATTTTTTAGAAAATATGCTTAATGCATTTATAAACTTGTGTGAATCAATGTGGATACATTTAATTGCGTTAGTAGAAGTTGGAACGTCGTATTAATGCAGTCTCAATAGTATAATAAACGAGATATTTATTTTATTCTAGATGTACTTTAATTTTAATTAAAACAATAAAAGTTTTCTTTTCAGAAATTTATATAAATAATGTGGCTAATAATCTTATCGCAGGGATTATGTAACAATTTAAGGAAATCTTGTGTATTTTTCCAACGCGTTTCTCATAAAGAAATGAAATAAAATTTATTTTTAAAATAAAAATTCTTGAATAACTGTAGTTGTTTTATAGAATTCTCACTAAATAAAAGAAGGAGTATTCTCAAAAGATGATCAAATTATCTTGCGTAATGCTCTACCATTAAAATCTTTTAAGGAAGATAGGAACAACAACAGTTAAGTTTTATGTTTATTACTTTTAGTTCATTAAAGAGGTGTGTTTTCTAATGGGGGGGGGAACAAATGAGTTCAACTCTAATTATTTTGTTAAAACGGTGATATATCCTTCTTTTGTCTCAATATTTCATTTTTAATAATAGGAATATTTTATAATTGGATGGGGGGTTCGTTTTTACCGTAGAAATTAGAATTCTTGCTTTAACTAATAAATAAAAGTTAAATTTTCTTGTGAAGAAAAATTAAACTGTTAGTTTCAAGAGTATAATTATTACTTAATTTATTAATAAATATAGTCCACACACAGTTAAATATTCATATGATACATTTGTCTTATGGTTTAATGAATTATTATGAGAAACTAGCTTCTTATTTATGTAATATAATATACATTGTGTGAAGCTGAACTCAGTTATTAGTGCTTAACTTGTAGAAAATTGTGATATGATATATTTAAAATATTTTTTTCACTGACTTTTCTTGTAAAAATTATAATTTTGAATGGAATCATGCAAAAAGTCACTTTTTTCATATAATGTTTCTAATGTTATATTATGGAGCTTGTTAACAAGTCCATGCCAACAATTCTTAGGGATTTCATTACTATCTAAAAAGAACTGTCTCATATTAGTATTGTATGTGTTTAGTTGTTCTTGCTAAAAAACAATTCTTTTCAATTATAATATGTGATAATAGAAGGATAAGACAATTGTTTTTATCTTTTATTATGTAAAGGATAAATCCAATGTAGTAGGGTTTTCTTTAACTCTTGTAGCTCTATGGAAACGTTTGAATCGATATGTTAATATGTTGCATACAACTCTGAAACTTAGAAATCTTACTGACTCCGAAAAGGCAAGTTTTTTAAACGCGTAGAAGTTATTATTTTATAAGTAATAATAATATTTATTAAACAGTGGTTATTGCTATAAATGTTATATGTTCATCCTATTTGTTCTAATTCTTTTATAAAGTCACAAGAGTATTAAGAGAAGTGTTAGCTGGTTTTCAATAAAGGATCAGTATGATACGGAGTTCAGTGCACCACGCTTTTGCTTTGAGTAGTATAAAAATTTTACTCATCTCTATCTATAATATCTCTGATTGTTAGCTATACAATTTAATACATGTTTTCTGATTAAGTATTTTTTCATAAGAACTGTTTCAGTGGATTTTAACAGTTTCATATGTGCTCATCTTTACAGAATTAGAAAATTTGATATTTTCAACAGAAATATTTGACATTTTCTCACTGTTACTATAAATTTTCGGGTCTCATTAATTATGACGATTACAGTGATCCCCTAAAGGATGAATGCTAAGGCTATAATACTCAAGGAATCATAATTTGGATTTTCTTGAGAAAAATTGGTATTATTACACTGGAACATAGCCATCTAATGCCACTGCTTCTCAAGAAAATTCTAAGTAGTTATTTCTTGGGTATCAATCCTTCAAAGGCGATTGAAACTCAATGAAATTCTTTTCATTATCTTCAAAGTTAAATAATAAGCTATTATTGTAGGATTTTCTTTCCTAGTTTTTTTTAGGTTTATCATTTTCCTCTGGGTATTTAATGCTAAGGTTATCTCTATGTCAAAACTTGCTATACTTCATTTTCAGGGACGCTTCTGTTCCAAAAACATTCTTCTATTGTAACTTTCTCTAATATCAACGAAAGTTGAAAGCGCAAATTTAATCTCAAATTTAAGATCACCTGGAGTGGAGAAAAAATTGCAAATCAAAACGGAAGCTTTAGAACACGTAGAGTGACAAATATGTTATAGTCCCCATTAGATCGAAAAGGAAATGGAAGTAAGCTAAAAAACTTTGTTTTAACTAAGCAAGGAACACAGTAGAGAAAAAATTAAAGACTTATAAAAATATGTGATCACATAATATTATATTTCTTAATCGCTAAAATAATTTAAATAATATAATTGAAATTAAATCGTACTTATAAATATTATTGAACTAGATTCAAATCGTATAAAATGGCAAGAATAGAGGAATTTTTGTCATCATATAAAGAATATATTTACATGATGATAAAATAGAGCATATAAGATTATTTCTGAGAATATATATTTTCATAGTATAAGTACTGAATCATATGATTGAGTCAATGATAATTGTACAAAATTCATTTATTTAAATCATTGAGACATCAAACTTATTTCAGCTTATGAATAAACTGATTATTCTAAATTAATTATAATGATAGAGTGTGTATAAATAATGGTTCAAAAGCAAAATAAATGTGACATTCTCATAAAGCTCATTTCCGATTTTTAAAAAAGAAAGAGCAAAAGGCTGTAATATATATGACAGTATTCATATATGTCTCATGGAACAGTTGCAAAAATCACCTTTACTACAATAATGTAACATTATATATCATTGGATGACCTTTAATGAGTTGCAAAATAGTCCATTTAAAGTTCAGACATGTCTTGAATAAAATTATTGAGGTTTTCTTGAGGAAGAGATTACACCTTTTACAAGCAATGGACTCTGAGGTTTCCATATACGTATAGGAGGAAATTGATTTGCTATAACATGTTGAAACTTCATGTACCACACGTATGTTATTGAATTCAAATCAGAAGTGAGTTCACTAGTTATTCCAAACGTGTGATATCCTCTGATTTTAGGTACTCTTTTATGATATTTTTATAGTGAGGATGGGTATTGTCATTCATAAACAGAAATAAATTTGGCACCTATGGCACTCCTAAGCGATCGAATATGTCATCCTACATTGATGGCCCTACCTGTCATGGATCCAAATTGAGCCTGTAGATTTCTTTTAAAAACACAAATAATTAATTACGCACAAAACAAGCTGTCTTGCACCATTACGACGATATTGTTCATTAAGGCGGTCTTGGTAACAACGTGACTCTGACTTTCTCCATGTGAAAGTTCAAAATGAATCACACGGCAAGCGAAACCCAGACTCGTTGAAAACATCACACAGACCCACTTTTAATTATACAGATTATATACTCTTTGCAGAAGGTTAAACGCTTACAGCAGTGTGTTGAAGTAAGATGAACATGCCTGACAGGCTGCTAGCATACAGGCCATGCTGTGCCATCCATGTGTAAAGAGTTTGCCTCGAAACTCTGATTCCTGAGACATAAGTTACTTATTAGATATGTCTCATAGTATATTATCTCTGCTTCATTTGGAAGTTATACCAAATATCGATTGCAACTCAAAAAAGAGCCGTCTTGTAAAAGAAGTTAATCCTTATTTGAAACCATTGGATTTTTGTTCAAATTTTAGTTTCAAATAGAGACTATGAATTTAAAATAAGTTTTAATTCCTGGGCCAAAATGTCATTAGAGAGTTATTTGACCAAGAAGAAGGTAGTGCGTCATTGGTATTGGTTATTCCTTTATCCAATGAGAAATAAATTAGTACTTCTTCCATTGGCTTGAGGCAATTACATTTCTAAATATTTGAGGCATAAAAATGAGAAAAGGTTGCTGGAAAACGTTTCCTTTATTATATTTTATGTATCCATCATTTGATTGACTTTCAATAAGTTTATGCACATTTTTTTATCTATTAAAAATACCGTTAGAAAGTTCTTGCAATACACTCAAAAAGTGTACTCGATATTGTTTCAAATTATCAGATACGAAAAATATCGATCACTTTTTGTTTTAATCTTTGGAAATACAACTACGCTTATGTTTCCCGAAACTAAAGTTAAGGAATGGAAATACAAATTAACTTAAAAAGGAATTACATATAAGAGCATATAAATTATTTGACAAAAATTGCTTACACCATTTGTAATATATATATATATATGTATTTATGTCAATTTCTGTTTTTATGTCTACATTACAACCAATATTTATGTATATATTCCGTATTATTAATTCATTTTAAGATCAATCACAATATATTGAATAAAGCCATATATAATTTTCTGGTAGTGTTTGTTAGTATTCTGCATAAAGAAGTTTATTGAAAACTCTAATCATATGGTGTATGAATAATGGAAAAATATGTCGGAAACTGGAAATGCATTCACTGTATAAAAATACGTCAGAATAGAAGAATACACAGCTTTTTATTGAAATATAATAAATACGTTGCTTTTCAACATTCTAAGAGAGGGCTGAATTTCAAAACCTTCTGTATTCCAACCTTACAAAAATAAAATATTTGTCACATTTATTCCTCAACTAGCTCTTTCAACTAGTCAGGATATAAAATAGTTTTAATATTTAAAAATAGACTTTAATAATTTGAAATATAATAAATTCTGGAATACCATTTTCTTATTACTGTTTTGTAAAATGTGCAATATTTTTACAATATTTTACGATTTCAAATGTTACATGCACCGCTTTTTACTGACAAAAAATATTGCAAAGGAGTAAACTGTTTTTTCAAATATTTTATATTATGTTTTTTTCATATGTATTTTGAATTCATGATTTACAGTGTTAAGTTTTATATTTAATCGTATTTATAAATATATTATATAATTATAATAAAGGTATGTATATGAATTTTTTTTAAATATAAGGAAAATGAGCGTAAATTTGTTAATTATAATTGTATGCGTAGAGAATAAGAATAAAAAAAATTAGAAATGCATATTTTAATACGTATTATTTCACCTGTTTATTGCACCATATCCATGTATCTGATTTTTAGAAACAGTAAGCAGATATATGTGATTATTGGAGCTTGATGGAATGTTGCTTTCATGTTTAGAGCAGTCAACTTTGTGTATTTTGCACAAAGTTGCTTAATTATATTACAATATATTTAAAGTATTTTTAATTATGTTATAATTTACTAAGGTTTGTGTGTGTCTGCAAAATTAGTCAAAAACATTTTTTCTGAAAATTAAAAAAGCTGCTAAAATTAGAATTTGACCAGGATGGAAGTTTAAAAACCGATAATATATCTGATTTAAACTGTCGTGAGATGATACTGTGACAGATTACTTAGAAAATGAATATATGCCTTCAGAACTCTATATCCAAGTAAATTTTTCAACGGGAATTGCATGCTGTGTCCGTTCATGATTAAGTAACTAGCATAAAAGATTTAATTTTGACGCAAAAATTTGATGAAGTGTCGATCATGAAGCAAAACTCCCAGAAACTGAACTCATTTAAAATGGAAATAATGTCATAGGCATTTCATTTTGAGAGTATAATTCCATTTACTTACTATTCAATTAGGAAACTATGATTTAGAACGTCTTTTCAGGAGAACGTCTTGTGTTTTAAAAGAACATAACGATAAAGTGGGACATAAAAGCAGTTTCTATACTCTGTGATTTCAACATAATCTCTTATATTTTATTTTAGTGAACTAAGTTAATTCATACAATATTTTCATGGAATATACATTTTGCGCGAATTCTTTTCACTAAGAATATATATATATATATATATATATATATATATATATATATATATATATATATATATATATATATATATATATATATATATATATATATATATATATATATATATATATATATATATATATATATATATATATATATATATATATAATATATATATATATATATATATATATATATATATATATATAATATATAATATATATATATATATATATATATATATATATATATATATATATATATATATATATATATATATATATATATATATATATATATATATACTGTTTTAAGTTTCAAAATTTTCTTTTTCGAGATTAAATTAATTTGCTTAGAGAATAATTAATATTGTTCAGCTTTAGTATAGATGCAACCCTCATCTTGGTTGTCAGTCCGCTGTGAACTGAGAAGGGGCATTATACAGATGATACTACGGGCTTATTCAAAGTACAGGAAATGTTTTAGGAATTAGCAAATTCTTGAGTTTTTAAAGGGTAATAGTTGACTTCCTATTTGACTTATAAGTAAATTAAGGGAGCATTCAGGAATTTACTCTACTATTGTATTAAATAGGTTATATTTAACAGCGAACTTATTTTACTATTTCAATGGATGTTCAATTTAATATGCATATGTGAATACCAAAAGTCTTGGAGAAGACAATAAATAATTACTTAGCAGTAATATAACATAAAAACTGAAGCCTGAGTCAGAGCTCGGCTTTTCATTCAGATGATCAAAAGACAAAAATTTGCAGAATTTGAAAATTTTGTTGGAATTAGATGATGAGATATTGCATGTTGGAAACTGCAAGAAAGTTCAACTATCTTCTTTTATTAAAAATTAAAAAAAACAAAAGGGATTTTGTGCAATTTATGGCATTCCTTTCCATTATAAAAAATAAAATGGTCAGTAACATGCAATTTATTTCTTAGACCAGTACCACTTACCTAGAATAACTATGTCAACAAACCATCAATTCTACATCAAACTAGAGTGTTCAATTAACGATAAAAGTGTTCATGAAAATAATGCAAGAAAACTTTATGGGTGAAAAATGAAAGAAGAAATCCAATATGAACCCCAGTATATTAATAATCTGATACACATTGTAAAGTCTCAATCAAGCTTATGATTTTATTTGTTGTACCCTACACATTAAAAGAACATACGTTAATAAGAAGAGCCACTACATACTTTCGAAAATTCGAGAATAAAACTTATGAACAAATATCTCTCCAGAATTTATTTAAGAATACTAAAACAGTCAATGACTGGAAATGTTTTGAGTTTCACTACATTTCCAGTCAATGATAAAGATATCCTTTTCTGAATAAGTTAAACAATATTAAAATAATTTTCTACGTCATTCTTAGAGTCCAGAACTTTTATTTGAATTTGTCTAGATTCTAATTTCTAAGTAACTTTAAAAGGTCTGTGGCTCCTTATTAATCACTTTTTAGTAAAAAAATTTTAAACCTCATATTTTAAATAAAGAGGTAAACAATTTTGTCTCGAATATGTGAAAAAAAAAGAAAACACGTAACAGTAAAATAAAATAAAACGGTGAAAAATGACTTAGGTGATTTCTGCCATTATAAGCATTTCCAAATGTTTGATACCATGAACTTTGATTTTCTTACAACGATTTTATATATTTCATGTTTTACTAATTATATGTTCACATCATGAGTATTTTTTTACTTTTCCATAGAAATAATGGTATAGATTTATTATAAATTCGTTAGTCTTTGTGGTATATATTTTAAAACTTTATCAAGTTTCTTGAATTTCAGAAAACATTTTCGGGTATTTTATTCTGTAACTATCTACAAGTTAATTACTCATCTAAAAAAAAAATATGAACTTTTCAAAATAGTTGTGTTTCTTCATCATATAATTTACTTTGGTTCAGTACGTTTTCCATGCAAATATACGGAATTTGATCTTTTTGTTGAACATGATTCATATATTTATTTATATCTTATATATATATATATATATATATATATATATATATATATATATATATATATATATATATATATATATATATATATATATATATATATATATATATATAGTACCTTTCCACCATGTAACAAGAAAAAGTCATACACCATCTTAATCTTTACTCATGTTTATGTAAAAAAAGTTTGAAATATTACACGGATAATGTAATAATTGTTGTTCACAAACACTTAAAACAGTTTCTTACATTAAGTTCAAAATCACATAAAACCTATATTAATTGGACAGATTGATGTCTGGAGTTATTCTCACCAATGCTAAAAGATCCAAGATGTACTAGGACACCTTGCTTTGTCATTGAGATTAATTTAGCTAGAAGGCAACAAATGGAATTGATTTTTCCTGATGGCTGGGTATTGAGGATAATAGAGGAATACACAATAATTTCCATAAATTTTTGAAGTCAATTTATAAAACAATCGTAAAATGTGATTGGGTATTTCTCTCAACTGTCCTTTCAGATATTGTTCATAGGAGTAAATTTACGTTTCTTCCATTTTAATGATGTGTTTGATATAATTATTGCCTTCCTTTCGCGTGAGTTTAAAATTTCTAGTTGAATAGTAGAGGTGAATTATTTTAAAAAGAATTAGCTTGCTGCAAATAATCGGTAGTTCTTTTATAGTAATATCAAATGAGGATCCTTTAATTTTATTTCGATAAAATGAGTGATAATGGACTTGTTGCAAAATATTAAAATTTGATTCCCAATAAAAAAGGAATAAGTGCTATATTTTAGTAAAATATCACAAATTTAATTATAAACAAGGGAGTAAGATTCTTTTATTTTTAATTTTGCCTACATCACAATTACATGGATGCAATTAAATATGAACTTATGGAATTTAATACTGTCTTGGTGAGTGTGTTACGACAAATTTATTTTAATTAGATTTTATTTTAAACTTTTTAAGACAAGTCACAAGAAGTTATTCATTAAAAAACTTGAAAACTATTTTAGATATTTTCTAGTTTACAAAAATAATTATTATCTAATCATTTTTTCTAAATTAATGGGCATTAAAAAAGTTATAATGTATAATAAAAATTTTATATCAGTTTTTAAAATTTGCCTTCCAGTTCTTAAAAATTGAACACAGTTGTGAAACTATTTTACTTAATAAAAACACTGTAAGTATAACTACTCATTCCATATTTTTATAGATTTTTATCTAGATAAAATACTGTTCCAGGAAATTCTTTGAAAAATTTTCACGTAAGCTTATTACACTTATAATTCAATTCTATCTTGGATTTATTGACTAATTTCTAAGATTTATAAAAAATATTTTACAGGAATACAGTTAAAAATGTCAAATATGCCATTTTTGTTGACACATGAATGTAAAATATTTTTTATCATATTGTTTAAATAGAAGTAATTTTTATAGGTTTTTATTGCTAAAAGTAATCCTTTAACCTATTTTATCATATAAAATATTTGTTAAATTATTCTTTCTATATCAGTTCATAACTATTCTCAGAAGAATTCCTGAAGCATTTAAAATGGGAAGATTATTTCAATTATTCAATAATTTTTATAATTGTAATATTTTATTAACAGTTTTATCAAGAAATCTAGATAATATTAGTTTGGGATACAGAAATGTAATATTTTTAGAAAACTTTGATTACATGTACAATAGCATAATTTGAGGTACAAATGTTAAAGCACAGCATCTTGATACATTTATAAATTAAGACTTGTGATTCTCTGAAGGTATGACATGACATTCACCTGGTGTATATATATATGTATATATATATATATATATTAATAGATATACATATATATATATATATATTAATATATATATATATATATATATATATATATATATATATATATATATATATATATATATATATATATATATATATATATATATATATATATATATATATATATATATATATATATATATATACATGCAAAATTTGGAGTGAAACTAAATGTATAAATGGAAATATCCCATAAAATAAGCATAAAAATGCTTTTTTGTACTTCAAACATTTACTTACAATTTGCATCACATATTTTTTCACAAGGAATTTTTGAAAGTATTTCATTTTTAAAATGTTGTCTAAAATTATTAATAAAAAACACTTTTATTAAACTTAAACGTTAACTCAAAACAGAAATTCGAACTCATTTCACCTAAAATACTGTAACGTAATAAATGTACTCAAAAAGAACTTTTTATCAGATACTTTTTTTTTTTATTTAACGAATGAAAATAGATTTCCTTTCTTTGAATAGATTTTTTAAAATTTATAATTGAGTGATCAAGATGCTGTGCTCGTATTTTGGTGATTTTAATTTATCTCTCAAATGGGTAGCCAATAAAGTGTCTCCTAGTGATCACGTGAGGGACAATGGACGCCCCCTAGCAATTTGCACGTGCGTTCGATAAAACGAGTCCCTCACTCCTTACTCCGAAACGTAAAGATGTTCCAGACTTTTCTGTTCCGTGCTCCAAACAAACCGATGTTTTGACTGTAACGCATAACGGCGTGGAGTTGAACTAGATGGTTTGGTGCTTGCTGTGTAAGTGCAATATTTCATTCAGATGAATACTTTCTTTCGGACTGTAATAATTTATCTTCCAAAGTTATCTATTTTTAATGCAAAAAAATAATTATACTTTTTTGTGAATTTAATTTCGATTTTAGACTATAAGTATTTTACAGACGTATTATTTCTCTAAAATATTGGCTATTTTTAATCAAAAATAAAAGTGATTTATCTAATTTTCTTTTAAGTTTTGTGAAATATCATAATATTTCAAATATAAAAAGATATGTTTCATTTGTAAAAAAAAATAAAATGGAGATCAAGTTAAAAATATGTGTAGAATGCTCTTCTCAATATACTAAGCAAGCATATTAAACTTTTATTTTCTATAAGACAATATATATTTTTGACACTGTTTTATGATATTCGCATGAATTTATACTGCAAAATATAATTACTGTTAATGAATAGAAATTATAATAATTTTTTGCAAAATTTTTGGTGATGCATATTAGTTATTTAAAAAAATGGTAATAAAAATATCTTAAATTTTTTTTTCTTTGTGAGAATTTATATAATTCAGCGGATTATTAATTTTGAAGCTAATGTAAAAGTTAAATCTATTGTATGTTTCAAGAAAAAGAAATTTACGATTGAATGTAGCTTTAATACTATTTTTTCAAACGAAAAAAGGAAACATTAAATGTTTACAGCTTTAAAACTAACAGTTAAATTAATGTTGCTGTTGACAGTTTTATGTTAAAATTTTTTATTACAATTATTTTGCCAAACTACTGGATAGTAACAAATTGATAAATAATATAGAAAATGAAAGCTAAGAGCCTTTATTTTGTAAACTTTTATAGGCTGTGTCATCGCTCATGCAATAGCGCGTATTAAGTATTATTTAAATAGTAAAAATATAAATATTCAAAAATATTCTTCAATTGCTATTGAGTGTCTTTTTAAATGACATGTTTACATACGAATATGATGAAAATTCAAAACATTTATGAATGGAAAAGTATAATTAAAAATAATTCATATAAAAGTTTTGATACCATTTTAACACTTAAAACGCATCTTAGATTTTAAATAAAAGCTACTTCTGTATCTTTTTAAATGTATTCTCAAAATAACCTCAATCTACGATTTTAAAATATAACCATTGCTAATTAACATCAGAAGATATTTTGATAATGCATCAGAAGATGCTTAGATTTTAGTTACTCTGAAAATTTATGGTAAATTAGGATGTAATGAGTTTGATATTACATGAGATTAGTAGTAAAAAGTAAAATAAAATTTAAACGGCTAACTTCGGATACTTATTAGTGTATTTTTAGACAAGGCATTTTATGAAATTTTTAATTTGTTCTTAATTCTTAGACGGGAAATGATGATTTGTATACATTATATAATTTAATGAAAATGATAAACATCAATGAAATAGCTCATGAAAATTGTTTTTGTGTCCGCAGGATTTAGTATGTGTTCCATTTTTCTCTTTAGTTCTTGCGACTAATTCATTTCATTAATCTTCTTTGAATCATCATTTACTTTTCTTGTTCCAAATTGAATACATATTTATATCATTGTTATTAAAACAAAATATTAGTTAATTTGTTATCATGATCCTTTATTCACTATTTTAAATTCATTTATGTATATTTGTGTATTTAAATATATTAACTATTCGTTCAATTTTTCTTGGAATCTTTTATCTCATGAAAAATATAATGTACTTAAATTAACAATATTTATATTTTTATAAGATATACCTTTTGTTGCTTCATAAATATAAATTCATTTTATTACTACTTAATGGGCTTTTGATTAGATTTAATTGTTTAAAACTGTAAATATTTTCATGAATATATATTATTGTTGGTTATTTATAAATTGATCATTAATCAATAAATGTATTTTATATGTGATAAACATTAATTGTTATTATACACATATAAAACATCTCAATTCATATGTTTATGTTGATCAATTTTCTTTGAAGTTTATTTCGCATGAATAAATGATACCCAAGTTATATTTCATAAAAATAATTATCAATTGTAGGAAGCAGTCTTATGGTTTCATGTTGTTTCCGTATATATAAAAAAATAGTTATTTTTCATTTCACATCTTAATTGAATATTTTATGAAGTACATTCCTTTATTACTTAATCATGCACAGTAACGTTTTTAATATTAGTTATGTTATGTTCACATTTAAAAACAAGTATTTAATTCAATATATACTCTAAGTAATCAAAATGATGTTTTATAATTATACTCCTACGCATTTTGTGAATATAAAACTGGCAGACATGGTGGTATCAGAAAAAGTTGTTGTCGTAATTTTTAAATAAGAACTAAGAAACTACGAAGTATTTTCCCCAATGCATTGTATTGTACAGTGCAATTGCTTATCTTGTTTCTAAAGTGTGTCTTGTTGGATATTTTGCTTGAACAATATTTGGAAGCAAAATTGGATATGAGTACATATTTGTGAAAAATGAATGCATGCTGAATTATTGTGTATTCATCACACTCTGGTAATTTCTAAATACATTCATACTCCTTACTTCTATTCGCTAATAAATATTACTAAACGATCTTTTCGTCACTGTTTATTATCTCTTGAGTTCTTTACTTATGATACAAAAGGTAATTTTGTTTTCATGATAAAATTAATGTCATTGTTTACTCTCAAATAGACTTTTTCCATGTTACGTTAAAAAAAAATGACAAAATCAACTTTGAAAATTGAATTCATTAATTTTAAGTGGATTTATCGAGGCGAAATATTTCTATACCTTGTCTATATACATTTATAAATATTTTAATATAAATATGGAATATATTTTCTCTCATAATAAATAAAATTTTCAAATATGACAAATATTATGTTATATGAATAATTAATTTTGAAAATTTTATTGCAATTGATATTAGAAATAGTATCATCTAATGCATTTAAGAAACAGCGGATTAAAAATCATTTTATCTAGACAAGTCATTAAGAAAATAGTCTTCTTCATTGTGTATATTCCTAACCAAGTCAAAGTTTCAATTTAAATATTTTGTTTCAATATACTTCCCTTTAGTCCCTTGATAATGTTTATAAAAATTAATTTTCTGTCATTTTTTAAAATTATAATTTTATAGAGAAATATTCCCATTATATTTGTTTTAGGAAGCAAATTTCCCTTTTAATTGACTGTGATACTTCGCTTAATTTCATGCTATTTTTATATCCAGTTATTCATTATAAGTGTGTAAATAATCAATATTACTTTTAGTAAAATAATTTATTTATTCATCAATTAATAAAAATCATGAAATTTATTCGATTTTTTATGATTTAAATTTCTTTGTAAAAATCAGAATTTTTATATTTCGAGAAATGCAGTCTTTACTTTGATCTTTATTTATTTTAATTAAATTATTGAAAATAAAATTATTAAAGATTCTATTTACTTTTTTGATAATTATTAACTGAAATATAAAAGAAATGAATAGAAAATATTACGGGTGACACAATTAATAATAAAAATAATTCTTTATGAAAAATTATAGAAAAGATCGAATACTTAAAATGGAAATATATATCAATATATATAAACAAACATGTCTGAAAATTTTTATTACATTATAAACGAGACAATAAAAATAATTATCTGATACTTTCTTTTAATTTGTAATACTTTTTCATATATTTACTACCTAGAAAATTGAATATTTAAATATGGCTAATGAAGAATAATAAATATAGCAATAAAACTTAAAAAACCAATTACTTTATGATGATTTTCGAAATCGCGCGCGCGTATCCAAGCAAATTATCTTCATTAAAGTACAACATAACTTTATTAAACGAATATGTGCGTGTGTGTATATATAAATATTTGCATATATATTCTTCCTTAAATTTAAATTATATATGAGATGTTTTTGATATTTCATTTTAGAAGTAGGTTAACAAGTTGTCTACCACACAATGGCTCTGCTCAAGTCTTGCTGCTGTTGGAAGTCCGTTAGAAGTGGCAGTTTTGCAAGTGGTATTTATACTCTGGTAAGTATTTAGTGAAAAAAGTTTTACCTTCTTTCTAAATGTATTAGTTATGTATTTCAAAAAAATTTTAATTTCCAATAGTATCCAATAATATTCATAGTATCGTTATCACTGAAGATACAGATTTAAATGAAGTGTGGATTTTCTAAATAATAAGGATAATATAAAAGAATTTAGTATTAATCTCAAAAACAGAATAAAACCATTATCATACACAAATTGAACTAAATTATTTTAATGTAAGTGGTCCCGATACTTTATTCTATGAGCTAATTTTATTTGTTTATTTATTTAGTTGTCTTGTAAGAATTTCGATGCGCAATTTTATTTGCAAGTTTTTCTAATTTCAAATATTTGAAAATTTTTATTAAGTTAAATTACTTTTATTAATCATAATCAATGTTTAAGTTTTTATGTTTATTTATAAAATAAATTCAAATATAAATTATTTTGAAAATTTGTTTATACGCTATGTAGGTTTTTTTCCAACAGTGATTTTTGAAGTGTATATATTTTGAAACAATAAGAGACAATACTGGATTGCTGTTTGGTAATAATACAGTTAATAAAATCAAAATTTTTCTTGTTTGTTGGGTTTATTTTCTTCGTTTCTAACAACATCAATTTATCCTATCTCAGACATCAAAACATTTCCTCATCCGTATGAGCTAGTAAACGAATGTTTGTCGGTTTAGTGTTTTGTTTAACAGTTGATGAGTATGATTCCAGACTAGGGCTTCGAACTATGGTTTAAAGTCCATTCTCTCGAGAATTCATCTTGGATTAAATACGGATGTAAAAAAGTGACCAAACAACGACGAACAAACCACTAAAATCTAATCTGAAGTTTATATTTAAAATCAAAATATCTTCTAGTTGTTTTTAAAATTGCCTCTTTAGTTTGGGTTTTAGAATGTAAGTAGACATTTTTATGCAGCATTAAGAAAAATAAATTCGTAATTTTAAGAAAATGAATTTTTGATAAATTTAAACTTAAATCTTAGTTTAATAACTTATAAATAACTTTATTTCAATTATTTATGCCAGTTAAAATAAAATAAGAGTGTGACTTGGGGATTATATGACATATATTTAAGTCCAATAATCTTCCAATAATAATTATACTAAATTTCAAAAGTTTTTATACTGAAAAGAATAAAAACTTTTGAAATTTAATATAATTATCAAAAACAGTTTATGTAATTTATTGAAATTTCTCTTTTGAAAACTAAAACACACACACATATAATCAAAAATAATTTGTATTAAAATGCAAAAATAATTTGTATTATACTATGTAAAATATATTTTTAATCTTATTAAGAAAAAATAGATGAGGTGGCAATAAATAATTTCTTTTTACCTTAAAAATTAGATTCCTATTAAACAACTTTTACATCTGGAGCGACAGTTTTAATTTGATTTTAGGATAAAAAATTTAATGAAGAAAGTAATTTATTTGAAGATTGAATGTAAAATTTTGATCAAATATTTTTCTTAAAAATGATTTCAACTATAACTAATTAATAGAAATAAATTAAAATGTGAAATATAATATTTATTTGGTTTTTATAAACTAAATTTTCTTGAAAAACATTTAAAACAGTTATTTTCGGCTATGTATAGAAAGAAAGTAAATTAATTTGCAAATTAACCTCTATCTCAATTAGAAATTCTGGAAATGATTTGTTATTTGAAATTAAATTTGCATACTTTAATTTTCCTATATAAACTATGAAGATTATAAATATAATCATTAAAATGAAATAACTTACTTCGAAGCAAAGATTGAATCATAAAATCCAATATATGAAAACAATAATTTTTCAAAGTTGAAAATAAAACGGAATTAAAACATTCCAGTTTCTTTTAAAGATAAATTGATTCATAAAATGAAAACCACTCTTCTTTGGTTAATGACATGCACCGTATTTTTAGCTTGCAGTCATTTTCTTGAACTAATACTCCTTATTTTCCCTAAGTGCATATCACAAAAAAAATGAAGCTTTAAAGAATAGAATGATGATATTTACCATTAAATTTGTATTTTTATTATTATTTAATGGAAAATATTCTTTTCCAAGCGATTTGATAACTGAAAATATCTTCATTATTAATTTGAATCGGTAAATTAATTAAATTGATTATTAATAAGTAATATGTTCAAAATATAAATTTCAAAAAATTACTTTTTTCAAACATCTTAGATTTTTCTGTTTGCCCAGAGTGGAAGTTTTAAAACATTTTAATATTCTAATATTTCATTTCTAGTTCATACAAAATTATGTGTAAGAGAATTATCATTTGATAACGAGGCAGCTTCCTTCTGGTTCTTATAACATTATGCTTAATGATTTATGGTTATGGTTACGTTTTTGAGTCTGCTTATGTTGATTATCATAATAGGTTAGATAAAATATCACCACATCATTTCGTTGTATTTTTAGCGTTGTATTTAATAAATTGAACCTTAAAAATACGTTTTACCCAGACATATTCATATTTTTATTAAAGGTTTCGGGGATTCGGTAAAAAGGATAAGTATTTGGGGATTGCATAAAAGATTTCAAGTGAAAAGAACTACTGTTCAATAATGTCCGTCCTCCATAAAGAATTTTGATGACTCAGTGTGTAACTGCAATGTAGAAATTTTTTAAACTTTTTTGATAAAGTATAGAGTGTATCATATAATGTTCATTAAGTAAGATAGTTTATATATTCCATATTTTTGTGTATTTCGAAAATTTAATGGAATTAAATTTTATATTCATGATCGAAAGCGCAATAGTTGATTGATATATTTGCATATCGATCAGCTATCATATGTTTCATCCTGTGCTATTTTATCCCCTTTCATCATATGCTATTTCAGTATCTTTTCTCCTTTAAGTATCGCTCCAATAAAAATAAGAAGCAGTTCTTTAAAGTAATAAAGAACACTCGTGTTATACTAAAACGAAGCTAAATATAAGAAAATAACCGTACAGATTTATTTTTTTTCAATTCTGCATCATACACTCATGCAGTTTTTTACACTCCTTTCAAGAGTATATAAAATTTTGAAAAACATGTGCAAGGAAATCATAATAGTTTGTTGAAATTTGAATAACTGAGACATAAGTAATTTTAAAAAATAGTTTGTACTTTAAATTTGATAACAAAAACTGAGCACCAAATTTGGCAAATTTTTAGATTGGAAGGAAAAATAAATGTGATCAATAATTTCTAAAACACAGCTTAATTGCTGGTTTGTAAGCCACAATCTACATTATTTCAATTAAACCAGAATTCTATATATCTCATCTAGCACACATTAGAAATAAAACTTATTATAAATAATTTCGACCATTTAACGAAAACTCTTTTGCGAGGAAACTTCTGCTAATCACATATTTCAAAAATTCAAATTATTTTTACAATATAATTATCATTTCCTCTGTCAGAATGAGAATATATTAAATTTCAAAATATTATTATGATTTGAGAGCAATTATTTTATTAGATTATACACATATATCTATATAAAATTTTTAAAAAATGAATTTACATCAAATTATTACAACAGCATGAAAAGATTAAAAATAAAAGAAATGCAAACTCAATTTATAAAATATAATTTTTTTTATCAAATGCAAGACATTTCTAAAATAAGGAATGGGCTTGCTTAAGTAGTTTAAAATTTACAAGTGTCATCGAAACTCGCGTTATGAAATGAGGAATAAAATATATAGCATAGTCTTAAGAAATTTTTTTAAATCCAAATTAATGAAAAAAAAATTATATACACTCACATATTATCAATATCTAAAACTAACACCATATTTAAACACTTATGTATACTTATTGTGTTTTTCTAGTGTCTTAGACTAAGAGTGTAATGGGGAATGAAAAGCTGAAATGAGATATGTATATTATAATTCCATCAATATTAAATAAGCCAAATTTGTATTTCGTATCCTTTCTCTAAAAATCAAACTATATATTTCAGATTAATTTTTGAGATAATCCCATACTGGAAAACAAAAGGGAAAGGGTTTAATCTCCCTCTTAACAATACTTTATGTATCAAAGCTTTTCTACATTATTTTCATTAAGGCAACACTTCTAATAAAGTTATTATTCTGAAAATTTACTGGTAATTTCAAGCGCTTTCTACTATTTTCTAATATTATTACTAAGGTTAAAAATTTTTTATCATTATTTTGTGTCCATTGGTACTATTTCACAATGAAGAAATCACAAGTACACACACTGAGCATGAATATTTCTATGGAAAAAATTATAAGACATGACTTTTGCACATGTTTTTCCCATTATTACATTACAATATCATCTGTTGGTTAAATTTTTAACAATTTAAGATCCATTTTATACTAACTAGTAAATATCATAACTTAATTTTAGCTCAATGCAGGTAATATTATTTATTAAATTAGTTTCAAATTTCAGATTTGCAAAATTAAGGACCGAGAACAGAAATTAAAAATAAAATTATTGTTCATAAGACTTTGTTGACTTTGTCAAAATATAACATGAATATAGCTTAACTCGTCATAAGATTCAAAAAGCAAATAAAATAATTTAGCTGAATGCACTTTTTTTCGGAACAACGAATATTTTCTTCTTGCAATAACTTAAAGAAAAAAAGCAACTAAGAACTTTTTCTTCTACACATGGAAGAGAAAAATTTATATTGATTTTGTTTCACTTACCCTGTTTCCTTTAGTTTAAATTATAAATTTACAAACATTTTCTGGTGATAATTTAAATTTTTGTTTCCACTTGTAACAATTTTAACTAAGATCACACAATTTAGTATACTCATCAAATATACACATCAAATTATTGTCTGCTGTGCGTCATTATTTTTCTTAAAACTCAAATAAAAAAAACTATAAGTATGTACAAAAACCTTCAAAATTACTTATCTAAGCTGTATAATTTACTTCAGCATGGAAAAATATTTTGGATTTGATAAATTTTTTGTGACCAGTATAAGACCGAAAATTAATTCGTATGTAAATAAGTAGTTTGAACTTCTATGGTAGTATGGTATTATGCACTAAAAATTTATACCAAACAAAATTTAGAAGTCTAAATGAAAAAATTTAAATCCTACTTTGATTCATTTAATAACTTTATCTATCTTGGTTTTGATAAATTTTGATGCCAGAATCGACGGAAAATAAATCCGTACAGTCCGATACATTCATATAGTCTGAAATAAATAATTTGAATTTTTGTGATGGTATGGTAATATGCATCAAAATTTAAGCCTTGCAAAATAAAAGTTTAAAATAAAATTAATCCCAACTTGAATGAATTTGAAGGAAGTATGAAAATATAGGTTTGAAACACACACACAAGACACTTACCAATACTATTTTTCATTACTTAGATATATATCCATGTAAAAATGCTTAAGTGTTTTATTCCAAACTGATAGACTATGAAAATATGATAGACCATTCAAATGCTCCCTGTGGTTTTTAATCAATACTCTAATTCTTATTCAAAACTTAAATTAAAGAAGAAAATCTTTCAAATGTATAAAATCTAATGGGCTCATGCAAAAATTGACTTTTTTGTTTTAATCAAACAAACAATAAAATGTAACTATAGTTCAATATTCATTCTGTACATTGAAGTCTGATTTCGACAGTTGATTTCTCTCAAATCTTTTGATAATACAAATTATATGAAGTTCAAGTGCATTAACACTGTTGAGAGCTTTTGCATAACTTATTGTCTGTAAATTCATTTCTTTGAATTTTTTGTAACTTTGACTTCTATATTTTGAATTTTATTTCGAGTTAAGAAGGTCTGACGTAAAAAGATGTTTTAAGAGAAATTTATATAATAAGATCACTTAATTCATTGAAAGTAAGTTTTGTTCTGTTTATTGTTCAGTTTTAAGAAAGCATTTTATTTATAGTTAAATACAAGGGGAATGTTAGTTATATATATTTCACTATGACTTTTACGATTTTAAATATCAAGTCTATTTAAAATCATATAAAATTCCATTTAAACTTTATAAGAAAGATATGGAAGATAAATTCGCTCATAACGATGATTGAAAATTCAAACGAGCAATATGATATTTTTACAGAGTATAAAGATTTGTATTTAAATTATAAGAAAAAAACAATAGTTCATATATTAACATATAGTCGGTTAGAAAAGAACTTCTAATCGTTCCACTGGAAGGATATGTGTTAAATAAATGACAGTATAATCATGGACATAGAAGTGTATGTACGCTCTGGCCGTTAAAATTGCAACATCATGCTGGAAATCAAATAAAAAAAGGTACTTATTGTACGTTAACAACAAGACTTGAAAACAAAATGGCCAAAATTGCAAGCAGTTTGTTGGTTTACAAGGGTGCGAAATTAGTAGCATCAATCCCCACTCATAGTAGCCAAAATGACTCTACTCGGTAAGGCATGACATCGAAATCGGCTAGATGATCAATGGGCAACTCATTCTATGCTGTTTCAAGTTTATGATACACTTTATCAACATAATATCTGGAGAAGGATGGTTGGTTAATCTCTCATCAATTAATGATCAAATGATTACTATTGGTGGAATGTCTGTGAGCCATTATATATTAATACATGTTTTTCAAAAATGTCACATATATTTTTCTGCTTCTGACAGTTTATTTTCAATCATTTTATCGTAAAAGTCCGCTTTAACTTCTAGGTCAATATAAATATCATCGTTCACTCTAATCTTTTGATTTTTTTTATTTGCAGTGAAGCAACTTTTTCTAAAACATTTTCATTTAACCAAGCCTGCAAGTGAAGGAATATAGACACTGAGGATTTCAAATGACTTTTATAATATGTTTGACGTCAGTAATGAAGTTGCTTCACGGAGAACACAGTTTATGGATGCAATGGTTTTCTTGTCACAGATATCTTTCACAAATAGAACCAGATTCAGTTCATCTTTAACACGCCTGTAAATATCCAAAACACTACAAATTGACATTAAAAACAGAATGTTCTACATGAACAAATATACAAACACATTCAACATGGTGAAGTATAAAGTCTACGTTTGGACACATAAATAAAAAGATTCCAGTCTGCTAGATTATGCTCATGCTTAAATATCTGAAATAGACTATTAACATTACAAGTAAATACGATACCTAATTCCTTCATAAAGTAGTCTACAAAATGATGTTCTCTAATAGATCCCAACTTTAAGAAGTTTAGAACCCCAGACATTTTCATTCAATTAAATAGAAATTTTAAATCCCGTAAAAGGTCATTAAGCCTTGTAGGTGTGTTTCCATGATGTAAATATCTCACAGTTATAGATTGTTAAAAGTCCCTATCTTGGTGGTCATGAGAAAAATGTATTCCTTTGAATCAACAATATATTTATCTTCAAGAAATGATGTAAAATAGGGAAAAACTGGGTTTATTTCATGTTATAAACCCGCTTTATTGCCTTTGGAATTTTAAACATTCCTGACAATTTTGAAAGTCTTGGAGCGCGATTTGGAAGTGATTTCAAGTTTTTAGATGATTTATAAATTTTTGAAGTTTATTTTTACAAGATATTTCTTAGAATAAATATAAGTCCACATATTTTATGATTTCTACTACTAATTATGGTAATAAAAAATTTTTCAGGAAAAGAACACAATTTTGCGCTAAGGACCAATTTAGAAAATTTTAGAAATTAATGCTGAGGAAATTTTTTCTTTCTTTCTCTGCATATAAATAACGACAGAAACATGGAAATGTCATTATTTATTCTTACGGTCTTGAGAAACATATTTTGATGTTATTTATTAAATATTTATTCATTAATTTTATTATTTTATATAATAAGTACTTTTGTTTTCCTCAATACAAAAATAATTAACTTCTTTACTAGATTCTCAGAGCATTTTTTCATATTTACGTAGTTTACTTTATCTCTCTTCAAACACACACACACATTTATATAAACAAAACAATCTATTAAATGAAAGTTAATTACTTAAGTTTATTCCCTTAAGATTCCAAATAATCCTAAAAATCCCGAAAAATCTAAAAAAAATTCTAGAAGTAACGAAATTCGCAGAATATTCCCGAACGGTTAGCTCTCTGGCTTTCGGTTCAACGATTCATGGGTTCAAATACCACCATGACCATGGGTATTTGTTGTGGTTCAGAATTTAGTTTTAACTGTAGGTACCAGGTTAACTACCCCTTGTATGCAAAAATTTACTTTTGAGAGATAAGCCAACGGGGATCTTAGGTTAAAAAGAGCGGTGCCTTACCACTTAATTCAAACGTTGTATAAACGATTTTATTTTGAGAAAAACCCTTAACCACCATAAAATTTAAATAAAAGTCTGCAATAATGATTGGGTTGCGTAAAATCATACGTATTTCACATTTTGTTATTCTACGTTTCCATTTAACCAGTTTCTCAGACACCTGGAACATGAATTGTAGTATTCATGTGAATTCCAGAATTTATCTTGGTTCCTAACTACCCATCCAATGTGTAGTTGATAAGACTTTCTAAATTGTGATAACAAACCATATGGTCGACTCTTTAGTGTATAAATTCACCACATAATAACAAAATAATTTGGTTTATTTTTTTCACCGACGAGATATTATATAGTGAACTGAACATAATATAATTGTTATCACTCACAATACTTGTACGCTGCAATTTTAATGACACTAAAATTTTCTAACCAACAATAATCCAATCAGAAAAATAAGATAGTGGATAGTAAAATTTGTAAATAAACAAAAGCTTGCCAATTTCTTAAAGCTGTTCTCTGTCAATCGTCGTGTTATTTATTTAAGTTCAGTGAAAAGAGAAAACTCTCTCCCTGGAAAGTGCTTCAAGCACTTAATGAATTATATGATGTCTCGTTACCTAATGTATCTCGAAACTTGAAATTTTAAGACTGCATAATTATATTTTATCTCCAAAATTGCACAACCAGTAACGGTTTTACTGTCAATGGAAGCGCATTCCCTTTTCTTGTAAATATCTTAATTAAATTGAAAAACCAAACTTATCGAGAAAAATTCAAACGTTAAAATTTAAAATGTTTGAGAAGTAATGCATGGTAAGCAAAAATAGGTAAGAAACACTTTTTACATCCAAAAGGCATTTATTTCATGTTATATAATGTAATGTACTCCCACCTGCTGTGCCAACAAATTACTTTTAACAGTTTATCAGTTGCAGTTATGTTAATACATAATTTACAATTAATTTTAATGAACACTTAATATTAATCTATTTTTATATCTTGATATAATATTCAAAATTCTGAAAAATTTAATGCTAAATAATTTTGGAATTTTCATTGTAAATGTAGTTTAAATGTATGTCAGTATAATAAAAGTAAAACAAATGCTTAATTCAAGGACAATGCTCAATCATAAAAGTATAAATTTATATTAAAATAATCCTTGTGCATCTGATTCCTCTCTGTCAAAATTTTTATATAAGATTCTCAGAGTTACATTTTCAAATTTACTTAAGCAAATAATTATTCAATTTCTAATAGAATTTATCTAATAAAATACTTTAAAAATGAAACATTTTTATTGCATTTTTATTGATCTGGAAATATAGGGTAGAAAAAAAAATTTACATGAATATCAAATTTCGCTTCAATGCCAAATTTCTAAGAAAATAAAAACTTTAGGAAAGAAATATGAAGCGAAAATCCCCAGTTTTCTGCCTTGTTCCTTTTTAAAGAATTCTGAGTTTGAAATAACAGTTTCCCAATATATTATTCTCGGAAAAATTTTACTACTTTATAGAAATATAATACAATTTTTTAAAAAAAATATCTAAGCTTCATTGAAAAAATAAGAATATTTAAAGAAATTTGATAAGATGTGATTTTGCGTTTCTTTTTTTTTTAAATTTGAATTTTTGAACTTTCTTCTTGAATTACTTAACAGACCAGTAATGATTCTGTGACTTTGTAAAATTTATTAATGTTTCATGAAATAAATAACCCACTCAAATGTGTTTAAAAAAAGAAAAGAGATTTTTATCACAGGTGCGGAGTATTTCTTGGGTCGATTGTATAAAAATTCTCAAAAATTTACATCTTTAAATATGGATTCAATCTATTTAAATTTTGCTGTAAAACGTTTTTTAATGTGTATTTATGTTTAGTATAGTTTTATCTTAGTTTTCTGTTTTCACATTTCATTTGGTTGTTTTCCAAGTAAAATATCCAGTTAGAAAAAGCTATGTTTAAATGGGGTGAATATGTATTTGCAGACAAAAAAGAAATTATATAAATAAAAGTTAAACTAGACAACTCCAAATTAAACAAGTATTTTCTAGTTTCACAATTTTAATAAAGAATGATTTTAACAGTCTAAAAAAGTCTAAAAAATATTTTGTGTGTGTGTGTATTGATTTTTTAAATATATTTCATTTTAAATTTTAATTACGATGAAAACTATATTTTTAAACATAAAAAATACTTATTTTAAAAATATTTTCGATATTTAAAGTAGAAGGATAAGTGTTTGATGCCAAAAAATATGTGTTTTTTACGTGAAAAGAAGGTTTGTTTACACATAGTTTGTCATTCTACGGTAACTATTATGCACTTGTGCTAACTCAATGTAAGTAGCATAAAATAACACAATGCATTTTTTCTGTTATGAATTGCCTTGGAACGCAGATACTTCAATAATGTAAGTAAATTTTAATAATAATATAACAGCATAAAATGTTGATATTGCAGAATAAAATTGCTCAGGTAAGTACAACTAGCTAATAGTATAACAGTCTGAATTTTTCTGTAAGCCTGTATTTTTAAATCGAGGTAAGCAGTTTTTGAATGATAGGAAGGATTATTTTTCAATAAAATCATTCACATGAAATTTAAAGTTTATGTGAATGATTTTATTGAAATTTAAAGTTTATATGTTTATGTATTATTCTTAACCTTGTTTTTTTAACTTTTTACATAATTCCGTAAAAAGTTTAAAAAAAAATTTAAATACCAAAGATAGATTCTGTTGTATATTATTTAAAATTTTATTTACCTTAGAAACTAATGATATAAAAGTTAAAATAGCAAAACAAGCAAGCTGCTTAATTTATTCTTAAGTAAATCTTATTAATGTATTCAAACTTTATTTATAAGTATTCAAATGCAAACACATACATAAATTAACAAACTGAAGTTATAAGATTTTTCTTTATCAAAAATAAAATTTGTTTTAAACTTTTATATTATGTTTATGAATGTATATATAAATTTGTAATACTATGCATGCTTTATAAATATTATTTGACAAAATTAATCTGTGGGAAAATAAATAATTAACTTCATTTAATTCTCCACTTTTTATATCGCTTTTTAACTATGCCTTATTAATATTATATATTTTTATCTTTTCTAAGCGATCAGAAGCTACAGAAAAATATTGATTTGTAGAAATCAGTACATTTCTGTAAACGAGTTTAAAAATAGAAAACTAAGAAGCTGTCTTCTTAAAGGGTATACATTTGACATTGAATAAAGGAAACTTTAATGGAAATCTTTTTTGGAACGCAGATTTTGCTTATCATGAAAAACATGTAGCTCGAAATTTTGCTGAGAAAGACATGAGTTCAGAGGAAAAAATATTACATTGTATCCCCACAGTATCTAGAAAAACGTCTGAGTTCGATAAAGATTGGTCAAATAAGTCATGACAGCATTGAAAGCAATTTCTGTGAAGGATTTTACTTTTAGAATATGGAATATATTATAGTTTAAGAACTAAAATTATTTTTCTCGCACGATTATTCTTGTCTTGAAGAAAACTTATTTCTACCAAGTATTTCTACTTAAAAATAATAATGGGTACTAAAGATCTTAAATTTAACAATTTTTTACTGATGGTTAATATTTTATAGACAATTTTATGAAATTCTGACGCACTTGTGTTTGATGTGTTAGTTTGTAGATTGGTTGGAAAAATGCAACGTTGATGTTAACTAATGTGATCTTTGTGAACCTATGTAAATCCTAATTGTAATCTTAACTTTCCTTTAATTGTAGTTATCTTTATATTCAAAACTTCTTAGAACTTTGAAAATCTCATATAAAAATCAATTATATTCCAAAATTTCTTTAGGTTTTGTTATTTAGCCAATATGAATCAGCTGTTGAAAAGAAAAAGTCTATTTCTTTTCATAGCAAGAACTGGGTCAAAATTATCGTAGAAAAGTATACAGAAAGCTACCTATTAATTTTGTTCAAAAGAGTTTAGTAAAGAAAACATTTGTGTTTTCGCCCTCTATATCATGAAGGGAAATGATTTTAACTTTGTGAAACACTGTTATAGTAGATACATAGGAACTAAATAATATAGTTATGTGTAAAGAAATAAATAAAATTATCAAAATATGAAATGAAGTGTTACAATATTTACAAAACACTATGCGTAAAGTGTTTGGATCCAATATATTAATCATATCTAATTTCTAAAAACACAGTAGTAAAATGTTTCAACGTGGAAAGGAATTTGTATTCTTTACTACTATAATTCTTTTCAATAGACTACTAAGGATGATGCTAATGAAAAAGGAGATGGTACCTTTTTTTTCACATAACTGCATCATTGCGGAAGTTAAAATACTTCCTAGCATTTCTTTCCTTACCTTACATAAACACTCTCCATAAATGAGAGAAAGCTTTCCTTTTTATCGTCATATATATGTTTCCTTTTTTGTAAATCTCGTAAAAGGTTATTTATTTATAACGAAACAATTTTCTATTATACTTTTTAGTCATATTGAGTTACAAGAGAGTTCAATATTAAACTTCAGAATGAGATAACGAAAAAACGCATAATATATAGTTTTATCTATTAACATAATATAGTTACAGGGTTCTCGTTAAAGGTGTAAATATGATGGTGATGTTTCAGGATATATCCAGCCCCAAATACCTGAAAATGTTTATTTTGTGGAAAGAGTTAACGTGAGCTTTGTTTCATCTTTACATATGCCATTTATGGTCTATACAGCTAGTCCTTTCCCATTAACTTAGAAGATAATAATAAACCTCTATAATATTTCTTAAATGAAATATATATCTTTATAATATGGATAATTAAGTATTTCATAAGTTCATATAAAATTATTTCATGACCATCATCATTTCCTTTTATCAAAGTGACCAAGTTTCTTATTACATTTTCGACATAACAATTTTTCTTATTTGTTAAATAATTCGGTTTATACTTCTATTCATTTTACAAAAATATTTGTAAACATTACTTCAACTACCCTGAATTCATTCCAAAATTTTTAATTAAACCTTTATAAATATCGAAATTCTTAAGCTTCTATATTATTTTGCAAATTAAATTTACGAATAAATATTTTTGTATGGGAAAGAGATATTTTTATTTTTTGATACCATTAAAATATCATGTGTTTAATGATTTCTTAACATTTTTCCGTTTACATTCCTATTTTCTTTTCAATTCTAAGCAACCGGGTTTATTAATGTAGTAAGTTTGATTTATAACTCCGTAGAAAGTCATGTATATTCGTAAGTATTGTATTAAATTCCATCAAAATACGTAAAAACATTGCCCCCCAAAATTTTTCAGAATTTCAATTATATCTGAAGAAGCTTTGCAAGCAAATCATTCTACAAATAGAAACTTTATTGCTTTAATAAAACAAAATTATCTCTATCTTCCGCGTCTTGAGCTTTCAAATTTTTCGATATTTCTTTACCCCAAATTCATGAATTTCTCTAATGTTAAATATATATATATATATATATATATAATTGAGATTGAATCTCTTTTTAAATTACTAAATTACTTAAATTTTCCTTTTATAAAATTTTATTGTGATATCCTATTAAGAAACTGGAAGTATTTCATTAATAATGAACTAAATATTAATAATTATACAGTATTTTATTAGTCAAAATTAAAGAATTTTATATTTTTCTTCTTACAATTTATATTTTTATTATTTTTTGTATTCTAATTCTATGAACATTCATTAATTTGGAAGTTTTTGTTTTTTATTTTCTTTATTTATATACTATAATATTTATTTTTTATAATATTCTCACGATTTATGAAACTAATTCACACACGTTTTTAAATTTACAAATTTTATATTTGATCTTATTAAATCATATTTTTATGTAGTTGCGTGTTTTTCAAAGAAGTTTCATTTAATATATAATTGATTCTCAGAAAAAATAATAAATTTTTTAATCTAATTTTTCTTAGTATTTACGGTAAATAAAAGTATTGAAAATAAAAAATAAAAGAATTCGGGCATGAAAGCAAGTTACGTTAAACCAGATTAATATTCTTTTCTATTTCTTGGAATTCTATCTCTTAATATTTTGATTTATCTGTCAAAAATAAAATATTTTTCCAGAAAATATATTCAAATTTAGGGAAATTTCTTTTTATTTTTTATAGCTTTGATTTCTATAACCATTTGTTCTCATTTTTTTAAAAGTAATTATAACTTCTACTCAACGATTTTATTTTAATATAAAATTTATTCCCAAGACGGCAATATATTTTGTATGTGCCAAAATGGCAGCTGAATTTTTAATGTTTTAGCCTTCAGTTGAACTGTTTCTCTGTTCAATTAGCATCTCGGCCATGAATATTTGTACATGGTTCAGAATCTACTTTAAACTCTAGATTCCCTTGCAATAAAACATCGTATTGAAAAATATAGTGATTAATAAGCGAAACTAAATTGGAAATGCCATGGAGTTTTTGATAAAAAAAAGGAAATAAAAAATAACAATTTCATGTTTAAAGTATGACTATTGGTGTAAAAAAAAAGAATAATTTGAAAACTAATAATAATGACATTGTTATGATGGAGAATGATAATTGGATGGTAATTAAAAACAAATATCTGCAATATTTGTGCAATGTAAATCTCATAAGTTTTATTTCAATCTCTGAAACAACTAATGAAGAATAGAGAAATTTTCATATTCATTTTAACTTTCAAAGAAAGAAAATTGCTAGTGCTCATTTGCTTAAAGCTCTGTTTATCCATGGAATTTCAAGTGTACATATTAAAAAAAAATACAGAGTTATAATTAATGGAAACGTTTTGAATGTAGAAAAAAATCGACTGTAATACATGAACTTTTAATCAGATTTAAAAATTGAATAAAATAATCTGGAAATGAGCTATTAAATTTGTATACAATCTGATCAAATTGTAGGATGAGTTGATCATACATCAACAAACTTTTCATATCAATGATCTTGTAAAAATTCTTAATTATTAAGTGGGAAACACATAAGTTTATTGTACACATTTACATATATATATACATACATACATAAATAAATATATATATATATATACATACATACAGACATATATATATATATATATATATATATATATATATATATATGTGTATGTATATATATATTTATGTATGTATGTATATGTATAAACAGCATGTTAATTTTGCAAATAAGAACTTAATGGTTCTATGCTTGAATCTGAAATTATTGATATGCTAAAGAAATTTAGTTCATTGAATGGATTATTATTTAATAAGTTTCACTTTTGTTGTTCGCTTTGGAAGCAAAACATACATTGATACAAATATTTTGTTATATGAGGTTGAAGGATCTATTACCTGCAGAACATGAACTATTTTTAAAATTCAAATTTTATTTTAAAATCAGAATAAATGTTAATAATACTTTGGATGCCCTTTTTTTAGTTTACTTCATTACTTTAATTCTCTCTTTATTTTGTGTGCTCTGTTTTCAAAATTTTATTTAATCTTATTGACCCAAACATAAAATCAAGGTGAATTTGTTTATCATAAGAAGTATATTTGCACGAATATTACAACAGCAAATCAAATTTTAATAAAATCTATGAAACATGTCTCCATGAAAATGTATCGCCAAAACATGCAAATTTCTTCTTCAATCATGAGACGACATGAATACTTAATATGTATTCTCTGAATATTAAATCCTCACCCTTCAACATAAGTGTTAAACTTAAACTGTCAATTGTTATTACTGTTGTTAAGTTTATTGATGTATGGGACTTATTAGAAGAGCATTTTCACATTAGTGGGGAAACATAAATAAAATAAATATTACACATTATCGTCCCTTGGCTTTTAATTCATGTGTAATTTACCAACAGACAGGGTTCCCCCAGTAATTTGCAATTATGTACATAATATATAATGTGTTTAGTAAACTTATACATATACACACACACTCACTGTGCGTGTTTGTGTGTGTGTGTGTGAGAGAGAGAGAGGGAGGGTGACTCTTTTTAGAAATCTTACCTTTAAAAATAGGTAGTTTAATTGATTATAGAATAGGTTGTTTTTCTCATAATAATTAATTAAGTAAACAACACAAGAAATTTTTTTGTAGAAGTTCACTTTGTTGTTATTATGTAAAATAATAACATAGACACTTGAAATGTTAGTTTTCATTAAATAAGTATCTCATTAAATTAATTTTTCTTTGTTAAAGTACACACACACACATAAGAAAAACTTTTTTCTTAAAACATACTTTAAACACCTCCATTGAACAATCCATTGAAATAAAAAAATTTTGAATGAAAGCATATCATGAAATTTTGTCTTAAAGTCAGTAGTTAAATTTTAGAAAAGTATATTCCAAATAATTTCAAATTGGATGATTGAAAATGGATTATCATTTCTGGTCTTGAAAATAATAACTATTACGATTCAAAACATATAATATATACATACCAAGATAAAATTCATTGAATGTGCTGCATTAAAGAAAATTGTGTGGCTCACAACCTGTAATTAGTATAAATAATTCATATTCTGTCTTGCCTGGCACACTTATTGTAAATTGTGATGAACTGCCGTATTTATAGGTCTAATGATTATTCTTAACAACATCCGCATTTCCAAAAATGTGCCTAATACAAGTTTCTAATCTAAAATTAATCCCATGAATGAAGTTTCTTCACAATTATTCAAAGATCTTGAGAAAAATGTTAATTATTATATCTTGAGAATAGGAAAAACAAATGATTGATATATGAGAAAAGAAAAGAATCTTGCAGCCTAAACATAGTAACATGAAAAATAATGTTACATACTAATTTTAAATAATACTCTCTTAAGATCTTTTTTTTATATTTGTTAAAATGTTTGTTCAAATATTAAAAATATATAAAGAGTCTTCATAGGCAATAATATAAGAAATAATTTATAAATAAATTAATATTTAAGTTTCTATCCACATCTTTAAATCTTAAAAACTTTTCTTCAAATAAATATAGTTTGAATAAATGTATAATTATATTTAATTAAATAGATATTATTAGTATTTATTTTTTTAAAAAAATTTTACTGAAATAATTTATATAACATTAATTAAAATTTATTAGTAATTATCTGATTCAAATATTTTTCAAAAAATTTTATGTTATGCTATAATTAAGATTTTATCAAACCCTTAGTGCAATTTTTTATCGTTTTCATGCACTTTTTGGTCAATACAGAGATCAACAGGCTGATAAAGGCAGTAGCATATTCCAGTGGATTCTAAAAATTTGCTGTATATACTTTATTTTTTGTAATATCCTACCTCACAAATACATAATTAATCATAAATTTAATCTATTTTTATTTTTAATTATTACTATCTTAGTTAAGAAGCCTTACAATGGATATTTTTTGAGATTCGGATATTACGTGAAGTATTCTTAACATATCAACAGTTGGAACTGACGGAACATTTTATTGAAAATATAAAATTTATCTCCTACAGAATACGAAGATAAATCTTCTCTAAATATGAAGATTATAAAAAGTTAAATAATAAGATAATCTAATCAGATATAATCAAATACGGTCATATTAACTTAGACTATTCATAAGGCTAAGAAAATCTGACGATATTCATCAATAATAGTAACTATATTGTTTTGTGAATGTTGTATAACATGCAAAAGTAAATAACTATATTTACTTAATAATTTGGAAAAATAAATCATTCAAAATGAAGTGAAAAACAAGTAAAATATCAAATGAAAAATATTTTTTCATTAATAAATAAGGGCTTAATATATAAGAAACATCAGTTGTTTATAACTAGAGCAAAATTCAGCACTTAAAACTAAAATTCAATTACTATAATTAATATGTATTTGTATGACAAATGAAACTTAAAGGAACTTTTGGGCTGCGGTTAACACTCAAGGTAAATATCGTCTATTTTATTTCTAACTATCACTAAATGCAAAACACTGAATAATATTAATTTTTTATAAAATTAATATACACAATTAACAGTTAAATAAAACATAAAATCCCTGTTTATTGTCTATTAATTATTTTGATAAATAAATGGACAATAATGTCTATTGTGACTGAATATTAGTTCAGTGACAATTTGTCTATGCTTTGTAGAGACTTCTTGAAGAAAACTTTGCATCAGAAGTATGCAAACCTGAAATAAATCTCAAAACTTTTTATGCATGATGTACAAATAAATCAAATGTCTTTTATCTGTCAAAAATAGAAGATCCTCGATAAAATTTTTGCCAATTTGAACGTTTGAGTAGTTAAGTGTTGCTTTCATTTCTAAGCAATGTTCATCTAAACTTTAAATTATCAAATTAAAATAAGAATACATCTACGATTTTTTTCTAACGCACTATATGTAAATGTAGAAAAAGCTATTGTGCAAGACTTACAGAACATAAAAAACAAAATGATTGCAAGAAAAAGTGATTTACTTAATCGAAATTTTTTATCATATTGAAATTTAAAACTTCCTTCTAGACAGATAAATTATTAGTACAATATGTATATATATATATATATATATATATATATATATATATATATATATATATATATAAATATTGTACTAATAATTTATATGTCTAGAAGGAAGTTTTAAATTTCAATATGATAAAAAATTATCACATATATGTATACATATATATATATACACACACACACACACACACACTACTGGCCATTAAAATTGCTACACCAAGAAGGCGACATGCTATAGACGTGAAATTTATACGAAAGGAAGAAGGTGCTGTGATATGCAAATGATTAGCTTTTCAGCGCATTCAGACAAAGCAGCCGCCAGTAGCGACACCTACATTGTGTTTAAATGAGGAAATTGTTCAGCCGGTTCCTCATACACAAATTGCATTTGAACATTGTTGCCTGGTGAAAAGTTGTTGTGATGCCTCGTGTAAGAAGGAAAAATACGTACCAGCACGTTTCTGACTTTGATAAGGGCCGAATTGTAGCGTAGCGGGACTGCGGTTTATCTTATCGCAGTATTGCTGCTCGCGTTGGTCGAGATCCAATGACTGTCTTCAGAATATGGAATCGATGGGTTCAGGACGGTAATACGGAATGCCACGCGGGATCTCAACGGCCACCTATCACTAACAGCCGAGAAGACAAGCTTATTATCCGCATGGCCGTAATGGATCGTGCAACCACGTCACGAGCTGTGAGTCAAGAAACGGGGTCGTTTGGAAGACAAGTGTCTGCACGAACAATTCGACGACGTTTACAGCAGCATGGACTCTCAGCTCGGAGACCATGACTGCGGCTTCCCTTGACGCTGCGTCATAGACAAGAGCGCCTTCAATGGTGTGATCAACGACGAACCTGGGCGCACGAATGGCGAGACGTCATCTTTTCAGATGAATCCAGGTTCTGTGTACAGCATCATGATGGTCGCATCCGTGTTTGACGACATCGTGGTGAACGCACACTAGCAGCGTGCATTCGTCATCGTCATACTGGCCCATCACCTGGCGTGATGGTATGGGGTGGCATTGGATAAACGTCTCGGTCACCTCTTGTTCGCATTGACGGTTCTTTGAACAGTGCACGTTACATTTCTGGTGTGTTACGACCCGTGGCTCTACCCTTTATTCGAGCCCTGCGAAACCCTACGTTTCAGCAGGATAATGCCCGACCGCATGTTGTCGGTATTGTACGGACCGTCCTTGATACAGAACATGTTCGGCTGTTGCCCTGGCCAGCTTGTTCTCCAGATCTTTCACCAATAAAAAACGTCTGGTCAATGGTTGCCGAGCGACTTGCTTGTCACCAAACTCCAGTCCCTACGGTTGATGAACTGTGGCATCGTGTTGAAGCTGCATGGGCATCTGTACCTGTACATGTAATCCAATCTCTGTTTGACTCAATGCCCAGGTGTATAACTGCTGTTATTACTGCCAGAGGTGGTTGTTCTGGGTACTGATTTCTCAGGATCTATCCAGCAAAATTTTTTGAAAATTTAATCACTTGTTATTTCTAGTATAATATATTTGTCCAATAAATATCATTTTGTTATCTGCATTTCTTCGTGGTGTAGCAATTTTAATGGCCAGTAGTATATATATATATATATATATTTAATGAAACTTACTTGAAAAAATTGTTATTAAATTATTTGTCTCAGCTGAAAGTTGTAACATATAAACTCTTAATTCAAGACAAATTACATAATTTTTCACCCCATAATACATATGCATATATACATATATAATTCAGAACAATAAATTACAAAGAAGTTATGCATGATATATGTGGTCGATATATGTTTTAACTTTTCCAAGCTCATATAAAACCTAAGTTACATATTAATAAATTTATAAAAAGGATCTGTATATATATGTATATACTTATAATTTATACAATCCCTCTTTATAAATTTATTAATATGCAACTTATTTGAATTTGGAAAATCTAATTTGAACGACAATCTGAATTAAATTTTTCAAAATAAAATTCAATGCCTCTTTTATGCACATTTAAAAACCATTTCCAAAAAGTAGCTATTTTCAGCAAGAAAAATACGAAATTTCTGCTTTCCTTTATTTTGAATGAATTAAGTTCTGGTGGCTCCCATTGCCATAAATTCATTAAGAGCAGATTGAATTATTAAGTGTTCAAGAATTTTGAAAGTAAATATATAGAGTCCGTTTGATTCTGTTGAACTACTGAAGAAAAAAAAATCTTTTTATATATAAACTTTATATCTGACTCGTTTACGGAAAATGTTTTCTTCGTTTTCAAGACTGTGAAAGTTCTATCAGCAAAAAATTCTACCTTTTAATGATTTAAATCTTATTTTTAAATTTTTGAGCAACGTTCGACTTAGAGGAAAATATTTCATATTATGCATTGCATAAATTTAAGTTATTACTTTCATTTTTATCTCCTAATAGGGGGATTACTCTTGCAATATAATATAAATCCAATAATGTTTTAAGTTCATTATGAAGCGTATTATAACGATTTAGAAAATTTTACTACACTATACATACAATTTGAGGGATTCAAACTGAAAAACCAATAGCTCTGATTTGTTTACAAAAAATTTACAAAAAAACCACTCTTGAATTATTTGTACTGTAGCTATTATTTGCAACGATTTTTAATCCTAAAAGTGTCACTCTTTCAGAAATAATGTGCATTTATATTCAAACACATCAACATTAAATTAATGTTTCTCAATTTAAATAGTTAAATTGCGCTAGTCGCATGATGAAATTTGATGTGCATAAACCAACCACAATTGGGTGATTTGTTTTATTAATAAATTCTATTCACAAGTAACTCTCAAGTATTTATCAAAACAATGATGCAATTATAAGCCAGGTTTCTGTCACTATTTTGAAAAAGAAGGTTAGAATTTAGACTCTGTAATTTAATTAGGATGAAATTACTACTTACGTTTTTAAAAGTTACTCCTTTATCTTATATTCTTTTCCATTGAAACTCTCAATTAATTTTTTCACTTCATTTAAACATTGTAATGTTCCTATCCACAATAAAATAAAGTTTTTTAGTCATTTTACGTAAATAAATTAATACAATAACTCACATATTTTAAAAAGCAATGTTTACGGATTTAGTTTAAATAGTGTAAATTAAACTTATTCAAAATAGAAATTGAATCAAAAGTTCCAGTTTATACTCCATTCAATAAATGCAGAGTTTTAAACTAAATTCTTATACCTAATCGATAAACTTTCATTCAAAACATTCGACAATTTATATTCCAGACAATAAGTATTAAGTATAAAATTTATGTTATTAAAAATATAAGAGTATAAAAGTATATTTAAAGGCCACCGTGCGTTTCTAATTATCTATTTTGTAACAATGATAAAAAATTTCAGTTAAATGAGAGGAGATTCTGTATATGTTAAAATTCAAGAATCTCGTTTTATTGAGATGTTACTTGAGGAGTTATTGATAATGGTACAAGTCCTTCTAATATTCACATGGGAAAAACAAAAAAAAATTTACCTGTGTGTTACTGGTAAATTTTACCTGTTTGTTACTGGTAAAAAAAAATTTACCTTATGTGTTACTGATAGAAATCTTAACTTCAGTATTTAAAAATGTTTTCTGTCTCAATATTTGTAACTCTATATTCTTATATTACAAGAATTAAATTATATTTCGATAGAAACTATCATTTTATAGAAATTGTTTCATTTACAAACCATTATAATGTATTACAATATCAAAATTTTGATGTAAATTAAAATAATATTTAATGTTTATAATCAGCTTCTTTTTAGAGGTTACTTCTTATATCATGATACATATTCGTGAATAAGAATAATGTACTAAATGATTCAAATCGTAACTTCAACTTAGGAAATAAATCTGAGTTGTATTCAACTAATTCTCTTGGATATAATAAATTTTACTCTAAAATTGCCTTAAATTTTTATTAAGTCACATTAAAGTAATGAATAATTCAGTTTTAATATTTAAATATTAGCAGATTTTTTTCTAAAGTAATTAATTTGACAGTTGTTAAAGAAAAATGTATAAATTTTTTTTTCCTTTTTTCTTTCTTTTTCTATTCTTAGAAATCAATCTAAGGGATTAAATATCAGACTTTTATTTAGACTGGAAGCAAAATGCTCAGACGTATATCCAGGATTTATATTTTGCACAAAGCTATACTTTTTTATTTCGATTATATTGTCCTTTCTTAAAATAATGAAAGAAATCAGATTTGTGTATGCTTTTCTAAAAAATTTTCATTATGAAAAATTATAACATAAGTTTAATGGAAAGATTGAGAAAAACACAGAGTCTGAATACTTTTATAATTTATGTTATATATATATATTAGAAATTTACTTTGCTTAACTAATCAGGATTATAATTATTTTACTGAACTTAATCGTAAGGAAAATGTTGCAGTTAAAATACTGTGATTTCTGAATATCCAGTAAACATTTATACTATCATTTGAAGCAAGTTTTGCAGAGATATGAATATTCTGCCCAATATTTATAAAACAATGTCTTCTGTTCATTTTTAAAACTTGTCATTCTGCCAAATTAATAAGGAAATCATTGTTGTATTCCCAAATGCACTACTGGCCATTAAAATTGCTACACCAGAAAGAAATGCAGATAACAAAATTTATTGGACAAATATATTATACTAGAAATAACAAGTGATTAAATTTCCAAAAAAGTTGGCTGGATAGATCCTGAGAAATCAGTCCCCAGAACAACCACCTCTGTGGCAGTAATAACAGTAGTTATACGCCTGGGCATTGAGTCAAACAGAGATTGGATTGCATGTACAGGTACAGATGCCCATGCAGCTTCAACACGATGCCACAGTTCATCAACCGTAATGATTGGAGTTTGGTGACGAGCCAGTCGCTCGGCAACCATTGACCAGACGTTTTCTATTGGTGAAAGATCTGGAGAACGTGCTGGCCAGGGTAACAGCCGAACATGTTCTGTATCAAGGAAGGTCCGTACAATACCGACAACATGCGGTCGGGCATTATCCTGCTGAAACGTAGGGTTTCGCAGGGCTCGAATAAAGGGTAGAGCCACGGGTCGTAACACACCAGAAATGTAACGTGCACTGTTCAAAGAACCGTCAATGCGAACAAGAGGTGACAGAGACGTGTATCCAATGCCACCCCATACCATCACGCCAGGTGATGGGCCAGTATGACGATGACGAATGCATGCTGCCAATGTGCGTTCACCACGATGCCGCCAAACACGGATGTAACCATCATGATGCTGTACACAGAACCTGGATTCATCTGAAGAAATGACGTCTCGCCATTCGTGCGCCCAGGTTCGTCGTTGATCACACCATTGAAGGCGCTCTTGTCTATGACGCAGCGTCAGGGAAGCCGCAGCCATGGTCTCCGAGCTGAGAGTCCATGCTGCTGTAAACGTCGTCGAATTGTTCGTGCAGACACTTGTCTTCCAAACGACACCGTTTCTTGACTCACAGCTCGTGACGTGGTTGCACGATCCATTACGGCCATGCGGATAATATGCCTGTCTTCTCGGCTGCTAGTGATAGGTGGCCGTTGAGATCCCGCATGGCGTTCCGTATTACCGTCCTGAACCCATCGATTCCATAGTCTGCTAACAGTCATTGGATCTCGACCGACGCGAGCACCAATAGTGCGATTAGATAAATCGCAATCCCGGTACGCTACAATTTGACCTTTATTAAAGTCAGAAACGTGCTAGTACGCATTTCTCCTTCTTACACGAGGCATCACAACAACTTTTCACCAGGAAACAACGTTCAAATGCAATTTGTGTATGAGGAACTGGCTGAACAATTTCCTCATTTAAACACAATGTAGGTGTCGCTACTGGCGGCTGCTTTGTCTGAATGCGCTGAAAAGCTAATCATTTGCATATCACAGCACCTTCTTCTTTTCGTATAAATTTCACGTCTGTAGCATGTCGCGTTCTTGTTGTAGCAATTTTAATGGCCAGTAGTGTAATTTACAAACTTGTTTTGAGAGAATACATATAGCCATTTCCATTAACTTGGTTTGATATATTTATTTTTACAATTTTAAAATAAAAACAAGTTTAATTTTATCAGACTTCCAATTCACAACAAGAAAAACAAAACTATGAAATATCTGATCAACTTTGGACAACTTGACAATCAAGTTATTTGAGACATTAGCATGAATTATACCGGGAAGTTTTATTTGTAATCATAATTTTTGTATACATATATCTTTTAAAAAATTTTCCGCCATTAAATAATATTGATTTACATTTTATTTGTTAATACTTTTGGTGTTGCAAAATTAACTCTATGGCCCTTCAAGCATTGTCTAATTTCTCTCTCTCTCTCTCTTTAACGACGTATTTGTAATCAGTTTATCGTTCTTTATTAAATATAAAATTACACTTTAGTTTTATACTGTACTTAAAAATTGTCTAGACTGTACACAAAGCTTTAGTATGTATCCAAAGCTTTAATATGTATGACTGTATAAGCTTTAGTCCTCAATTAAAAAATAAGTTTTAATATTCTTCTATTCATTATGACTATTAAATGATTCTAAAATAATCATAATACACACGTTTGAAAAGTGCAACAAATAATCATCATATTATTTGGTTATATCTGTTAAAAAATCTCTAACTAAGAGACACAAATAATTAGCAAATTACCAAATACAGGAAGAACTAAGGTTAGAGTCAGAACTGAGTTTAAGAGATTACTTCTTTCATTGTTCTCTTTTCTCATACTAAAACGCTTACATAAGATTGACCATTTTCCAAATTTTTTAAATTTAACTCTCATGAGCAAAAAGTGATTTTAAAGAGACAAACCAAGCCAAACATTTTAAATGGATTTAAATCTGAATGATTGGCAGAGTCATAAAATATTGAGGGTCTCTTTTTTTATTTTAATAATGATAGCAATTTTTAATGAAGTCTAAAAATATAAGAGCTGTTTTTTTTTTTTTTTTTTTTTTTTTTTTTAAGAACAGCTTTTTTATACCGAACTACTTATGAATCTATAAAATGTTTTGTAGTTCTACTGACCTAATTTGTTAATTATGATTTCAATATAACAAGCTATAATTAATTTTAAAGGTTAATGTGCCTGGATTAAAGTCTACTTGGATTAGGTGAGACATTATCGCTTCGTATTTCCAATTTTAAACGTTACTGCAGCAAGCAACCCCAGAAACTTCATCTATTCATTTGGTTCCCAAAGTTATTCTCTTTTTCTGCTTCGTGGTGGTGTTTAAAAGCTAAAATTTGTTGCACACGTGAAAGTCATTAATTACGAACTTGATTACTTTATTCAAACTATTCATTTATTTTACACAAGTTCCAAATCGAAAGGGAAAAACAACTATTGTATAAATCATTATCTCGAGACAACTGCATATTCTAAAATGCCTCTTTAAAATGAGGTTTTAGGAAGTATTCAGGTTTTTTCATAAATTAGGAGAATATTAGTTTTAAATTTCATATAATTCTAAAAACTATTAAATTTTTCTTTGACATCGCATGTCATCTTAAATTACTTAAGATTTTCCAGTAATATCTAATGCCCTTTTTTGAGAATTTTTCATTGAAAGTGAAGTGTATCAAATTGTTACAAAGGAGAAAACCCAGAAAATTTACCTAAACACCCATTCCGTTAGTCGTGACTGCAGAAACATCTTTGCCTATTAATAAATAACTGTTACAAATTACTCATTGTCAATATGTGTATGTTTAAATTATTCTTTTATGTATGTAATTTTGAAATCATTAATTATATTTTGCACATCTATAATATACTATAAAAATATTGCTTGATTTATAACTGAATATTTAAATTTCTTTGATAATTATTTTTCATGATAGTTTGGTGTTCGTTAAGCAGTTAAGCACATATTTTTTATTGTTTTTCATTATTATCCTTTGTCTAAAAAATTGGTAATTTTTGTGCAAAAAATTTCGTATCATGATACTATTTTTCCAAGTAATTTACAGTGATGTTGCTAATATGTCTTATAAATTCAATAATTACATTCTTTTTTCTTTCTCATCTTTTAGACTGTTAGCATTCCGTTTCATCTCTAAATGAAATATTAGGAAATTTAAAATTTTACTACAAATATGATAATTATGGTGTTTCTTGAATATAGTTAAATACTTTTAATATTTCAAGCAATGCAAAAACTAAGTAAATAAACTATTAAAAAAACTAAAATCAAAGTAATGTATTCTTTTATAATGAATACAAGAAATTTATAAACACATTTTTACGAAACAATTGCTAAGCACTTTTAACTTTAAATGTAATTTCTAATACTGGAAATAAATTGAAAAATCGTAACCTTTTAAATTCTTTTTTAAGCCAAATTTAATTTATGAAATTATATGCAACCATTTGTTATCAATTACTGTAACGAGTATATTAAAAGGATATAAGTAACTGATAAAGACTGACAGTCTTCTCTTAGCACTGAATTTACAGTTCAGCAAATTAATTGTTTTGATGAGGAAGAAGGATAAACTCTACAACTACTATTAAAAAAGTTATTATGTGTGTAGAAAGTAAAAAGTCATTAATAATTTATTTCAATGAAAAATAATTAGTTAAATTTTTCCCAAACATCAATCATTTCTCACAAAAAAGAGATATTTATTTATAAAAATCATAACTTTATCAGAATTATAAATTAATTTACATTTGACATTACATGTCAGTAAATTACTAATGATTCCACCATACCGTTCCGTTATTTCTGTTCCTTCAATTTATATTCTGATTCAATTTTATTCTTTTTTTAAAGATATTATTTAAATAAGGAAAAAATATTTTTAACATAGTAAAGAAATCCGGGTTTTTCTATAAATAGTTAAAGCATTTGAGTTCCCATTTTATCTGAATCCTGTAAAAACATTCTATCAGTATTAAAGAGATCGTGTAAGGTATCTATAAGAAAGACATAATGCTTTGTGGAATGGCGAATAAAGATTGTAGAATAAAATCAAAGAAGCAACGAGAATAAAATGTGAAATTTAAAGAGTGCACATCGGAAAAAATAACTTCTTTTTCACTACAACTGAAAAGCTTTTTTGAAGGAAATTTATGCAACAAAAATGTGTCATCAATAATTTTTTTATGCTGTAAAAGTATAAAATTTTAGGATTTTGTATTATAATTTTGGAGGTAGAAAAATTTCAAAGCTCTTATGCAGTTCGTCTTTATCTTTTATTATTGAATTATGCATTAAAATTGGTAAAATTTAAGCTGATTAAAATAGTCATCCATAATTTAATACCATTTCACATTTTAAGCAAAACTAAAATGATATTGTTTAAGAAAACATTAAGTTAATTTTTAAGGAGGAGATAAAATAAACATGCATTCCTGTTATAATTTAAATCCATCGCAATATTATTTTTTTAATTTGATATGCTGTTAACTTAGTTCTAACGAACTTTCTTCGTTTTTCAATTTGAAAAACATTAATTTTTATTTAACAATGAAAAATTAATTTCTAAAATGATATTTGATCCAAAAGATATGTAAAAATAAAAGAAAACTCTTTAAATTACAGTTTTTCACCGCTTCAAGTACAGTTCTTCATCTGATAATAAGATCATTCTTCATTTGATCATAAGAACAGTTTTTCGTAATTCCGCATAAGAAGTTCATCACTTCCTAATGTCTAGTGCGAATAACCACTGCATTCAAATTACGTGACACAAAGTGCCGCTTCAAAACCCGATAGAACTGAAGTGATTATTCAAATCCATGTGTAACCCATTCTACTTATTGGATTTTGATGAAAATTAGAATATACAGTATACAGACCAAGAAAAAAATAATTTTGACCTAATAAATGCTCATATTTAGACTTCTAGACAGTAAATTTTTAAAATTTCCGAATTTAATTAATCAAATTTGAAAGTAGTCCGTAATCAGAGCCAGAAAATCCTTTTTTACGTGGTTTTATTATTTTTAATCATTGACTTTACAGAAGAAAGATCGAGCTTTACCAGAGTAAATCTTGATCTTTTGATTTCGATGAAATTGTTTCAGAAAACAATTTTATCACAAAATAGAAAGAATAACTTAACTACCCTGAAGAAAATTGTCAGTTAAAGTAATTGTGAAAAGGAAATGGCTTGAAGAAAATTATTAGGAAATTTAAAAAACTGATTTTGGATGTGCACCAGAAAAAAAGGAAAAAGCAACTGCAAATAAAAATGTTGAAATAGTCGCTACTGCTGTAGTTGAAAGTCTTCAATTACCACAATTCTTCAGCAAAAGCAAGACAAAACAATTTTCTATTCAATTTAAAATGATATTCAAATAAAATCTATCTAAAGCTAATGCTGGCACCTCAAACAATCCATGGTTACTTTTGCCGATTCTGAGCTACAATCACTGTTGACAGTGCGTTGGCTTGAAAACTTCTTTGGTCAGATGATCATTTTATGATCATTCTTCTTTAGATGGAATTGTCAATAATAAAAATTTCTATATATAAAGTTCTTCATCCTACAATGTCCTCTACCAATAACTACTATATTTTGATTACGTGACTGCATGATGTGATGCATTCTGATTTTTTATCGGATCACTAGTCTTCGAAATGCTCAGTTTTCATGGTCCTAAAATGCACTCTGTCACAAGTGGATGGTGCAAAGTATTCCTTCGATAGCACGTCATACCTGCTTTAGAAGAACAATAAGGTTTCCGTATCCTTCTATCGATGCAAATTGGAACAGCTCCTCATATTGTGTGCCAAGTTAAAGAATTGCTTCTGGTTTACTTAGGCCCGTGTTGAGTAGTATTTAAAGCTTTTCCCAATGACTGGTCTCATCATTCATCTTCTTTAAATCCCTGACTTTTCAATCTGGAATTCCTAAAATACCGTGTTAACAGAGGAAGCTTTTAATTAAGTGGAAAAATTGCTATGTGCGTCATGCTGTTGCAATCCCTTGTCATCATGCTACCACTGAATCTAATAAAATCTACTGAAATCAGTTTTTAACACATATAATAGATGTTAATGAGGTTTCTCATTGAACTCATTCATCATTTGAATGAATTTTTATAAATATTTTGGATTTTTCATTCTTCTTTAGGCGACAAACTTCCCTTTCTGCCGAAATTCAAACTATTTTTTATCGGAAAAATCTTTTTATCTTGGTGTATAGTGTATATACCAAGTTTTATAAAAATTCAATGTGCAAAATGAATTTTACGAGGGCAAGAATTTATTCATTTTATATACAACACGTTATAAATATATATGAGAGTAATTTATTTATGAAATTTTAAATGTAATTGTATTATTGAGTTTAAGGAGACACACACACAAAGATAAATACTATGCAAGAAAGAGATATTACGTTTCTTGTCACTAATTTATTATATTTCGCAAATGAATAAGGTTACATTAGGTTTTTATGTTTCTCTTCTAGTTGCTTATTTTTTCTTGCTGAAATCGTTTCGATACAGGCAACCATTTAGTAATTTTTAACCACAAACAAGTGGAATGCTTGACCCTCGAGCTTGCACCTTACATTCTACGCCACTGCAATGGATAAACATGATACTGCACAGAAACTGTGACTTGAAAAATTAAGAACTATTAAATATCATTACACTTATGAAACATAAAGTAAGTAAGCCGTCAGTAAGTAAAAAATATAAAATATTTTAATAATATTGATATTTTATAACTCAAAACATGTATTTTTAGTGTACACTTTGCAATTATATATATTTTATTATATATTTCTCATTCCACTTTTAAATCTAATTCTTTCAATATGTTCTTAATTAATTTACTGCTTAAATTCGGTTTTTGTTTACAAAAGTACTCTTATAATTGTCAGTAAGAGTTTTTTAATATGCTTACTAAAGTATATGCTTTAATTTTTATTTATACGTCATAAATTTTAATAGTTTTTCATAAATTGAATCTATCTATTTCTGTCATTTTGAGCAGAAAAAATGAGTATGCAAACATGCATTATTATAATTATATATATATATATATATATATATATATATATATATATATATATATATATATATATATATATATATATATATATATAATTCTCTTTAAGTAATATTATGCTGAATACGGGAAATGGTTTTGTTAACAATAATATTTTTGTTTATATAATTTTATTTTGTTAATATGTGTAAAATATTTGTTTAAGCGCCTTTAAATCTGATGAAAAATCCCCTTCTGATGAATGTTTACTTACAGATATGTTTACTAAGTAAATGTTAAGTAAACGCTTATGCTGATGAATGCTAATAGAATGTAAACTTCAGAAAACTCTTTGTCAGTTTAGACTTGTTTTCTTCTAGCAGAGTCTGGGGAAAGAATTTTCTCTCCCGAATCAGCTTTCTATTTTAATGGAAGCCAGTTAAGATGCCACATGGCTCGAAACATCCTCTTGTGAGGGAAAGTTTCGCAATCGATAGAAGGTAATTGCACCAATGACTGAAATTCCAAGGCTCGAAGTTTTTGAAGATTTGTCTTTTGATTAAAGTTTTTTTTTTTCAGATGTGAAGAATAATTTATCAAATTACGTTAAAAGATAAACCAAAGTAAAGGAAACTAGAATAAAATTTACGACTAAATTAGTAATTAATGAGGAAATATATTTCATACTCTCGTGTATATTTAGAATATTTATCTAAATTTCATGTATGCTTCCACAAAAGTCCTTCGGGCATTTTCAGCAATGAGATTTATAGAAAAATGATCTGACAAGAGAGTTTCTGAGTTAATTCCAGCTTAATTCTTAAATAAAAGATTAAGAAATTAACAGTGACAGTGTAGGAAAACAAGAGATGGATGGTTAAATTTATTAGTCACTATAGCCTATTTTGCGTGCAAGGGTTAATTAGAAATTAAACTTATCTTAACATTGAACAATTATAAATGTAAGCAAATGAATAGAGAATTGAATCCATAAGCAACTCAGCCAAAGATAAAAATGTGTATGAAAATCTCAATGCTTCTTATTGTTGTAACTTTCTTGCATTTTATTCAAATTTCCTTTCTTATGATTCTTGAATATGACCAGCTACTTATAAAGAAAATTTATAATGCCATATTATTGATCAAATCCAAGAATTTTTAAATTAGAGTAGTTAAGTATTTGATTGACTATTTTTATCACTATATAAGAAATGTTGGCCCTTTTAGAGTTCTTGAAGTTGTATGAAAACAAGTTAATTTAAAACCATCAATATTCGAGCTATTAAACATAATCATTTATATTAAGTGCATTTTTAGTAATGCATGATAGGAGTTAATATGAAAGCGCATTTCTGCATTCAATATCTGATTTTTTTTGTAGCCGCTGTAACTTGGATGAAAGTCATATCTCTCGCATTCGAAAAGGAGTGGATTTGATACATCATTTAGTCGTAGACTTCCTATTGAGTGAGTCAATGAACACTTTGGGTTATTTTAAGCACTAATTTACTTCTGTTAATCTAATATGATGTGAAGAGGAGAATGGCAGCTCAGCTGTAGCAACTTGTCTATGTTTAACAGCTTCTGTTGATAGATATAAGCAGTCTCTCTCTCTCTCTCTCAAAAGTGTATCGAAAACCAATTTAATTAACATTTAAGAAATAATTTCGGATGCATTATTAAAAATTTGATCCAGTTATTTATAAAACAACCCACAATGATCAGTTACAGTTCTTGAAATACCAAGAAAATGCGATGTTTTAATATATTTAAGCTTTCCAAAAATTCACATTTATTTAAAGTTTCTTATTTCTCTAAAATTTATTTTTTGTGGCATAATATTGTTTTATTCATATCTTGCTATGGAGTTTTTTAATATAGTTTTATATTTAGTTTTGGTTTTTCTGTTCTACTGTAAATAGCATGCATTTAGTTTTAGACTAACGTAATATATATATATATATATATATATATATATATATATTTAAATAATATGAGAGATGATCATTCATACACTTTTCTCTTTGCGTGTCTTTGCAGCAATGTCAATTCTGATTCTTCATTGATGATTTAAATTCTGATAATTTATATTCAACTTTAATGATTTATCTATGTTCTCCTCTATATAAGCAAAGTTCTAACAATCAATACATTATCTTTTAAAATAGAAATCAGTTGGTCAATTTCTCTTTTAAGAAAAATTTTAGTTTGCACGTTTTATTGAAAGTACTTGGATAGGTAAGCTGAATATTTGAGAATGCAAAAGGAAAAAAAAATTAACCGATCAATTACAATAAAATATTAAATTTTTATAAAAAATAAGTTGCAAACTATTTATTAATGTTAATTTAATTAATATAAAAATTTAGAATTTAAATTAATTTCATAGGCGAATTAAAAATCCTCAGGTTGAGTAAAACTTCCTTTGAACATAGAACGAGTGCGTAAGAAAATAGAGTACTATTAAACGAAATGCATATGCAAGTTGTTAACCATTATAAATATTACACTAAATATATGGTATGTAATAATTTTCAAATATAATGGAAAAGCAATAAAATAGGGATGTGCTAGTGATTAGCGTTTATATAAATACGCATAAAATATACATAAGTAATTTTAAGTAGAGCAGTGAATAAATACGTTGTTTACTGAGAAGTATTGTAGATTCAGATTTTATTACATCAATTACGTTAGAGATTTAATTGTTCTGTAAAGTTTCAGTTTTGTTTCATGTATAAGAAGGCTTATTCCTTCCTTTTTTTAACACAGTTAAACCTCTTTAAAATCGTTGCTTATTGACTGTGCAGTTTATTATCCCAAGACATTGCTGCTCATTTTGATCAGCATTTCATCACTATTAATCGATTATCGAATTAAATAGTACTGGTGGATTACATTGAATCCTATGCTATTCAGGAGGTCTTCTAGCACTCAATAGAATATACATTTTTTTCCAACTTCACCACATTTCTTGAGTATAGAATTTTACCGCTGTTTAGTTCAAGCAGCTGTAAATATAATGGAAGAAAGTTTACATTACCAAGAATTATCATCACTGTGACAGGTTGCGACATTTTTGAATCTGCAAGAATGATTCGTTCTTTCAAAGCGGCGTGGTGAATGATGGTATTTCAAATTCTCGTCATCTTTCAAAAGAATTCTAAGTGCTGTAAAAGAAAGAAATGCTTATGTTTAAAGTCAGTGAAGAAGATGGATATTATCAATTTGCATTCATTCTTTTCATGAGCATTTAAAGCCTGGCATAATGATATGTTAGTTAAGTACCTATTCTGACTATCTTCTGTTTACATTGACTATGAAGTTAAATTGCATTCCTATTTTGGATATGTTAAGGACCTAGTTATGATCTTTCAGGCCTAAGGGATATGTTTTTTTATAAAGTTAATCTCGTGCAGTTTCGAAATTGTGAACTTCACTGAATGAATTATTTTCTATTAGGTAAATTATTTTACTATAATTTTAGCTAATCTTAGTAAATAATGTACTTAGGAATGTTTAATCAAATTCCTTGTACAGATGTTTTTCTGATTAGGACTATCTAGTAGTATGTTATTCAGAAACTATAGTACTCCACTGCTCAATCACTCTTAAAATAAATAAACTCTGCAATGTAAATGAAACAGCATATACCTAGTTTAGTTCTGCAACTTCAACTGAATGCTCAGTTTGATTGATGCCTTCGTCACTTACAGGAATCACTGTTATGTTTCGGAATTCTGCTATTAAGTCAATTATATAAATTTAATCATGCTTTCCTTCTATTATAGTGTATATTTATGAAATATAACTACCTCCGCTTCGTTTTTCTTTCGAATATAGAAATTTAAATGGCCAATTGAGTATAAGATTTGCCTAAAGTATGACATGAATAAATGCTTCCTTGGCAAGAAACTGCTTTCGTTAAAGCACCTATATTTTTTACTACAGTCAGTTTTAAATTTAAATTTTATATCCTAAACCATTAGTTAATAAATATACTGAATGAAATTTGACATTATGTAAGTAAATATGGCGAATTAAGTACCACAGGCCTACAAATAGGTTTCAGAAATTTTAAGCTTTATTAATTAATATATTTTATAAATATATACTTAAAGGATTGCTTGTACTTTTTATATTATATTGTCTAATAAATTAAATAATACTTTTCTCCAGCTACTTAAATTATTTCTACAGTGTAATTTTAGTAGACATATTCCACATTTAGGTTTCTCTTCACTAACGCTAAAACTCAACTAAATGAAAATCAAATTCAGGATGTTTGTTTGAACTAAGTGAAGTCATGATTACTTGGTCCCTTCTAGGAAATAACTTTATATTAATATTATTTTTCCCAAAGAATATATTAGAAATTTGATACACAGTATATCTAGTAACATATACAATCAGTCCCATACATCTTAGCTAAAATTTCATTCTTAAAAATAGACTTGAATATCATTTTGAAAGTTATTTCAGAAAAAAACGTAATTGATATCTTTTAATTTTATTTCAAACACTTGTTATTTTTCATATTTTTTCCTGTGACTGCGTTTTTGAAAGGCAGTATAATAAAAACTGAAACCACTTTCAGAACTAAAATGAGAAAAATGTCTTTTCATGCCTCAAATATTGGCATTCGATAAAAGAGAAATTTCGAGACATTTATAGAAATGAAAAAAATTGAAACGAGTATATTGAATACTAGGAAATGTTGAAAACGATTTATCGTTGAAAGGTACTTTGCTAACCCTATTACATATTTGTTTTGGATCCGAGAATAAACTCTTAGGGACCAGTTACAAATATAAAAATGACACACATATTAAATATTTTACTATGTTTAATTTATAGTTTATTTTTACCAGGAAAGTTTCATACCATATTTTTACAATTGTATTTTTATGTTAATTTTGAATATGGTGATTAAAAAAACTTGTCTCTCATTTACAGTATAAAAATTCTTTTAAAAGTGTGCATTAAGCTTTTTATTATGTGAAGTTACATAATCACATAGAGTTAAGTATTTCTAAGCCGATTTCGTGTACCGTCAATATTACATACTGGAATAAAATAATTTTCATAATTATTAATTAATTTTTAAGAATGATTCAGATGTACAAAGTAAAATTTCAGTTACATTCTAGCAGGAATTTTAAGCAAGTAATAAATACATTCCCCTTTCATGCATGTGCCTATAATGAAATTTCACTTATTGAATAATTTCTGATAATTTCTAAACATTCTCATATAAATTTAAGTTTACATGAGTTTTACTTCAAACATATTAAATGCTTTAAGCAGGAATTTGAGTTTTTATTAAGGCATCTTTTAAATTCTGAATTAAGAATATCTAATTTTTAAAATTTCAAAATTATATTTAAAATTTTTATTTGCTTTTAGATACTGGACGTTCACTGACAAGAATCAGATGTAATTAATTTTCTAAATTATTTATAATCAAATAATGCAAATTTAATATTGTAAAATTAAGTTTTGTGAACAATCAAATAAATTTAACGACAAAAACTTTAAAACTTTATTTTTCTTTAATGGACCCTTTTTTTACAAACAGAAGGCCACTTATCCATTAGTACTACATATTTAATAATGTAGTCATAGGTATTGATAATTTGTGTAATATGTCTTGAAAAATGTGATGAGTTTCTTTGCAATAATAAAATTTTCATTTAAATAAGGAAGACCTTTTTTACTATTAAATTCAAACAATGTATGTGATCCACTAAATCAATCAATAATTAATGACAGATTATCAATTAACTCATAATACATTTATTCATACAAAGAATTGACTCGGCGATCAGTTTTATACCGCAACATTGTTGAGAACTATTTAAATTTTTAACAGTTAATAAGTTTTTTGACTAGTTTGCTTACATCTATCAATTATTCATATACAAATGTTAATTTTTAAAATAAAATTTATCAATATAGTTCTGTGTGTGAGTGCTGCCTTCGCAAATGCCTATATACGAAAAAAACTGCAACATACTTCAGCAATACAATAAAATGAAAAAGCATTCATATACAATAGGAATTATAATTTGTCCAGTAATAAAGTTGGAGATATTCATAAGCGTTAATAGTTAGATTTTACAATATAAATATGTATGTGTTTATCTCTAACGATGAAATGAAGCTTTAAATACTTTCAAGATTTTCTTCCTACAAATAGAAGAAATCTTAAGCTTATAAATCTACCTATTTGTAAAAGAACATATAGTTATTTTAGGTCATCGATATTTTTTAATATTTCTATCTTGTTATATGCGGAAATGTTATTTATATATATTTACCAAAAGCACCAACAAATAATAATTTACTGTCGCTAACGGTCATGTGACACACCCGATTTTCCCTGTCTCTTCCACGATTTATCTCGATATTTCTATATCAAAAGTGTAGAAATGTCAGTTCACTTATCTACTGTCTTGCCATCTGGTGTATGGAATGTCTTTAAAAATTATTATTCTTTACTTCTTCACAAAATCATATTTTTGGATGGAAAATTTTTACATAATTTAATTGGATGCATTCATTTTTCTTCAATCTGGCATGTTGTCGAACCTTCAAAGATGAGTTTTACTGTCATGGAGGGAATTTTTTTTTCTGTGGCTTTTAGGCTGCATTATTTTGTACTCACAGTTCTAATTTTTACTTTCTTTCAATACCTAATTCTCCATTCTCCTTAATTTTTATTTTCCGGTTTTCATTTGTGATAAATACGTTCGAGAAGAGCATTATATATTTTTCTCGAAAATATTACTTGTTCCCAGGAAAAAAATATAAGAGTCTTCTTGCTTAATATTATTGAAATGTAAAATATAATAGTTATTTCTATCTTAAATGTCATTTCTTGATGAATATTCAATTATCAATTAATGGTGTTTGATATATATGTGGAAGATTTAACTTTTTCTTTCAAACTTCAATTCATCAAGCCAACTTTTCAAAATTCAATATTTCATTCATGGAGTTGTACGTGATACATCTATTGCTCGATTCTGACAACTTCCCATTTTCCTTGTTAAAATGCTTTATAAAAAATCTAATGTGTAATATATGTATTATTTTATTAATTGTTTAAGAACTAACTTACTTATTTTTTTATTATGATTTATTGTATTTCATTTTTCTTTAATTTTCTTTGTTAGTTTTTATTTTAAAACATTAGATAACTTTTAATAGTATTTCTTTGCTTCAAAATATAATGATTCATATTCAGTTAGAAAATTAATGTAACCTTATTTCTTCGATCAATAATTTAAATGTATACTCTATGGATTTAAATTTTTCCATATTTTCTTTGGTGCTTATATGCATATGCTCCAACGTAACATTAGCCTTAGCTTTTTTAACCTAAAACTAAAATATTCCATGAGCTAAATATGCAACAATTATTATAGATTCATAATTTTATTCATTTCTATAATTAAATATTAAATAATAACTAATTTTTATAACAGTCTGTTGTTAGAAAAGTTTCGTATATTTTATTACTGTTAGAGAGTTGCTATTTAAATAGCATACATTTATTTTAATTTTCTCCACCTTTGGATAAAATTTTACAACAATTTGATGAATTATAAGTAAATATAAAATAGAACGATGAGAAAAATAACGAAAAATTCAAAAATGATATACTTGGATGCAAATCATAAGAATCCAAGTAAAACTAGTGAACTATTTTAATAGCCAAAAACAAAAGTTATTTCTACACATTTTCAAGTGAGAGATAAAATGCTTTTCAGAAATATGAATTCAAACAAAAATAAATAAAATTATTAAGCTTTTCTAATTTTTTACATTTTTAATTATCTATTTTCTTAAACGGGCAGTTTTAAGAAAATAAATAATGACAAGATAAGTGTTTCGGAAAAGAAACTGCAGCTAACAGTTTCCAAAAAATTATACGCTTATGTGCATATAAACTACCCAAAATTTTTTTAAATATTGAAGAAATCCCTTTTACTCATTGAATATGACTCAGCATATCAAAGGTAGTAGAGATGAAAATTTTATGCGTTGTTATACAGTAAAAATCTAACACTAATATTTACAAATAATTTAACTTTTAATTTAATTCTAATTACTTTTTATCATACAATGAAAAATATTATTTAATAAATAATGTCTTCATTGTGTTATTGAATATGTTCACGTATATATGCACATTCAATGTCAGACAGTGATCAAAAAGTATGCATATTCCTATGCAAGCCAGCAAATTCTGAAGTTAAATAAAAAATGAAATACGCGTAAAGCTTAAATTTTTGCATTTTTAGAAATGGATTATTGGTATTTGGTAATTTTAAGGACTCAAATTATCATTTGTTAATATTTTTCCATTTTTTATTAAAAAAATTTACTCTTCGTAAATAATCAATTCCTACAATGAAAATCAAATGCCAAAAAATTAGAAATTTTAAGAAATTTAAAAAAATGTTAATTAAAAATAATAAGTATATATATATATGTGTGTGTGTGTGTGTGTGTGTGTGTGTGTGTGTGTGTGTGTGTGTGTGTGTGTGTGTGTGTGTGTGTGTGTGTGTGTGTGTGTGTGTGTGTGTGTGTGTGTGTGTGTGTGTGTGTGTGTGTGTGTGGCACATAATTATTTTATTGCTGGTTTTATTGATGAAAAGTGTAGAGAGGGGCATTATAGTACACAACTTTACTCCTTTTACAATACCTTTTACAAAAATACTTACTCTTTAAATGCTACGAACAAACTAGAACACTCTCAAATTTTGTGATCTAAAGAATTGTTTAAATTATGGAAGAATTGTTCCGAAATTGACAGTTGTGTTTGGAAGTTAATAAAGAGCTGTTACCCTTTTCAACTTCCACACTCTTTAGTCCCATTGTCTGGAGACACGGCTTTTAGTACTCTGATTGGCTTACTCTGCAAATTGAAAGTCACTGTTGAGAAAGCCATTAAGACGTTTTAAGAAACCGTTTCAAAGTTTCCTACCCTCTGCTTAACTTTGGCGATGAAATTAATGAAATGTTTATCCTTTTATCTCAGAAAGAGAACCAAAAGCAGCCTCCTAAGGAACGAAACTATGCATAAAGTAGTTGACTGAAGTATGATAAAGTACTCAAGTCGAAAAGCAAATCATTTTCGACTAAAATATCGAGTTCCAAATAGAAATACTGATGATAATTGTTTATTTTTTAATTACATATAAGCATTATACAATATTAAAAATATTGGCATATTTAATTCAGGATGCCATTTTCATATCACATTATTTTATTTTGTTTTCGATAATAATGGCTTTTTGTGGTCAACATTTTCAGAGCAAATACTTAATTAAGAAAAATTAAGGATGAATATACTCTCTTTTTATACAAGAAAACACAAAATTCAAAATTTTCTGTATGTATTATCTAATTATTTGATATCATTTATATTAAGCATCAATGATAGAATTCAGAATAAAATACCAAAATAAGGTATTAGAATATATATTTTTGTTTCAGACAGAAATATATTTAATTTAATTCATTTAATACAAAAATTTATCTTAGTTTTACAGTAACAATATCTTATGAAATTGTTTCCCAACTTAAAATTAAGCAGCAGTTTAGCTGTAAAGCAGTATTTAAATGATTAAAGTTGTATATTTCTCAGTTAATATAATTGTGCGAGTAAATCACACTTTCTAAATTAATTTTTTAATTTTTCTTGAGAGTTGTTGAAGTTAATAGTTTTTAAAGCATTTGTCAGGCTTTTTAGTATTTTGCAATCTGTTTCGAGATATGCGATATATGGTGACGATGTAAAAGGCAATTTTCACGACACATTCTTATACAGACATTTTTAGAGTTTGACATTTCCTTACTTTACCAAAATATAAAATTTTCACCAAGGACTCAAGATGGATTCTCATGAAAAAATATTTTTTTGTCTACTCTGTGGAAAAACATAAATTCATTTAAACTATAATTTTCTTAATTAGTCTTCTACAGATATAAATGTTCAAAAAAGAGCAATAACTGAAGGATGTACGTTTTCTAGGCTCTGTTTGATATTCTGTTGTGATATAAAAAAACTGAGAGGACAGTACAGATTTCGTGTCAATCTCATCACCTGACTAAGATTCATAACAATCAACCATTGTCTCAAAGAATGTCCTATAACGTCATTCATAGTTTTTACACAAGCTCTAATGGAATGTTAGCACACAAATACAGATAAAAAGGATTATGAAAATTCTTTTTTTTTTTTTCCTCCAGATGTTGCTTTATTCAATTTACTACTAAGAGTTAAGCTTTACTTAACTTTTAGTAGTAAATCGAATAAAGTAAAGTATTTTATTAAAAGTTAAATTGTACTTAACGTCAAATAAAAATTTTGTAGATTTAATAAAATATTTTATTTAAGTTTTACTTAAATATAGCTTATTTAGAATATTCACATCTGAATTACGATAAAGATATTTACTAATAAGAAGAGAAAAAGAATATTTATATACAGAATAACTTTTTCAAATATAAATGAATATCATAAAACAGTTTCAAAGACACTTACGCACACACACACACACACACACACATATATATATATATATATATATATATATATATATATATATATATATATATATATATATATATATATATATATATATATATATATATATATATATATATATATATATATATATATATATATATATATATATATATACAAACAAAGATTATTACTATAGTTCTATAAGTTTCCGAGCTTCGATTTCTGCGAACCGAAACCTCATCAACCACTGCATAATTTTGAGCTTTGATCAAGTAACGAGATCGACAGCTGGACTGGGTCCTTGTTCATCACATAACACAAAGGAATATTGCAATGTGTAAAATTTTAATAAACATACAATCGCCGCATAATATTTTTCGATTCTATCTTTTACCGAGAGCAACCATTTTCACCCTAAGCTAATGCCATCTAGAATGGATACCCTGTACAAGCAAATATATATTTTCTATAAACTAAAGATGGACTATATAATGAGATTTCAAGAGCTTCGCTTACTCTTTCTCCATTTTGAATTTCATTGAAAAAGTATAGATTTTTGTCGTTATTGTATTTCTTCTAACTTTGTTATAAGTACTTGGTTATTATATTAGGATTTCTTTTCAAGCCACAGCGGATAGTTAACTTTTTTACGAATGTTACAATAATAAGCAATATAAAACTTATTTATAAATAAGGATATTTAATTTTTGCTTTCTTTACTTTTTACTAAAAAGTTACCTTCATTTATATATCAAACTGAATATCATTTTAATTTAACAACTGTTAACAATATAGTTGTTAAATTAAGGCTTACTAAATATATTTTATATTTTTTAATAACATGAAAATCCATTTATACTAGTTTTACATTTTGGGGTAGAATAATCCACTTTAAAACTATAGCATAGTTTTAAAGTGGATTCTTCTACCACATACTAACTGTTTTAAATTGGTTTGTGTCGAGGCCATGTTTTCTCATTTATTTGGCAAAGTAATGAGCATTACGAAAGGTTAGCTTCATCACATTTCTTTCAAGCACTTAAAATACTAATAAATATTTATATTCTACTTCACATGCATACGTCACTGAGTTTAACACCCGAATTTTGAAAAAAGAGACTATAATCTAATCTCTATAAATTGTTTATTTAATGTATACAAGAAATATAAATGATTAAACATATGTATTACATTAGTTAGAATAATAATATAACACGCTCATTTCTAACGTTTCAACACATCTTTATTATATAATATATAAGCTAACATGTTTCTGGTTTGAAAATAAACTTCCTGCCTTATTCTGTTTTGAGAATTCATATAAACAAGTCTTTGTGCCGAGATTCATGTTCTTTCTTTCCATGGAAATGATTTTCAATAGAATCTGATTAAAGTTCAAAATATCTGATCAAATTTTCTGATTAGTTGACAACAACTTCAACCAAGAGGAAAATTTGAGATCTCATGTTAATTTTTAAGAAACCAAAAGCTTTTCATTTCAAAATATTTGAAAAATACCACGTCTTTTATCATCTTCTACATTAATTAGACTTGAAGGATTAGTTGAAAGAGAGAAAATTGAATTAATCTAATAACCAATAAACTTCTTTTCTCCTCATTATAAGATATTTGGAGAAACATGTTTGCTATAAGCAAATTCATCAATAAAATTTCTTTGACATAAATAATTTTACGAAAGAAATTAATATTTATTTATAAATAAATTAATCATTTACAAATATAAACTAAGAACTTTAAATAAGCGAATAATATTTTAAGTAATTTTTCGAAAATTTGCATTCTGATAACTAAAGATAGAGAGCTGCCGACAGTGATAAATTGTTTTATATGTATAGATAAATCACAAGTGAATACAGTATATTTTATGTGCATCAATAATTATTTCAAATATGGATTATATTAATTAAAATGTGTTTATTTAACAGAATGAAGCAAGTGTATTAACTTGAATACAATTAAAAGCAAATTAGTAAAAACATATTTTTTCAACATTTAATATACTTTTACTTATTATAAAATTCTATAATTATTTAATTTTTTACTTATAAAGTTTTCTTTCCCGTTCTAACTTTGAATGTTAAAGAAATTAATATAATTCATAAAATGTAGGCAACAGATTATGGCAACTTTATTGATCAGAGAAATTTATTAAAACATTTTATTTGTCATTTATAGTAATTGTATTTTACATTGTGAAATGGTCTACGTACTGCTTATTGTAATGTATGTTTACCACCGGGCACCATATTTCCGCATTTTAAGTCACAGTTAAGTAATAAAGTCAATGTGAGAGTTTTAGCTCTCTTTCTAGATTTCATACTACACCAGCATTCTGTCCTAAAATAGATAAATTATATAATATTATAAAATAGACGCCATAAAATATCGATATATAGTAACTTAAAAAGACTTGAAAAAAATTATTTGTATCAAGGTGTATGAGAATGTTTCATTGGATTAAAAACAATCATTCAACTTATGTATAACAAAAAACGTATCTTTACAAACAGTATAGTTATTATATACAACAAATAATTATAAGGGTTAAAATTAAAATTTTTCAGTTGTATCAGGGATAGAATAAAACAAAATTATAATTAGTCACAAACTATATAATATATATACATTCTTTTCTACTCCAACAATTTTATATTTTATAGATAATCGAGTCTTCGCAAGTTACAGAGGGTTACTTTAAATTTATCTCCTTCCCTGAAATAAACTTTATAATAATTACTTACACTCAATAAAAACCATTTGCAATTAGTGACCTTTTTCGCTTGTCTCATCATATTATTTGTGTGAAATTGTTTAAGACATAATTTTTAAAAAAATACTTGCCTTTTACAGAATTCAAATTAACTTAGACCTTGTTGAACATTAAAATATTGTCTTCACAAATTGCTCTATCAAACCTCCGGAATAGCTATGGATTTAATACATGATGCAACTTACTATAAGTTATTAAATCAATGATAACCGTTAAGCTCTGAATACTTGCACATTGTTATCCTATGAATTAATGCCTCATGCATTTTAATATATGCGAATCGTTAATTCTACTCAACATAGTTATGTTTTGCAATTCTCCTTTGGAAACAATTAAAATCCATCTTTTTACATGCAATATTATCACTGAACCCTGTCCTGAATTTTGATTGAATATCAAAATTAATTTTTTTTTACATTTTTCTCATGATTTAAATGTAAAAACGTAATAAATGAACATGCTCAAATGCACACTCGTATATTAATAAGAAGCACACAAAATATATAACCTAACTCTCGTGTATCTTCTTATCTATGCGTGTATTTACTGAGTATTAAAGTTATGCAATATTTCATTGATTACAGTCTGTTTGAAATTGGATTCAGAGAAAGTTTCATAACTTAGAGCCAAGATCAAATGATGATATTTGCATGATAAATATAGCATCTTTCATATCAAATTTAATACCACACTAGAAAAAATTAACAAAATGCCCAATTGATTATTTGTTATAAAAAAGTGTTTGTTCATAGAAACTGAGGAGCTTTGAATATATATATAAAGATAAAAAACTGGTTATTCTCTGTGTATGATTAAGTGAATTGTATTTGAAGTTAAATTAATAACTCAAGAGCTGTTGAAATATGTTTCAAAGACCACCCACTGCATGAAACCAATTTTTAACTTGAATAGCTCCAAAAATAATAAATCAACGCATAACCAGAAAATATATAAAAGGTTTGCTTCCGAGATTATCTCGTCACAATATGTATATATTTACATTGCATTAGAGCAACACAATGAATTATTTGCTATGAGCCGAGATTTAGAATAAAGAAAATATGAGGATAAAGCTTCGTGATTTCTAACGAGAGAAAAATGGTGGTACATACGCTTAAAATGTTTTTTACTTCTCTTCAAACCACAAAATATGTAAAAATTATTACATTGATTTAAATGACAAATTATCACCTCTTGTATAGTTAAACAGTGATCATTTGTTACGTGTATACATATGTGTGTGTGCATAAAACCATGCTTAATAACAATTATTAATTATTAATAATTAATTTTTTTATCTTAAATTAAATTTTTAAAAAATTATGGAAATAAATCAAAACATTTTTAAACTACTGAATAATTTGATTAAAGTAAAAGGATTATTTCAAACTGCTTTGGAAATACATGATGCAGCCTCATTCAGTTTTCATGAAATAAATTAATCCTTTCATCGGAATAACAGGAGGTATAAGCATTTTCTCAATAAAAGCGGGAAACTTTTCAACAACAAAAAAAAGTGGATGAAATGATCGGGAAAATTATCAGAAATGTTTCATTGTTTTTGTAGTGAAAGATAAGCTGCTATTTTCAAAAATTAAAGAGCTTATGATTTATAAGTATGTAAGTGATCAATTCCATTTTTATATTTTTAATAAATGAACGGGAAATAATCTAGCATCAGCAAATTAAACTTTATTTTTTTAATACTGGGAATATATATATTCGTATATCACATTATCAATTAAGAACTATACTAATTAATGAAGAGATTCAAATAATCAAACGAGCTTAGATACTGAGTACTGAAAGAGCAAGTGCAAGGATTAAATAAGAAACCGCGTTCATCTGAATGGAATAAGTGCATGCAGTGAGAAATCCATCCAATTAGGGATCCATTATTTAGAAAGGATTGATTTTCCTGGTTTCTACGATTTATGATAATCTGAAATGAAGATTAATTTTGAAATAATTATTAGAAAGGATTAATTTTGCGATTATTATCTGAAATCATTTCTAAACTTTTATTGGAAACAGGATTAAATGTTTCATTCAAAATAATACCAAAAGCTCAGAATGCATTAAGTAATACATTGGTGCAAGACAAAACTTTACACTTTTAAATTCGTTTTGGATGTACATTTCTATGTGTACACATTTACATATATTTTAAAGAAATAATATACACAAAAAGTTTAAATAAATCTATTATTGAAGAAGTTGTACTATTCACAATTTAGATGCACTGTCATACAAAGATTAAAAATTAAATATTTTCTGAATGTTTTGGGTGAAAGATATGTATACGCACACATACACACACACACACATATATATATATACGCTTTGAACCTCGAGTCATAATTAATAGATACCTGATTAGGTTCTGGATGAAATCGAAAAACGTATGAAACCTATGTTATGTCATATACAAAAATTAGGAAGTTTATAAAAAATTAGTATCTGTTTGAACACACACACACACACACACGTAAGGCAAACATTACATCTGATTAATTCTAAGACCTTGAATTCAAGAATATCGTAAGAAAGATCAGGATAGTATTTTTTGCCGTAAAATATTAAAAGTTCTGTCAATTCATCTCTGAACAATGAGAAGGCTCTATTTTCATAATGTGTAACTAGGCAAAACAATTAAAAAAGGTTTTAAAAGTTTCTTAAATTTCCTTAATTTGTAAATATGAGATTTTCAATATTTTGGCATATAGTTTTATATATTCGCGAATGTGAACTACTGTACCACATTAATGTAAGATTGAAAAATAGGGCTTCTTTTTGAGACATAACTTATGAAAGAAAATTTACAACAGTTACTAGAAGTAAAAATTTGATAAAAGTTAAGCAAAAGTTAAGTGACTATGCGAAATTTTATTTATAATTTTAGTATGTTATACAAAAGTTAAACATTTCACAAAACTGTTGCTCACATTTGTTCGAAGGAAATATTTATGTAATTGGAAGCAAAATGATACAGTTTTAAAACACTTTATCGTTGAAGTTATACTACAATTTAATTGCACATATATGTGGTTATAAAAAAACATAGATTTATGCAGAATCGTTTGTTAGTATGGTTTAGGACTGCGTTTGACATCTAATACAGCATGGATTTGCCTAGGAATTGATTCATACAAATGTTGAATAATGCTTAGAAAAACATTGTACGATTCTATATGTACATATTGTGAAACATCTAGGAGATATGTTAGTGGAGAATATTAATTCTGTAGTGAATGCTGTGAAACGGACCATATCAGTTAAATTATATTAAAGTCGGGGAACTTTACGGGCAAGATAGGTGTTTAACTTCATCCCCCTGTTCATCAAACCATGATTGGACAAGTCCAGCTGATGGATAAGTGTATTACCATCCTGAAAAATTCCATCTCCTTGGGAAAACAAAGTTCGAATCATAAGATGGACTTTTTAAGCTAAAGTATCTTTATACTCCCCATCCCCAGTGATCCTTCCTTTCAGGGTTAAGATTTGTCAAACATGCAACAGAACATATTACTTTCTTCTACTGATCAATAGACCATGTTTTATGAGTGTATAGTAAACGCTTGGGAATCACTGTTTTGTCATAAATGTGTTGTTGTTGCTTACAGCATTTGGCTTACATAAACTAAACCAAGTCCAAGAAGCCTTGTCGCACACAGTTAGAAAAAACAGCATCCCTCTCATTCAACAGTTGCTTCACAGAATAACCAATCCAGTGTGACTGATCCATGCTAAGAGCAAGAAGCCGCTTCTTTTCTGGGAGGAACCCCTGCGACAGAAGTACCGTTAATGCTCTGCTTCTGAAGGAGCCTTCTAGCTGTAATTATTAACACTGGAGGATCCAGATGCTGATTGAGCTTTGCATTCACTTTTTCTGCCGTTGTTCTCTTTTAAACCATAAAATCCATTTCAGTATCCGTCGGTCTTTATCATTGAGCTTCTCTTTCTGTCCACTATTTTGCCATCCCGCGCTTGCTTTGTCGAGTGGTGTGTATGTTGTTATAACTTTAGAAACTGTATTTCTAAAAACTGATGAATGTTCGGATGTCTTGATTACACCTGCTCCAGATAAACAAGCATCTACAATTTGGCCTTTTTGAAAATTTGAGAGGTATGACATTTTCTGCTTTTGAAAAAAATCCGAAAATTACAGAACATTATTAATGATATTCATACAATCGAGTTGTATACATTTCTATTTATAAAAAACTGGTAGCTGTAATTTTATTTTAATAATTACGAAACGCATTTAAAAATATCACTTTTATTCACAAGTGTTTCCGTTATTTTAAAAACCACTTGTTGATCAAAATCTTAAGAAAGTATATATATATTTAAAATAATATTGATAAAGATGCTCATTTGTGTACGTATATACTTACATAACTTCTTTTAAATAAATATAACTAAGATTAATAACTTAGTAGTTTAGTTTCATTATTCACAATCCTCCTAGGAAAACAAAAACTTTAGTGTCTGGTCATGACAAAGCAACTATTAATATTCGGAGGAATATATTGTAACCAAAAATTTTTCACTGAGTGTTTTACTTAAAACAACTGAGTCTCATATCACCAATTTAATATAAAATTCAACGAACTGTTGAGAACATTTTTGCATTTGATTAAATGTTATGATCTATACAGAACCATTAATTCTAACAATTAGCAGCAATGCCATCAAATTCTTCCGTGATGGTGACGCTGAAACAAAACATTTTAAAGAGAATAAATCATATCAGTTACTAATCGAAAAAATAAAATTATATATTTTATTTTTCATAAAACGGGGGGAGGGGAATTGACACACGCACTGAATAATAATGAGTTTAAATAATTTAAAAGTAAAGAAGACCTGAAGTTATATAAATGCTTTTTTGAGCTTAGACACATTGCTTTTCATAAAACTTGTGTGTTTTTATGTTAAAAAATAGTTCTATTCTTAAAATTGTAAGCCAAAACTGTTATATTCTGTTGGCAATAAGGAATTTTTTTAAATGAATCTATACAGGAAGTGTTTGTGATTAAATAGTTAAAAATATTTCTATGTATAGCTACCATAGAATATCAATTTTTTAAACGCAACAGCGAAATTAGAAACATAAACTTTTCGAAAACTCATGGTAGAAAAACTTAAATGTAATTAAAAAATCATTTTTCAAAAGTATTGCGTTTACATTTAAGGATATTCAATTTATCAATTTTCAAATATAATTAATAATACAATGCTTCACATTAACACAGTTAATTATACCGGTATGTAAAAACACTGGAAGGATTTTAAGTAGATTAGTCATGGAATCTTATAAAGCTTCTTTGAATAACGAGGCATGTGTGACCTTGCACATTAAACACACTTTCTGAATTCCAATATAATCGCCGTTAATAGGATTACTTTTTTAATCATTTTAGAATACAGAAGGTTGTTTTTTTTTATTTTGTAAAATTAGAGGCATATCAAAAAAAAAAAAAAACTATAAATAACTTTTTACTGAATAAATGAAAAACATTATATTATAAATACGCGCAATATAATTAATTAGAGGAAATAAAAGTTGTTTTGAAGGTTATTATTAAAAAAATGTTTTGAAATTAAACTGACAAACAAATTAAAGTTCTTGAATAACAAAAAGAGAAAAGAGCTTAATCGCTATGTATATGCATCTGTTTTTTTATTCTGTTTACTCAAAGATTAATTAATTTTGAGTTGTCACACATTTAAGGAATGCAAATTAACTTAAGAAATTTTTAATTTAAATATTTATCACATACACAAATGTGAGTTTAAATTTTGTCAACACATGAGACTTAAAAAGATTATCAACACTCAAAAGAATTAGCTTTACATTTCAACTTTAATTATGTGCATCTAACTTTAGTAATAAATATAATACCCAGTGTCACTTATTTTGATTAATAATGAATCAAAACGAGAGGACAGTAATCATTGAATACCTTCTTCATAAGCACTCAGTATAAGAGCTCTAGTTTTCGTTGCAGTGTTTTAAATAACTGACGGCTTATTTTCATGTATTTCATTGATTGAAATATCTGTTATTTTCAAATGACTAATGGAAAATTTATATTAGAGATGATGATTTCCGTGTTTATATATTCGATGCTGTGTAATCATTAGTCTACAGATATTCTAACGAACTTGTTCGATTGAAAAATGGTGTTCATATTATTGATATGCATTCATAATATTCTAGAAATAGTTATGAGTACGATGGATATCAGAATACTCAAATTCACTGCGGTAAATTAGGTCTTTTAGGTGACTCAACAAATAATAGTACCAATGTTAATAATATACCAAACCGAAAATATGATTACCGGCACAAACATGGAAATGGGTGTCTTGAACAACTGTAGGAAACATACTGCGAAACTGTTGACAAGTGATGTGTTGTTCAAAAGAACTAAATCAAGAATATCAGAATTTCCTAATTATCCTTCAAAATATGAAAAGCAATTTTCCCTCCCTGAGGAAACTGAAAAGAAAAATATAAAAGCCTAGGTCCATTTCCACATGAGTCGGATAATTCGGACAAAATTTATTATATGAATCCTTTATTTAGCCCTATTGTTTCCAATTCTACATTGAGGTTTCTCATCATCCAATTTTAAATCTGTTTCTTCTAGTAATTCTGAACTGAATTATAGCAACCAACGTAAACAGCTGGGAACAACTGAAAAAGAAATTAATTGAATTAGAAGACATGTATGAATAATTAAACATAAATAATGTCGACCTTTTAAGCCGTTCCGAAATAAAGGATTTACCGACATTTTAATAAGTAAAATCAACTCATATGTTAAAGCATTGGGACTTAAAGTTTCACATAAATTAATACTTTATATGAAACTTTTAAGTCCGATGTTTCAAAATCGGAACAAAATCCCTCAGCGGTCCCCTCCGCTGAGATCTGGATTACCCAACAGGATAGCTGATGATATGGCATTGAGAAAACTGTACAAATCAAAAAGACTTCAGCATCTACTGTAAGTAAAACCACAATAACTGATGTTTTGTGTTCCTCACATTTCACTCCAATTGTCCTAGCTTGTAAAGATATCTTTTTATTAGATGATTTGTCTTAATGACAACATTAATTTGGTAAAAATCGCAGATCTTCAACCTCCTTTTGGTATTCCTGTGAGACCGCCACCTCTTCAGAAATTGTTTACTGATTACCTCCTTGCGATTCCTTGGGATGCCTTGCAGCCACTCTGCTACAACCCCCCCCCCCGAGGTAATCTAGATGTGGTGAGGGAGAATTTGGCTTTTGAAGCTTTGCATAGGGATGAACCAGAATGAATGTATTATGATATATCTCTCAACTTTATAAATTGATAAGTAAATAAACTTTACTCTTTCTACCTACGATTTTCTACTGCAATATATTAATTTTCCTCTTACTCAAATTTAAAGCGGCTTATGATTTTGGAATAACTTAAAGTAGAAAAAGCTTGAACGTAAGCTTAAATAAAATGTTCACATTTTCTAAAAAGTGTATTTTACTTTTATATAAGTAGAAGTAAAAAAAATTACTTAACAATCTGTAACTGTATAGTACAATAATTCATATTTATCCATTTCTATTCATTATAATTAAATATTTTTATTTATAATCTTTTTTTTTAATTTCAGTAGAAAAATTCATTTGAGATTTCTACATAAATTCGTTTACTTAGAAATGTTTGATATTATACCCATTTTTCAATTTTTCATAAGTGTATGATTAGAATCCTTCTTACCAAGAAGAGAAACTTTAGTTTTGGTACATTTCTGACTATATATAAATTTAAAATGATACAATAACTATTGTTACTTATTAATTCACTATTAATGATGATTTCCAACCTAAACTCAACTTTGTGCAATTCTCTTACATGTGATAATTGATTAGATTTCGTCAATTAGCGTAAAAGCAATGTCTTTTTCTCACTGATCATATGTTATAAGTAATTAATTTTTTTCTTAATGAACTATCTTATTTCACACATGCAAAAATCCTTGAAGCAAATGCATAAAAAAAACAAAAGTTAAATTAAGATGCTTTTAAAGTTGATTAAGAAATGCGTGATTTAAAAGATTATCGTAAAATTTAGTATTCTTTATTTTATGTAGATGAGAAAGCATTATAAGAAATTGTGAAATGTCTAAGAAATTGTTTTTAGAATAATAATAGAATGTTTTTCTTTTTTTTTATAAAAATGTTAAAATATGAGAAGAAATGAAAAACAAAGGTTCTAAATTCAATGAAACTGTTATAGAAAACTGTATATTTAGTTATTAAATAATTATTATATAATTTAATTAAATAAATTAAAAGTTGGAAATTTGTAAAAAATCGTCTAAAAATTTGCATAATATTTATTCTATTCAATAGCATTTACATTTAGAAAAATGCTTAGATTTTGAAAAAGTCCCATTTTGAAGGAAATAGTTGATCTTGTGTGCACTCCACTAAAAATTTTAACATTTTCTATAATTTTAAATAAATTAAAACGAAAAAAGACAGATTTTTTTTTCAATAGAAAATATTTATTTTATGTCTGAAAATTAAATTCAGTATGTTTCGCAAAGAACAAGACATGTGATAGTATATTAAATAACGATAACTTGAGATTATATTTTTGAATTCTTCGTAAATTTAGTACGCAACATAATTTTGCTTATCAAAATAAATACTTACAGCATTCTTAACTTAAATTCGCAGCAAATTTTGATAGTTCATTTTACAATGTATATTTCTATATGAAGAAAGCAAATGATTTTAAATAAATTCGTTAATTAATCGAAATTAGTATCATTAGTATAACCACACATTCAGCTTTTTAATATAATTAAACAAAGAAAATATATATATATATATATTAGGGGGACTGGAAAGTAATATTTCTGCACGGGTGAAATGGTCAGTCAAATACCAGAAGATACTTCTTGAGTTTAACAAAGATAGTAACGCAACAGTTGTGACCAAAAAAATTTGTGATTTTTATCCAAGGGCATTAAACTTTCATATGCCAAAGATGGTTTTCTATGTTCAGATCCTTCAGATCCGATAATTTTTATTGCTCTGACTCTTGTCGATCAGGAAGACCAACAGCATTAGACTAAGGGCAGATGTGGAAGCAAATCGATGTCAAGCAACCATGGAACTGTCTAATATTCTTAATCAACCTTTGTCGACCATCTACGAACATTTACAGACTATTTAAAAAAAACAAGCAGACTGGCGTTACAGTCCCCATAATCTGTCCCAAGAGAACAAAGCAAACTGATCTATCACATGTAACATATTGCTTCAAAGGCACCATACAGAACCATTTTTTGATCACTTTATCATTGGAGACGAACAATGGGTCCCATATGATAATCCAAAGCGGAAAAAACAGTCACTCTCTCCAAATGAATCACCTCGAAGTACTACAAAGCAGGATTTACATTCCAAATATGTGATATTGTGTTTTTGGTAGACTATTCATAGAATTGTTCAATTTGAAGACTTGAAACTGGACAAACTGTTAATGCAGACTTTTATTTTGAACAATTGGACGGAACAAACCAATAGTCAATCGAAAAGAACCGGCAATTGTCAATAGAAAGGGGTTTATTCCGCAACATAACAATGCAAGACGGCACAGTGCAAGTCGAACTCCGGAATAAAATAATAAATTTGCGTCTGAGATATATCCCCACTCACCATATTCTCTTGACATCGTACCCACGGATTTCTATTTATTTCAAACCCTACATTATTTTCTTAGTCACAAAAAATTTGAAAATTTGGATGATGTTCAAACTACCATCTCGAGATACTTTACTTAAAAGCTAATTGATTTTAATCAGTCCATGATTCAATATTCAACATTCCAAAATAGTTTAGTGAATTAGCTTGCTTTCACAAATTACTCCTAAATTAGTAAGATTGTATTTTATACTCTTTATTCTCATTCATAATCTGCTTTTATCCGCAAGTAAAGTTTTAAATTCAATAATGTAATTAAGAGTGATAAAATTTGATAGAATTTGTAGATTAAAATTTATACCTAAGCCGGCCAAATTGTCTAGTGGTCAGAGTGCATGAGTACGGATATGGAGGTCCTGGGTTCGAATCCCGGTTCAGGCATGGATGTACTTTCTCTCTCTCTCTCTCTCTCTATCCTGTCTTTGTCCTTTCCTTGTGTGTGTGAATAAAGTATGAATGATGCCTACCCTATAAACGGGTCCCTATAGCATGTGTGAGGGTGCGATGGTGGCCCACCCCCTGTGGTGCACCCGGGGCAATGCCTCGGCGGCTAAGGGGTTGCTGTGTCTGGCCGGTTCCTTGGTATAAGGGAACAATAGATGACTCTGTTACAGCTGTAACTGTCTACAATCTTCCATTGGAAAAAAAATTTATACCTAATCACACATGTTCGATTTGAAACATGGTTCTGAGAATTTATATTAAAATGTACAATTATCATAAAGATATTAGCAACATCATTATACTGCATAATCTTGAGCTTTCATTAAACAGCCAATTTAGAAATTAGACTCTGGCAATTTTTCAAAACAATTTTAGAACATATAAACAATAATGGTCAATACTTCCGCCTATGCCTAGGACAAGACAGATTCTTGATAAGGCAAGATTCTGTTTTGTCTTAAAAAGAATACTTTTTTACCACTAACCAAGTAATTAAATTATTAACATAGTTAGCAAATAGGAAAATAAGTTAGAATCATGAATTCAGATAAGCTCTATTTTATTATACTTCATAATGGAATATGCTCTGAAGTAGATGTGTAGAATATAAATTAAAAACATGGATATTTATTAAGAACTTTATTTCTATAGTGATTTAAAATGATTATTTATATATTTTGTAGAACATATTAATATGAGTTTTTCTTAATAAAAACTTCATACTTCTAAAATAAAATCAATTAAATATTTCATCTAATTTTCTTATGATAATTTTGTTACTCTAATTAGTTTGCAGAAAATATTAGAAAATATCTAAGTGGTATATCATACTCAGATTCGAATTTATAATATTAAATTTATGTAAACTACTCTAGAATAAAAATTTAGGGTAAATTACAAGAAATTCGATATTAAAAACATTTATTTTTTCAAAGTTATACTTAGAGTTTTCGAAAGCATCTGTGAACAAATATATCATTAAAATATTTCTGGATATTTCTAATTATTAATGTTAATAAATAATTCAATAAAAACCTATTCAAACAGGAGAAGTTTACTTTTAAATAGAGATATTTAAAGTTATTTTGAACTCTAAAAATTTTACAAGTGAATAGTTGTTAAACGAAAACTGAAAAAATTTATTTTCTTTTTAAATAAACCAATTTTCTTTTAAAATAAGTTATAAGAGACCAGAAATTCGTAAATTTAGTGATCAGAGATAATCTAAAAATAAAAACGACTGTTTTAGTTTTTTTAAAAAGCAATAAATAGTCAATTTTTTTCAGTTTCCCTTAATTCTTCTTTGAAGCTATTTTTTTTCTGTTTGTAATCTTATATCATGTTTTTTTATTAGCCAAAAACAAGAAAGGATATTAATTGCGTCGGAAAATTAAAGCATGCAAAATTAGTTCCTATAGGAAAAAAAGTTTAATTAGAGATGATTAGAGAAAAGTACTTCAGACCTTTAACTATATAAATTATGAAATGCAGTGAATTGTAAGAGAGGAAAGGCTTAAATTTTTTATTAATGTAATGGTATATTTGCAATGCTTTTAATCAAAAGTGATACGGTGCACCAACAAAGTTTACAAATATAGCACAGACTGCTTCTAGATTCGTGTTTAAGACTAGTTAACAAAATTCTAAAGTCACCTTTTCTTTAATGAATATTCGATGTAAATTATGTTCTTCTGAAACTCTTTAGTCACTTTTTTATATCAATGTTATCAACCATTGCACCTTTTTTTACACCTCTATCCAACAATTCTTCTTAGCCATCTTGCTATAAGTCGCAATTTATTTTTATCAGATTTCATGCTAAGTCTCAATATTTTTACTTACATGCGAGAAAAAATATATTGGAAATATTAGTTCTGTGACCAAGTTTCTAGAATGAATAATGTATTATTAAAGAAAAGAAAAAGAAATTGAAGTCTATTATATAAATTGGGTGGAGAAATTACTTCAGATTTTATTTTATGTCAATAAGGATAGATTTCTCCTATCTTCATATGTCTTTTGTGCTAACTCATTTCCAGTTATAATATTACCAAAATACCGATAAAACATTTCAGATTAAAACATGCAATTAGGAATCCTCTGAATGGTAATCAGAATCTTTTAACGTACAGCAGTGATCAAGTCCTAGCTCTCTCAAAATTTAGGGAATATCAGCTCTTACAAAATTTAGGGAATATTATAATCCCACAATAAAGCATATTCATTTCTACAACATTTATAATTATAATTTTTCTATCAACAATATGGAATTTCCCACATGCATCTCTCACGCGAAAATCTATAGCTAAAAAGAAATAATCGATTTTCACAAATTTTAAAAATTGGTTAATGGTGATTGGTTATTGGTTGGGATTACAATTTTATTACTTGATTATTAAGCTAATTTTTATCCTTCATTCATTATTGAAAAAATACATATTAATGTATTATAAATGCACAAATTTAAGCAATTTTCACTTGTAAGCTAGAAAATAACTATTCCTATAATTTTTATCATACTTAATAAAAATATTTTAAATAAGTGCACAAGCATAAAAAGTTTAAATATGAACATGATTATTAATTTGCTAAAAAATAGTAATTTAATACATAGTTGTTTTTTCAAAATAAGTTCTTTTTTAAATTTATTTCCATTTCCTTACAAATATTTTCTTTAAAATTATTGGAAAAGTTATTTATTTAGATAATTAGCTATACGTAGAATTTGTTTTTATATTCAATCAAGATCAAAAGATTTTCAATTATATATTTACTGAAAATAAATATGTAGTGAAATAGTAAAATTTAATTACATAAAAATGTCAATCCACAAACACTATAAATAAACTAAAGTAGAATATTTAAGACTGCAATCATTCGTTTATAATAAAAATATCATGTCTAATTTCTGATATTAGCCCTATTTCTAGATGAGACATAACACGAGTAATGTAGCTATTTATTAATAAAAACAAGGAAAATATTTGATTATTGTGACTGTTTTTCTCTTTTTGTTGTTACCTGACGATTAGCACAACAGTCAGGAGCCCATTGTAGTCTCAAACACCTATAATATTTCATCATGGAAATTTTGTATAGAGAAATTCTGGCACACAATTCACAGTTTATCAGAAGTCACTGATTTTACGAAGCAGACAATGATGCATTTGCAGTAGTGAACCAACTTATTGCTAACTATATTTGGATGATGTTATAAGATTCCTTAGTACTCTGAAAACCATTTGTCTATGAACAAGCACCGAATTCATCTTTCGGTATTCATTTCCTGAGTTTAGACATGTCCAAGTCTTGCTGCTCCAGACTCGTATCACCGAATTGTTTCTATACTGTACACGACTGATATTTCACCAGAGAAAAGTTCTCCTTAATGAAGGTCGATGATTTTCCCCGTTAAAACTTTATAAATTGTTGAAATTTCACCATTTTCCGTCAAAAAAACATTGTAATGTTTCGTCGAACATCTATCATTTGTAGATAATGATATATTACTCCAGTGTCACACTACAGCCTTCTATTTATGTGATTTCAGTAAAATTTTAGAAGACATTGTTCAACAAAAGAATGCGTGGTGACTCTGAAATTTTAATCACCTGTATAAAACACTATAATATAAACACTCCATTTACTGGGAAGTTCATCTCATTTTCACCATTTCTTTATGGTGTTACATTTTTCTGTGAAAAAGAGTTTTTATATACCTATGTGTGTTTGCGTCTAGAAGTTCCCTATAAAAAATCTGTCTTACATCACATTTAATTGGAATTTTGGCAGCAATTTTGAATACAATATAGTGATTAAAAACATTTAGCTATAAGAATCTGTCAGTAGGCTGCAAGACTATTGGTCTCATGATTTACTGATCTCCAAATGAAATCATTTGGAAGATAGCTGCCATATCTTGAAAATTTAACATAATAGGAGAAAAGTATATTACACATTGTAGAGAAGAGCATTTTCATACCAAACAACACTTTGCGCTAGCCATACTCTGATAAAACGTGGTTGTTAGGCTCTTTGTGCATGAGTTCCAACACTGTTACGTTGCTGTTACACTGTACGAAAATTTTTCCTTTAACAAATCACTTGTAAAACTCTTGGTCCAGAGGTATATACCAGCATACTATGGGAGCCTCTTAGACACCGACGCATTCAAATAACTCCTCATCAGCTATTATCTTTTATTAAACTATTATCATGGTCATCTGACAACATTCCATTAGACATCCTCCTATAGAGCCTACCTAAGTAAGTTGTGGCATAAGACCCTTTTGATAATATTGATATAATTTCGATGCCGAAGACAAATGTTTACACAATTTTGCCATCGGACAAATATTGCATGATAATCACTTGGAAGACTAAATAGTAATATGCATTTTCAAAAGCAAATTAAACACTGATGTTAAATATATTTACTAATAAATAGATATTCCGTTTTGCAAAGACTAGTCTAATAATGCGAAGCCTCTCTCCTATACCTTGACGTTTGAACGTTTGTTCGTCGACGTCGTAAACGTTTGAAATATGGTAAATTGCTATTTAGATACAGACTTTAATTCCAAAAATTTATTTTTATGGAAAATAATTAATCTAACTTTATCATACTGATTTATTCTGTGACATATAATATTATATTAAAACAAAATTAAAAAGAGAATATTATATCAAATTTTAATTACGATATAATAGTCTTTTAAAAGGAGGGAAAATTTTGCACAAATATCCGATTTAAATATTATCCTTATTTAAGTATTATATATATATATATATATATATATATATATATATATATATATATATATATATATATACGTGTTTTAATCTTAAATTTTACTTTTTCACTTCTTTTTAATATCTATTTCTCGTATAAAGAGCTACGATTAAATTTCCCTGTCTATACACAGACGAGATAGCTTCTCCTAGTAAAGTAACTCTATTAAATTTATTTATAAGAATTTTTTAATTAGGAACAACGTTCGAGATGAATAGTTTGGTTTATTCTTTTTGAGAATATTTCTGTGCAATCCTATAATAAAAGTACTATATAGTTAAGAAGTTTATGTATAGGCCACAATATGCATTTTCATTGTTTTTAATAAAACATTTCATTGTTTTACGTTTCTTATATATTACAGGGCTTCTACACTATAGTTGTAACAGCAGGATCATTTCATCTCCGGTCTGTTGTTGGCTTACCAGGTAAGCTCATCAAAAAAAAAACTCTATTTGCGTCATTATAACTAATTATATTTTGGGATAAACAATTTCAATTATTTTATTCTAAACTCCTATTTAATCTAAAAGTAATTTACAAAAATATAATGTGAGTAATATATTTTACATACATTTCACCTTGTATATTTTTAATTATTGATAATTTCAGACATTCAAAACACTGTTAGAATATCCTCTACGTACTAAAATTAAAATTTAACGATATAAATATATTGCAGTAACTTATAAAAAATTAAGAGTTATATTTATTTATTTATATTAAAAAAATTATGAGATTATTTATAAAAACTAAAACTAACACTTCCAGGTCTTTAGAATTATTAAGATCTACAAGGCCATCTCTCTTTGAACTTCGTAAGTAACCAGAAAAATTAGTAAATTGGAGCAATATTCTTTCCAATATTCTTTCATTTTTCTAACGAGTAATTTCGTTGTTTAGTGCACAGTATAAATAGTTTTAACTATAGGAAATTTTAATAATAAATAGTATTTTATATATTTATACAAAGTTTGCCCAGCTACTTAGATAATACATAGTAGACAATCTAATATATGGAAGGTACCTATCCCAAGAGAAATCTAGAAATATTTATCTTCCATATAAAGCAAGAGCTGGGACCGAACACAGAGTTTTCCACTACGAAAAGAATTTGCCCCACCAATTGGTAAATGGAACACTACAAATTACAATTTTGACACTACGTAGTGAATACCGAATCACTTGAAAGTCATTGTAAAGCATTTATAAATACACTGGGTCTTTCTGTGGATCATATTCACACATGGCAAGAGGAAAACCCAACTAAAACTCCAAAATTTCCCAATTACTCAGATTTCCATTATTATGTCTGGATGCTCAATAAATATGCATACAGAAAATAAAAATACATCTTCCCTCTTCCATCTGTACAACAATAACTTGGATCTATCCTGGGGCCTTGTTTACACAAGAACATTATCCTACTACTATGACACTGAGAGCCCTAACCACATTATAATTATAAAAGATAATAACTTGGGTGATAAATATAAAGTATAAAACAATCGTTTTAGTAAATTCATTAATCATTATATGTAGCCATATTGATCCAATTCATATCTTTAATGAGAGTTTCGTAAAAGAAAATTCATTCGATTTAAAGAATTAAATGAGAGCAAGAATTTTAGCATAGAAGAATTGTTATTTTCGTTTACATACTAAACTTGATCATATATTTTTCTTTTGAGAAATATATGGATAGTTAAGTTTGAATGTCGTGTATTGATTTCTCAAAAATTATAAGTGTTTTATATAAAAAGTAATTTTTTACTCTAAAATCTTTGTGCCAAATGCTTCAAAGGTGAAATACCTTATGTATCTTCTTTAAATGATATGTTATTATTTAAAATTTGAAACGGGAAAACAAATAATATTAAATATATATCAATCATAAAATGTAAAAAAATCTTTTTAAAATAGTTAAGATTAGAGTTGTAAAAATATCTTAAATATTTTGTGAGACTTTTTTTTAATCATTATTTGGAACATATGTGTTTATTATTATTAAATTAAAAATTCCAAATCCTTATATTTAAACTATATACTACTGTTGAAATTTAAATATCTGGAATAATGTCTCTTTGTACGACGAAATCGATGAGGTTTTAATCATTGGTTTAAGCTACGCTGTTGTATAACTAGTGAATAATAAGTCCTAACTTTTGGTGACAAATAAATTTTCCCCATTTAAAAATATAGAATAACACATTTCGTAAACGACGCAGTAAAAATTCTTGAAAAATTTTCTGCTGAATGATCTATTCTTGAAAAAAGATGTATTGATTTGTAAAGTAAACCAATTTTTAATATACACTTTCGTTGTTTCAATAATAACTGAAAATGTTAAAAAGTTATATAAATAGACATTTATATACTCATCTGCTAACTTTTTAAGAAATTAATAACTTTTTATCTAATTTTAAGTTTTAATATATTAATATTGCGGCCTTAGTGGCTTAAAACTTTTTAACAAAATATTTTCTTTTCCTTTTTTACATTATTAAAACAGTTATAGAAATTCTACGCTTCTTCTTAGAGTTTTATATTGATTCAACATTTTTCTAGATCATTTTTTATAGATCATAAAATAAAAAACCATATTTTACTCTTTTGATTCGCATTAACATATTATAAAGTAAACTCTAACCCAATTTATGTGCTTTAAAAATTATAAAGTAAACTTTACTTTGAAATTAATAAAGTTGGATAATTTTTTCCAGTGATTAATATTTTCTAGGTCAATGAATCGTATAAAGTTTTCTAAAAGCTACCCAAAAATATTAGTATTTAACCGCTTGATGAAATTTTTAATTAAAACACGTTAACTGGTTATCAAATAAGAATATTTTACTTCGAGAATACACTCTCTTTTATATTTTTACTTTTCAAAAATATACTTTAAAATGAATGATATGACACAATTTTTTATTATAAAAGTTTTTAAACATTTTAATCCTATAGGAAATGAAAGAATTTGCGCAAAAAATTCACTATTGTACTAAATTAAAATGCTCTTAAGAATTCATTAATCAATTTTCAGTAATAATTTAAAGTTATTTAAGAGCATTTCTTTTATTATTAATGAGGTACAGTTATGGAAATAAATTATATATTTAATACTACGGAAATGTTGGAATAAGTGAAGCATATTTAATTCAACAGATCCTTATTTTTAGCTGATATTTATTTAGAAAATAAACTTGAGTTTGTATTTTGTATTTTAAGACCATTGAAAGAAAAAAATTGCAAAAACCATTTTAAGGTATTAAATAAATAATCAAAACAATGCACAGAGAGTGATTGCACGAAAGAGGTTTTCCGTAAGAATCTTAATAGCTCTGTTGAAATATATATAATTTGATTAATTGAAATGTATTAGATGTAAAAAAAATATTAGATGAAATTACGATCGAATAAATGTGTGTATTCGAAATTATAAACATAGTACTTATATTTGTAATAAGATATACCCCCCCCCCAACAGTTTGGTCAACAGGATATTTTTTCTAGTTGACCTGATAAAATATAATGTATTCGGAAACTTTTTTACTTTCTTTTCTAATAGAAAACTATATTTTTAAATTACTGAGCAAAAATATAATTATATTTTTTCTCAGAAATTTAAAGTTAATCAAATATGAACTCAAAGAAATCTCAAAGCATCAATTAAAAAAAATACATGTGTCATTCAATCTATTAACTTTGCACTAAGATTACATTAAACAATGTAATTTTCAATTTTTAAAAACATAATGTTAATGAATTTCTCTGCATTTTTATTATAGAAATGAAGTATAAGTATTTATTAAAGTGTGTTCAATCCATACTACTTTTTTAAACTTTTTGTAAACGCAGTGAAAGTTGATTTCTAGCAGTATGTACTAAGACAGTCCTTCACATTATTTTCATTATGCATCATTATTTTATTATATCACAATAATTATATTTATTATTATTGTCCTTCTTAAATAAATTTTAAAATAATTCTATTTTTTCTATTACAGTTTATATATCAGTTCTTTTGATCTTCAGTATTTTGATGTTGGTGTTTGCTTCATTAACAATAATATCTTCAATACTTTTGATAGTGGGATTATGTCGAGTGAGTAAACAAAAATTTACTTTTTTTACTTTCTAAGCAATTTAGGCGAACATTTTTCATAATAACATATATTTATTTCAAGAAACGTTACAAAATATATCAAAATTTTAATAATTTAGCTCTTAAATGTCTTAAAAGTATGCAATTTATAAAAAATATAAAATTGCTAGGTTTCATAGTTCTTTCAAATTTAATAATGTATCCTCATACAGAATATACATAGGACCTATTATTTATCAGACCTATTAGTAACTTTAATGATATTTAGTATATTTTTTTTTCAATGTGAATGAATAATATAGAAAATATTAAACTTTTAATAGTAAAAAAAGTGGACAAAACTTCGGATTTATTTTACTTACATTAATACCCAAAACTCTTTTGTGTTTCGTCTAACATTTTTCATCTTTTTTAAAGACTTTAAAGAAAAATTTTAAAATCATTGTAGGTTAATTTTCTTGCACTTCTTTTTTCTAAATTTTACTGTTTATTTTACTAACTGTAGCAGTTCTATTTGTTTAAAATGACAGGCAATTCTTTCGTTTCTGTTTGAAAATAGAGACAGTATAATTCTTCTACAATTTTTATTTTAAGTGAGCATTTAACTAATAAAATATCTTAAAGTATTGTAATATAATTCAAGTAATTAAAACTGCTGTTCTCACTTGCTTAAAGTAGATGATGTATTTTTACTTAATTTGGCACTATAATTTTTAATTTGGTTTCTCAAAATTTTATTTATAATTGAATCCTCCTATAGTTTCCTTCTAACAATTTTCAAATTAAATTTTTGACTGTAATACAATAATAATTTGATCTTTGTTGAAGGAATAAATTTGACTATGCTAAGACATATACTGTGATAATAATCTTAAATGGAGCATTTTACTGCCTAACAGTATTTTAAACCAAAGCGAAAATTTTTGCATCTGAATTTTATCTTTAAATTATATTTTAAATTCTATTTTTTAAAAACCCTCTATTAATATCACTCATGCAATTTCATTTTCTATTATGCATACATTAATTTTAATGATAAAAATGCTATATTTCAAGCATGAATCGCTTTGTTCATGAAGCTTATGACAATGCATGCGATTAGTAATGCTTAACATTTCATGGATTCGAGTGTTGCGAGGTAAATATATTTGTGGAAAATTAATTATATGAAGAAGTTCAACTAGAATAAGGAGAACCTTATAATGCAAATGAACATTAAAAAGAGAGCTATATTTTTCACAGGAGATATTTACAGTTTAACGATCTGTTAAGTAGATTTATCTCACATCATATTGTATACCTTTATTATTGATAATTCAATATTTATGAAAATCTACAATTATCAAGCAATACATGTTATAAGCAAAGCATGCAAACTATTTTTTGCTAAAGATAAGAATAGAGATTAATCGTCATATTTCAATGAAGTCCTTCATTCCAAAAATAATTCCTACACACATATTAGTATAAAGCTTATAATCACTTATTTGTTTTATTGAAAATAAATGCACACTATTTATTTAGTGGTAACATTAATATTTCTTATGAGTGACTATAGAATATTTTAAAAACAATTTAAAAATAAAACTCTTTTTCTAAGAATTATAACACTTTTATCAATTAGCAGACAAAATTACTCCTTGGGCTTAAATATCTAATTTATTCAGAATTTAGACTTAAAAAAATGTGATTTTGAAATCCTCCTATTAATAATAAATATTTTTATCATTTCTGTGTGAAAATTAAGAGTCAGTTTTTATAATCTAAATGCTGAAATATAATCTATGACTGAATAAATTAAAGTTCATTTTCTTCTCCTTAGGGTCCTCGAAAACCATTTGAAACTTAATAACACCATATTAGATTATCAAATTCCCCTAAAAAATAGCCCAATCTCAAGAAAAATTTACTTTTGAATAGTTAAGAAGAGATATAGAAATATTTTTTTTATTTTTACTTGATTAATTTTTAAATAATCACAGTGGTATCTAAAATTATGGTAATATTTTAATTATTTGCTCCCAGATTTTACGAAATTGTCTTAATCTGGCTCCTTTATGATATGAAGAATTATTAATGACGCTTATATATATATATATATAAATATTTTTTTTTTACATTTTAATGCCATTGCATTTAATCTTAACCAAAGATCCTTTTATCATAGAAGAGCTTAATAATTTTATTCCATTATAATATAGGAAAAATAAATAGTTTCTAGAACTTAATTATGGTGGATAAGCTTTTGTAATGAATGAATAAGTGAGTGCTTTTTACATAAATTCAGTTTGAAATTTAAATAATATTTTCGCATCTTTGTTCTTCTGCAGCAACATCAGGTTTATTCATTTTATTAAGTATTAATTAGTATTTACAAAGATTATTCCATAGAAATTGAGAGTAATTATTTATGAAGTGTCAGCACCATGAAAATAAAAATAAATGTGCAGGTGATATTTTTAAAATGTTAACAGATCTCTCACGAATATTCTAAGCAAAGGAGATGATTTTTTCCCTAGTTTAATGATTGCTTAAATAAATATTTTTATTTACCCTACAAAAAGTGAGGAGAGGGATTCAGACTTAAAAACTGAAATACGTTGTGCTATGAAATTATGATGCAATTTCTGCAAAACAGATCTGGAAACAATTAAACTAAAAAAATGAGCTTACAAGAACAAACATTTTAGTAAACCTTTAATATTAGGTGACATAGTAATTTCAGAAAGGAACATTTGTCTGCTCATAACTGGTCCTTAAATACTGCCATTAGAATGTCCTGAAGGTATTGTGAATAATATGTAGAATCGAAAATCATGAGACACAATTTCGAAATGTAAGTTGATATCTCCTCATATGATATTCACCATTTTTTTACGTGATTCCAAAAAGAGTATTTACGTTTTAATCATTCACATCAGTTTCGGCCAGACGTAGGAACCAGTTCTAGAGGCAAATATTTTAATACCCTATTTATTTTAATACATGTAATTAATATATGTCCTTTATTTTAATACCCTACCACTTAGAACTAGTAGATTCACAACAAAACGTTTGTCTTTGTGTCCATTAACTTAATTGAGGTGTTTTTGGAGCTATTTTCTCCAAGCGATAGTAAAATTTTGTGAGTCACAACGCATTAATTTTTAATTCTCTCTTTCTGTAGAACAAATAAACAGTTCTTTCGTAAGCATTAAATTAGAAAAATAATATCATCTGATTTGCTTAGGATATTTATAAGTGTTCACAAACATTTTGAAAAAAAAAAACGCCTGAACTTTTATTTTTAATTTTGTAACTTCTGCTTTAAGAGTAGCTCTAAGTTTTCTATAGAATACCCTTTGCACATTCAATAATAATTTTAAACTCTGTAGGAAAGAAATATTTATCACCGTATTCTATAATAATAAATAGAGATTTTGCTGTTTGCATTAACACATCATTACTAGTAAACTATTAAATCAATATATATAGAAATATACCTATATTGATGCAAAGAAGCATACTTCTTTTCATATGAATTAAATGGCAATAGATTATGCCATACAGTATTCTATTTTCAAAATCATGAGATGCATTTTGCCTCACAAGTCACATTGTGAAAACAGTTTCAAATATCTTAACAGGTATTGCTTTTATATATCTTCGGTACTACTCTAATTAGTAAATTTCTACTGTACACACAAATTTTTATTCTTAAAAAATTTTAAACATGTGTAAGCTTTAAAGGCATTGGGTATAGTTTTTATGTGAAGTAAAATGAGAGATACATCTTTAAGCAATATTACTGATGTTAAAATTTTAATACTGGAATATAATGTAAATTTATACCGCACACAAATAGTTAAATTAACTCTATTCTCTGTTAATGAAATCCTTTATTTTATGGATATGGAGTTAATTTAATCTACACAAAAACACTTTAATAGATGTGATACTATTAGAGTATAAATTTATATTGCTTCTTTTGAAACAACGATAGTTATACGCGTTTATTTGCACAAATATAAGTGTTTTGAATTTACAGTGTTGTAAAATATTTTACATAATTGAATACATCTCATCAGAATTAAATATATATCTTTTGCGTTATTTAAGTTTTTCCTTTCGTTTATATGTCTTTAGAGAGATGTTCTCTATTTTTTTATTTTAAGTAAACTTTTTTTTTAAATTTTTAACTTGTATAATATAGGGAAAAATATATAAATTAACAAATAACTAAATATTAAACTTTGAAAAACGAGCACCATATTTAATCATACCACCAATGAATATTGCACCCTTTTATTTATTATAAGTAATCACGACTTTTTTTTCTTTCCAGAATAACCGTCTGCTTTTAATACCTTGGATTGTCTGCGTTTCCCTGACAACCATTCTTGACGTCATACTTTCACTCTATCTTTTCTCTGATTCGGTAAGCTTTGAAAACTTTTCATTGTTTAAATTGACGAAAATTCATAGATTAAAAGATTTTTTTACGGAATTTAATTTTTTCATTTGCATAATTACATCTTTTGTCAAAACTAAGCGCAAAATACTGTTTGGTAGCGAAACAATAAACCTATTATTTAAAGCCTATGCAAAAACTTAATTGAATTCATTAAATATTTATATTGTATTTGCCTGGTTTTATTCAGAAAGAGTTTTTTGATGTTACATGAAAATTTTGCTTATCTTTTAGAGACGGCTAATATGCTTATACGTAAGGAAATAGCACTGAACTAGTATATAAAATATTTATCAAATATTTTGAAATTAATTTTTAAAAAACCAAAATTTTTTTGATTATTATATATTTTTTTATTTTAATCATAGTATATTTGTTATCTTATAAAAACTTAATGTGCTTTACAAATATTAATTTCGAATTTAAAAATTTTATATAGAAGATGCATATATCGTATGTGCTATAAAAGTTGAAGCTCATCATCCCCAATGTTCTCTCATCTAAAAAATATTCTTTTTTATAATATTGATTCTAATAAAATTTTATTAAAATCACATTGACGCTGCTATATATATAATACGATAAATCTCATTCTCATAGCTGTGGTTTCAAAATTTAATATGAGGAATAATGTTATATTTAGACTATTGTGTTTTTTATGCTCGTCATTAATGTGTTTATACTTATTTAAATCAAATATCAATGATTTAAACATTTAATATAAAAAAGTAACACACGAATAATATTTCATGCTTTCAATAATGACAGAAAAACTAAACTAAAACTAAGCGAAAACAATTTTAGAAATTTTAAGTCATGCACAATAGATTACAGAGAAGTACAAATTCATGATTTTCTATTGTCTTTTTTTCTTTATAACACTAAAAGAGTATAAAAAAATGATGATTCCTTTTTGGATGAAAATGTTTCGATATTCTTCTTGATATACTTTTAAAATAATTCCTCCCCATGTTGACCACCTTGAGACTACTTTGAATTTTAATCATGGCCAGAATTATGGAACATATTCCTTGTGGACATTTCTTGATAACCTTAATGTATACAATTATGTGTAATGTATCTTAACGTATATTTTGTGGGTAACGCTTATTTCTTAGACATATCATCACGGATTTTATTCCAAAATATCTACAGTAGACTCTTCTCCAATTCCAGCAACAAAAATTGACCGAAACAAAATATGAATAAAATACTTAATAAATCATGAACATTTTCTAATGTATCATAGTATATAGATAGTACGAATAGCATTTATAGTGCCTTTACACTTTTCCAAATCATGCCTAGGTTTTCATTATTAAGATTATGATTAAAATTTTTCATTAAGAATTATAATTAGTTCTCCATTAATAGGTAACTTTTTAATTTCATTACTAAGTAAATTTTTCAAATACGAAATAATAATTTATAGAGTGGCCTTTTAAAATGTTTTCTACATTCTCATGAGTTTCCTTAACATCAAACACTCTTAAAATAATCGAGTGGATTTCACTCAGAAGGAGAGAAATTTCACTCTTTCATTGTCACAAAACTCAACCAACCTTTAAGATAGAAATTCACTCTTTTAAAAGATGTGGGTAAACCACTCCTTATAAGAGAAATAACAACATATCGTTTAAAGGGGTAAATTAGATGGAAAAATGTGTGAATTTCAATATTTTATAGAAGTATTGTTGATTTTTTTTATATTGACAATTTAGTGCAGAAATTAGTTTTTAAATTCTTTATTTTAAGGATTTTTTTCTACAATTACAGTATAAAGATATGATTACTTTAGTCAATAATTCAATAGTATAACAGTACAGTTGAATATGGCATTTTAATTGATTTGGATAACTACAGCGGTTTTTAAATTACATACACTATTAAGCAATTTGTTCAGCCATTTATTTCATTACTTATATATATTTAGTTTTATGTGTGAGTGTAGCACTCTCAAGAAAAAATACTGATTTTTCACACTTCTTATTTTTCAGTTTAGTTTACTATGCACCCATAAATACAAAATTAACTTTTACAAACATTATTAATTCAACAAATTGTACACAATTTAAAAAATACATAAATATTTTATATAAGTAAATATAATTTAAGTTCTTTTGAAAAAATTCTTCATTTAAAGTATAGCTAATTCTTTATTTATATATAGCTTAAAATTTATATTTTAATATTGATAACATGCTTTTTTGAAGTTACAGGAGGATAAAGACAAATATTTACAGATTATTCTGTTGTTTCGTATTAGAATTATATTCAGCCTAAAAATTACTATCATCCTGAATTCTCCCGTTTGAACATATGATAACATTCTAGGAGCATAAAATACAGGATATTAATTGAGAAAACAGTCAGCCTCTGGATATCAAATTCCAAATCTATCTGTAATAAAGAGAATAATCACATACATTAAATTAATAAAACTTTTTATTGTAATTTAAAGCAAGTGTAATTTGTTAAAAAATGGTGTTATCATTAATTAATTAATTAAAACATAGTAACTTAAGTTAGTAAATTAATAATTATCTATACTTTTTGAAAATTTTATAAGAATGTGACAAAAATGATAAATTATTGATATACAATGAAACAAATACAAAATAATTTTGGATTTTTTCTTTGTTATGAAATAGATCATAATCATAATTTACAAATCCCCTGTCATAATTTACAACCCTTATAATAATTTACAAAATGAATTGTTAAACATTAAATAAAAATATAAACATGCATACTTATATTTATTTCTAATGTTAATGCATTTTTGAATCAATCAAATTTAACTGATAAACAATTGAAACTAAAGGAATTTTTTTTTTTTTTTTTTTTTTACAAATTATTAAAAAATTTTTTTAAACTATGTTTTTTATCACATATACTAGTATTCAAATACATTGCAAGTAAAACGATTTTTAAAAATACAATATAGAAAACTACAATATAATAAAAGACATATGCAATACTGCATATTTTGTAAAATATAGATTTTAATTACTTTCTTTTGGATCATACAATCATGAAACAAATATCAAAATAACAATGAGATTTTTCTTTCATTTTTGTATAAAAAAATTTTTCCCTGCAAAACTTTAACAAAATATTTTTTGCAATAAAATAATTTAAAATATCTTATTCACATGCAATAAAAAAACTTGGAAATGTATGAACTACCATTTCCAAGCATGTTTCATGTTCTACCATTAAAAATGCAGATATACAAATTATGTAAGAGATTGTAAATTTTGGTGTGCTTAATTGTAACATTGTTAGAAAATAATGTTGATACAAATATTTAGTACTTTCATGAATATTTTATAGTTTGTCCTTAATTATGTAAAAAATACAGGTTTTATACTACTAATGTTTCATTGAAAGTAGCCTCTTTTGGACACTTACAGACATAAATTCTGTTATAGAATAGAACAATAGATGGTCTATTTTTCATCACAAAATGTTATTTAATTTAAGTTCAAATATTTTTTCTCAATGAATTTCACTAGGCATTTCAAATTGTTATCATTTTATCTGAAAGGAAAAATACATACATATACACATATGTGTTTACTCAATAATATCATGCATGTAAAAACTATTTATGGTCAAGTGAATAAATACTGGATATTTATATTTTAAACTATTAAATTCAAATTAAAATTTTAGAAAATTTTAAATGAATTATAAATTTACTTTAAAGTTAATAAGAATTTAATTTTGGCAGTAAAAAAAATTATTTTATAATTGATTTAAAAACATTCTTAAAATTTCTTAAGCTTAATACCAAGTAATATTAATTTAATTTATAGTTTAATGAATAATTACCTTTCATTATTTTAAAATCAACTTTAAAACCAAAAATTATAATATTAGATTTTAACTGAAAATACTGGATGAAAATAATTGGAATTTTCATGTTATTTACTCAATAGCATCATACATGTAAAAACTATGTTTAAATAAATTATAAGTACTGGATATTTATTTTTTTGAAACTATTAAATTCAAATAGAAAATTTAGAAAATTTTACTTCAAAATAGATTTAAAAACATTATTAAGCTACCGCGTTCTTACATAAACATAGAATATTACTTCAGACTTTTAAATAAATTTTACAAGCACACTGAAATCAATAGTTTTAGTAATAACAATAGTTAACAATTTCTCAGTCTTCATAAAACTTATTCTGATTGCATATTATACAGAATATACCTGATCAGTCATTTCTTCCTTACATTGCATTTCATCACCTTCAAACTAACTCCACGTTTCAGATTTGCTAATTTTGTTTTTTATTTTTTTCTTCGATGCAACAATGACAATCATAAAATATGAATATAAATTATATTTCCATCGACAAAATGTTTAGTTGTAAATTCTAAAATATACAAATTAATAGATTTTGATACATACAATTCCTTTTCGTTTTATCTACGAATGCTTGTACTTAGTAACAATCAAATCAAAAATTGTCAATGAAATTTTAATAAATAAAAGACATACTGTCAGTAAAATTTTAATAAAATACATACTGTAAAGTATTATTTTGCAAATTAATATTTGCTTTATATTGTATTAACATTTAAATTAAAAAGCTTCTAATTTTATTTATGAAAACATTTATTCGTGATCATTGGTAAAATGTTGTATTTGATATTAATTGCACTTTCAATTCAGAACAATACGCTATATTAAATATAATATTTCTATAATATACATTGAAGATATTTAAATCAACGAGAAAATTAATAGTGATATCCACGCTGTTTCGAAAATAAAAGAATTTAAAAATGCATTCAATATACTTTAATATTAATTTATAATGAATTAAATTTTGTCAGAAAATAGTATTTGAAATAAAAAATAAAATTTCGAAACACATTGTTATATTATTAAATATTATCAATTAATCAGAAATTTCAAATATTATAAATATTACATGAATATGAATTCAATAGAATTCATTCATTCACACTTTCGAATACCAAAGTTTATATAAAGGTGAAAAATCACAAATATGAAGATTTGATTTAGTCATTCAATTAACTATAAGAAATAAAGACTTACCGTAATGTTTCTGCACTCCTTTTTGTACAATTATATATTTTAAATATTCTAAAATAGATAGCTATTGCAAAATGGAGTACTAAATTCCTCCACTTTTAGCGAAACTAAACCAAAAGCATAGAGCCACGTGATGATTTGAACCAATCAGAGCACATCACAGTTACTTTGTGCCATAAACTCGTCAAAAAATGAGTGAAAATTGCTTTGAATCGAAAATAGAGTGTTTGAAAGCGAGCTTCTTGACCCAATTAAGTAGAAAAGGATTCATTTTGTATCTTTATGGAGTACAAAATAACAATTGCTCATCGAGTGGTGAAAACCACTCGATTTTTTTAAGAGTGTAGTAAATATGTCCGGTACGATTTCTATCTCATTACGAAAAGAAATTGACAAACTTCTTTTGAAATATGAATTCAGACTATTTTGGAATACCTATCACTAGTATACTGGAATGTTTCTCAACTTTCACGGACAATTACCATACATGAATTTAATTTCAGCATTTAGTTCGCCAGAAATATGACAAAAGATAGCTTGTGTTGTCGTATAGTTACAAATATTCATCATGGAAAATGTTTTTGATGTTCGAATCTTTTGATAAAAGTAAGAAAAACTTCATAAAATCAATAATATGAAAAATAGCTTTTCTCGTGTTGAATCATATCGTTATTTATATTATCAATACTAATTATTACTGTAGATAAATGTATATTAATATTTATAAAAAAATTTAAATCCCATATCAATATTATCAATAGAACTCTTACTTCAATAACATTTGTATACCTAATAATGACCTGTTAAGTAATTTAATTTAGGTAATTTATTAGTAATAATATTTTCTATTTCTGAAAATAAATTTTACCGAACTATTGAGATGAAATGCTATATTTTTTAAAAAGAATTTAATTATTAACAGGTGAGTGTTAAAATTTCCGCTAAAGTATAAATAATTTTATAAAGAGTAAAAAACATTGAATATATTTCATTAAAAAACAACTTGCAAATCATTGAAGTTGCCTCTAAGAACATTAGTGTTAATGTAATAAAAACAAAAAACAATCTTAAAAATAATTCCTTAAAAATAAAGTGATAATCTGTACATAAGAATATTTCCTATACACCCCAGCTCACAAGCTTTGTTTAAGGGATCAAAATACATAGAAACTTTAAACGCCATTAATTATAAAATAAAGCGACTTAGAAATAATTTATAACTGATTCTGTTTAACTGAAAAACACAACAAGTATAAAGAAAAAAGCTGAAAAAGCTGTCAAATCTTATTGCTTTGTAAAACACACAAAAAGAATATATATAAATAGAAAAGCATAAAACTGCCATTGAACATAAACTATATAACATTAAAAAATCAGTGAAACATTTTTTTAAAAAATGAAATACGTCAAAAGTATAAAAAAGTACAATCAAAAAAGATATGATTAATCTATTTAATAAAAATCTATGATTCAATATGAGAAAAAAAGATATATGGAAACAGAAATGGGACATACTAATGCTAAAATATAAAGAGATGTATTTGAAATATTTGTTTGAAAAAGTAGAACAGACTAATGGATTGCAACTAAAGTATTTTCAGTACTAATATTAATGTTTCTATATGTCCTCATACGCATATATAAATTCATTATATTTACTTATTTTTTTAATAATACTTTATAAATATAAGCTTGAAACTTAGAATCCATTTATTTATCTTTCTCTAATTACAGTTTAATCACATTTTTATAGCAAAACGTTATAAGAATATTTATTAAACAAGGCATACAATGAATCAAAATTTGACTTTTTAATTTCCGTCAAATACAAAAGAGTTTCAAATGATTTTAAAAAAGACATAATTTATTATACTTTGAAGTGCCTGTCTTTAAAAGATCACCGTTTTATGTTTTCAATGAAATATTGCCTAGTTATCTACAAGTGGTATTAAGGTATTAATTATTTTGATTTCAATTTTGCTTGAATCAAGATATATATTCGTGTTACGATAATATTCATTTTTTCATATGTTGTGTATTTCTTTTTTCTCAAACATCACTTTTGACAGCATAAATTAAAAATTGTGTTTCAATACAAAAAAGAAACATTTATTCTTAACATTTAAAATACCATTTTTTTTTAATAAAATGCTTTTTTCAATGAAAATAATTCTTCTATAAATTCTATTTAATGAGATTACTTTTTAATGAAGATCTTCTTGTTTAAGGAATAATGCAAAACAATTTTCTAAGCTTTATATTTTACAAATTTTCCTAATCTTACAGTTCAAGGAAAATTTTTACACGATTTAAAGTAGGAATAAAATTAATAATACGTGACAAAATATATTTTATAAAAATACTAAATTCTGAGATAGCACTTAAATTCATGCAAAAAACATCACAGATTTAAAAATGACTTCTTTTCTACTTTATTTAAATTGAAGTTTTAAAGAATTTAAATACTTTTGTTGAATACTAAATTTGTAACTCTTATTGTTTTCATATACTCTAGTTAAGATAATAATCGGTTTTATTATGATTGAAAAAATATTACTTAAAATATTATATTGGGCAAAAAAATTAGCGATTCTTCACAATTTTTTTTGTATGCGTGTGTGTGTTTCCTCTTATTGAACTCATGGATTTCAGCTTGTTTGCCTCTGTGTAACCAGAGGGACATGGTTGATGATCAATGGGCATTACCTCATTGTTTTAAAGTTTCTTGATGACGCGTTATAGTTGTTTTATGGACAATAATTTTAATTCCAATTCTTTTTATGCACGCTAACTTTAATTTGTTTATGCTTCATCTTTACTTTATTAGGCTGCCCGTCAACAAATGACAGAGATTTCAAAGACAGGTGTAGGATAAAAAAAAACTATTTTTAGTTATTGCTTTTTAGTTTAAAATACTTATATTTAGTGACATTTAAATTATTATGCTATTTATATTAAATTATTTACATTTATTATACTTAAATATGTTTACTTTCAAATTATATCAAGTTTAAATATAATTAATTATAATTTGTTTGAAAATTGTAACAAGTTAACGTATATTAATGTGAAATATTTAAGGAAGTTGTTAAGATTTAAAATGCTTATTCAAAAAAAAAAAAAAAACATTTACAGAATACTTTCTATGCCAAGTATTATAAGTTAATGTTTTGTAAAAAAAAAAAAAAAAAAAAAAAAAAAAAAAAAAGAACAATCGCTCAAGAAATTTTTTTTAATTAAAGCTTTACATGCATTTATAAGTCTCGGAATATAGTGCTTATTTTTGTTACTTGAAATATTTTCTGTGATTTTTGTCAAAATTTACATACGTAATATTCGGATTGTCAATGAGTTTCACAGTATTTTATAGCTATTTCATTATATAAGAAAATTCATTGTTGGATAAATATTGTTGTTGTTAATATTCAAGTATTTATATTATTATGTTACAAATTACGACACCTGAGAAGAAAAGGTAAGTTTTGATGTTATGATACAAACTATAAAACTTTTGCAATATGATAATTATAATTATCATGATATTTAAAGTTAGTGAGAAAGAGAATGATTTTGAATTACACTTTCTAGAATTTATTTAATTTTAAATGATAAGTTTGAGGTATTTTTGTTTGTATACTCTATTAGATCATTATTAATTAACTTAATAAAAAATTTAAATTTTGCTGTCATATTCCTTTCGGTCATAAATATTTTTTTCTCATTCTCTATATCTTTGTTAATTTATATTGAGAATAACAAATAGGAGAAAACTATTGCTTTAAGCCAAACTAATGTCTTACAGGTTTCTCTACTCTTTTCAAGAATATATCTAAATACTATGCATAGTAAAATGACATTTACTTGGCTTCAGACATATGCCAAGAATGCTTTTGAAAACGTTCCTTCAAAACCAGAGATACCTTATTAAATATTCTTGTGTGTGATTAAATTTTCGAAATATTCTTGAATAATTTAAATTCAGGAAGTTCTATGTAATGCTGACCGCTGCTTCTAGTTCTTGAATGTATTTACTAAAAGCAGAGAATTTTAACAGTTCCGTTAACTTCCGCTATTCTTCAATAATATTAAAGATCACTAACTGCGAAAGAATAAATAGTTTTGCGAAATATATTTGCTCAAACATTAACTTCCTAACTGTTTGGATGACCGTTATGAATAAAGGCATTGAGGGAAAGCAAACATTATGGGATAAAATATTTAGAAAAAAGTAATTAACTCGAAACTTTATTCTTGAAATATGCTTATATTTATAAAGTATTCCCTTTTGAACTTTTCCTTTGGGACAAAAGAATATTCTCTAGTTTTAATGCAGATACCTCTAAAACAAGAAATATTTAACACGTTTGGTTTTCATCTAGTAATGAGATTTTCACAATGTTTAATAAAAATTACTTATATGTAATAAATTGTGAATATCCTCTTAAATCTTAAACTAAATTTCTGAAGAAAATGGGAATATTCTATAGTGCTGTAATTAAAAAGATAAATACTTTTTATGATAAATTCCATTTGTTTGGCAATTTATAAATTATTTCTCTTGATATTTAATTTCTTATGCTGAATTTAAGCTAAACTTAATTAAGTTAATATTATGGTCAGTTTTATTTATACTTAAGTAAACTTTTCTACATATTTTTATGACAACTTTATGATAGAGTCAAAAAAAAATTCTCTTGTCTAAAACTCTATCAATATATTATTAAATTCAAAAATAAATTTTGCTCTTTAAATAATAGTTTATGAAAGAGAAAATAAATTATTTCTCTTTAAAAGGCAAGTAATTTAAAAATCTGAACATGAATAAAAATGATGATATATTTCAGCAGTCTTACTAAATTTCAGACCCCCCAGAGATATTAAGATAAACTCATCGTGAAACAACCACTCTATATCAGAATGAGTATATTTTCCATATAAAAACAAGTTACCGATCCCCAAGCATATTTCATTGTATTTAAATATAGAAAACCACGAATCATTTCATAAAATTGTGTATTGATTCCCTTTCTTAAATATACCTTTCTGCTTCTCTGATCTTCATGAAACTTGGTACATGAGTTAAATAAACCTTGTAAAAGTGATTTGATTTCAGCATTAAAACAATAACTTAAATTTTGATTACTAGAGGACAATTTTTTTATCTTCATGCAAGTTATTCAAATAAATAAAAAAAATTGTAATCAAAGACAGAAAATCCTTCATTTCTCTGTCATTGCTAATCATGCGATTATAAAAAACGATTCAGTTTTAGTGGTAAAACTGTTTTATCTGAACAAAAGCAATAGTTTTTATGCCTAGAATGAATATCGTAGCTGAAAGAGATTCCGAAAAGTACCTATGATAAAGAATTGTTTTATAAAGATGATAAAGGCAAAGATAACCATAAAAAATTATTATAAAATTTGGAAAATCTAGAACCATAGTATGCTGTCAGAAAATGTAGATGAAAAGAGGTTGAGAATGAAACAGTAGAAGAAATTGCTACTGATTTCGTTGAAAAAGCATCCAATTCCCACTGTTTCTCAGCACAAGCTCAATCAGTGTCATGTAAGTTGTTGATTTATTTATCTACAATAGAAAATAATATGCTTTCTAATTTAAAATGGCATCCGTATAAGATTCACATGATTCAACTGGGTACTCAGATTTTGTTTACTGCTTTTTGGTGGAAATAAATGTTGATGATGAGTGGCCCAGGAAAATTTTCTAGTCACAAGAGGAGTCTTTTTCTTCAAATGAATCTGTGGATGATCAAAATTACTTTATATGGAAGTCATCATTTCTTAATGACCCTTACCAACGACCATTGTGTTTGGATAGCATGACTAAATGGTTTCAGAAGATTTTATTCCCATATTTTTCTTTACTCTTACTTTTCAAGTACTCTGTCACGAGTGCACAGTTTAGGGAACTTCTTTGATATTATGATATTCTTACTTTACAGGAAAAGCAATATTTATTGTTCACTCTTTTCATGAGAAAAGCCGCTAAAATTGCAGAACATGTTTAGTATTTTCTCCACGTCATCATCAAACAAGCTGTGATGCGCTTTGAACACATAAATGAGGTTAATAAAGTACACGTTGAACCCATATTGTAAATGAATAAATTTTAATGATTTTGATAGATTTTTCGCTCTTATTTAAACAGTGCAATTCCCCATGGAGATCAAATTTTATTTGTTTTCATTGCATAAATATTTTTTTTGATATACATAAAGTATGTATCAAGTTTCATCGAAGTACGGTGGACAAAATAAGTTCCGTAGGGATTTAATTTTTGATTCACATTTTAAGATAATTATCCTGTATATTTAGAGGCATCATTCATCATCCTCTTAGTAAATAATTTCAGTAAATACCAATGCATTTTTAAAAGATATCCTATATATATAAATGTTTGCTTTTAGTATTGATTATTTATCCACTTTGCCTAATCGTGATCTAATAGTTGGTCACCACTAGTTAGGTTAAATGTTCCCATATTAAGCCTCATGAAACACAAGCTTGCCCAAATTTTTCATACGTTACATGTTTCATGAGACTGAGTTTTTATTTTTTGAAAATTAATTCTTAAATAACTTTGTAACTGAATTAAGATAAATTTTACAAAATGAAATGCTTATATATTTTCTATAGAGAAAAAATTAAAAATATAGTACATCATTTATTCATAGAAATTAGTAATTTATTGCCCTCTTACGCATAATAATTAAAGAGAATATAATTATAAAAACAAGATAGCAAAATTTGATTCATTATTAAGTGCATTCTAAACTTTTCCTTATTTAATGTATTCTAAGTCAACAATTTTTACAGTGTGTGTAACTACTTAATAACTACTATTTTGTTTTCTCCTGATAAATTATGGATGATATGATATATATAAATCCAAATTATTTTATTTATATTTCAAGTTATTTCTTAGTTCTTCACATCTATCCTCAGAAAGTAAATTAAAATTTTCACCCATAACATTTCGTGCAAAGAGCAATCATATAATGAGATAAAATTTTCATAGCTTTGTAAATGATAAAATTAATTTAATTAACTCCTATTATATAAACCTAATTTCAAAATAAGAAATATATAATTTTAATTGATATTAGTCTGAAGTAAAAGCCTTATCAGTGAGAAACAGATATTAATTACTAGTTCATATCTACAAGGAATTAATGAGATATCACGAGAAGTTAACAACATTATTAGTTGGAAAAACAAAAATAAAATTTTAATCATGTAATTATGTTCTCTTCATATAATATGATTTAAGAAAAATATTACTTTATCAAAAGAAAATTTTAAATCATTCATTATCTAACTTCAGTTTGTGTACAAGTTTTTGTAAAATTCCTTGCCTTATGTGGAATCTTTGAAATACCTTATTTAAAACTTAAATATAGTACTTATAGCATTAAAATAATTCTGCACTTGATGAAATAGAAATGCAAAAGAGGATAACTGCATACATTAAATTATTCTATCATATGTATCCAAGGACCTTCACACTAATGGAAATTTCCAGACGTGAAATTAAGTTGGGAGCATGAATGATTAACGTTTAACTTAGTATATTTAATAAATCATAAGAGACCATATGCAATGAAATGACGCAACTGATTTCTTAAGACGAGTTTTTTTTTTCTTTTTAGTCACTCAAATTGTCTAATGTAGATTCTTTAAGTAAATATAATTACAAATGTATACAATTTCTGAAGGAAATAAATATACGCATAAATTCACTATATTTGTTTGAAAACTATATTTTTTCCTTTTTAAAGTTTTAGATGAATGACAAGACAAAAATATATTGAGAATGCAGAAATTAAGAAATGTTTTACAATATTTGAAATGATATAAATTAAAATACATTAAAAACAGAAAATTAAATATCCTTTTCCTTAATCATAATACAAATGCAAGATAAAAAAAAACTAATTCTTTACAAATTTAATAAAATTACTCGGAATAATTAAACATAGTGTTAAATACTAAATCCATTTGTGACTGTGAATGTAAAATACTTTATATTTAGTACTATCCTTTTTGTAAACTTTTTGATATTATTGTAATCGCAGATAAAATATTTAAAATATTTAAAGATTATTCAGTGAAATTCAAATTTTGTATCATTTACTAAGATCCTCTATAGAAAACCAGTCACAATCACTTCTTTACTGTATGCCCAGTAATTTTAAATGTTAGTGAGCTATTGTTATTCCTTATTATTTTGTTTTCCCATTTTCTTTCTATTTTCGATGCATTTTAGTTGTAACTCAGATCTTTTAGAATTCCTAAATTTCTTACACTAATTTTTAACCTATTCATCCACCAAAATGGCTTGAGACTTAACTACAGAATTTTTTTTGTAAAACATTTTTATCCAAAGAATATTGTATTTTATTCAACCTATATATGAAAATATTACACATGTAAACCTAAAGTGGCTTAGTTAAAACAATTTTATTTTGAAAAAACAGTATTTATACAAGTTAGGGAACAAAATTATCTTTTGTCAGGTTGAATTAAAACTAATTTGAAGCAAAATTGCTTTTTTATAATTTTGAATAGTTTCTACGATGCTATTTATTAGAAGACACAATAATTTTGTTTGCTTCCCTTTAGAAATATATATGTAATGTATTTTCTATTATGTCAAAACTGAAGAAAGACACACTACTTTGTTATGGGATACTAATTTCTTTTAAATCGTTTCTTTCTCACACAAAATATGGTTTCATTAAATTCTCAAAGCATTCATTGCAGTAAAGATTTTGTGCACAATTTTAATGAAAAGTAAATATACAGCATGAGGAATATTAAACGATTTTGGGAAATTTTAATTAAAGTGTAATTTAATGAGCTATTAAGATGCATTTCTTTTACACCACCCCGTTTTTCATATTTGTTGTTTGTATGTATTTTATTAAATGTACCCCTGTGCAATGTAGTTTCAAAACAAAAAATATATTTTAATAACTAAAATTTAATTAATAAGTAATATTTTCTTTTATTTTCATCTATATTTCTTACGTGAAATGTTTACTTAAACTGTTAACTTTCTCCGAGAATTGTGAAAATAAATTATAGATTAAGAAAAGGGATTTTTTTATTTTAAAAAGAAAAGATATTTTTAAAATGACAGATATGAAAGTAGGTTTCACTTTAAAAAATCTTTCTAGAAAAACAGACATTATCATTGTTTTCAACATAAGCAGACATAACTGTTTCCTCCAAATGTTCAATGTGTCTAAAACTTCAAAAGAAAGAATGCTCCTGAACAAAAGAATTATTTTTCTTCGTGTCATAAGTATATTTCATGAAATCGTTCGACAGCAAAAGCCAAAATAATGTCTTCAAAAGCCGAATTGTCAACGTAAAGAATATACTGAATATTTTTTCATGAGAACGGAAACTTCCCTAAAGAAAAAAGACATTTTCAAAAATGAAACGTTAGAGAGTTGAAAAGTGACAACCCCATTCTTACCTAAAATAATTTCCTTAATTTGTTTATAGGACCATTTGACGATTTTGCTGTACAATATAAATAATAACGGGATTTTTTAAACATAAAGTGTATTTTTTTATATTTTGAAGAAATTAACATTCCTAAATTTTCATTTAAATATATTCTATCTTTTGATTATTTCACCAAAAGTTACTTTCAAATATTTTAATTAAAATGTCAATATATTTAAAATTAAGATTGGAAACTCATAAACAAAGTCTGTATGGTTTTTCAATCTTACTTTTATCGATAAAATTGAATCCTGAAATTTTAACAAAAATAAGATGTAATTTTTAAAATATATTTAAGTTAAAAAACGAGACTAAAAAATCAAATGAACCTTAGATGAGTCACATTTCCATATTATTATAGAATTATTTAAAATGTTGGGTAATTATTTCATATTTCTTATAAACATTTAATTTTGATGAGTTAAATGTTAACATATAATACTCTCCTATAAAAATGCTCAATTTTATTCATATCTCATATTTAATCAAATTGTAATTGCAAATTTTCACTATAAAGCAAAACTGATGCTTTCTTATTGGTTTAACTACCATTTTTAGATTTTCTCACACATTTTCTTTTTTTTTTAAATTAAAATAGGAGAGTGGTAATTTAAAAAGTAAGTAATGTTTATCATGCTATTTCAAGTAGTTTGAATGTAATTAAATCAGTTTTATATTCTTTAGTCGTCATCATGCATCCTTGTTTACCATTTATCTTTATTTTAAGTGATAAAAGTTTTATTTATTCTCCAAAAAGAAAATTATCCCTTTTCTTCATTTTATATCCATCAGTAAACAAAATATATAAAAATTAACTCTATCAAAATTTGCTTCGTTATCAAAAATATTTCCTTTTTGATCTTTTAATGCTTTATTATTTTATGAAATTAAATCACAATTATATATCCATAAAATGCATGCATTTCAAAATATAGTTGAGATCCTAAAACTCTAGTTTACAGTTTTTTAATAACTCCTATTTCATTTGATTTTTCAATTACTTTTTAATGTTAAAATAATGCTCTGCTTTAAATAAAATTAAGTTTTTAACGTCTATAATTAATTATTAAAGAATATTTAATCCTTAATACAGAATATTATTGTATAAATATTTAAAAAATGTATATTTTAATTAGCCACAGAATGAATAAATTTAATAATACCTTATTTATTATAGAGATAATTTTATAACGCCTCATTTCAGTTGACTCTGTCTTCTTTAATTAAAATCTTCAAAAGTTATTTCAAGAGGCAAATTGTTTTAAAACTGTTTGCAACAATATAATTTTTTTTAAATGCAATATACCGAAGCAGGGATGGGTGTTTTGAGATAAAGGGATAGAATAAAACATTACTTACTGCATAGTGCTTTCTTTTATTACAGGAATGGGTGATTTGAGAAAAAAATAAAGACTAAAACATTACATACTGAATACTGTTCCCTTTTATGCCAGGAATGGATGTTTTGAGATAAAGGGATAGAATAAAACATTTACACACTGAATACTGTTCTCTTTTATAACAGGAATGGGTGTTTTGAAATAAAGGGATAGAATAAAACATTTACACACTGAATACTATTTTCTTTTATAACAGGAATGGGTATTTCGAAGTAAAAAGATAGAAAAAAAACATTCAAAAATGTATATTGTTCTCTTTTAAAACACTTTTATGATTGTTAAAGCATAAAATATGGTACATTGCTCATAGTTTATATATCAATCAGTAAATATTAAGTGTTTTAATATATAATTTACAATCACTGAGAATAATTTTATATTCATCACACTGTTTAAAACTTGAAATGTTTTAATTTATCACACTGCGTTTTTCAGACATGATCACTTTTATTAATTTTGTAACCCTTTCGATTAAAAAACAAGTTTCTTATGATTCAGACTCTGTTGATTAATTGTAAGACTTTTTTTTCTATTCTTTAAAATGTAAAATGTATTAAAATGTATATTCTTTAAAATGTATTTTAATGTAGTATCTTTTCCAGTTTTATTTAGTATTTGTGCACAAATTCATATTTCAACTTCCGAAAATTGCTTCAAATAGTTAATATTTTTAAACTTTTTTGAGATTACTGCCTTTATTTTGAAAAGTTAATTACATTCCTTCACGAGAAAAAAATAAGAATAAAATAAATTAGGCAGAAAATGCAAATTTATTACTTTCCTTACATTTTGTTTAAATTTATTTATGTTAATTAAAAATGTTCATTATTTTCATGTTTGCAAATTTAAAATATATAGATGCATTTTAACTACATGAATTTTTACAAATATTTTTCACAAATATATGTTTCTGAGTTCAATAAAATTTCACATTAGGAAAATATTTCTGAAATATATTTTCAATCAAAAAATACATTTTTACGAAATATACAGTTGTCAACTTTTTCTAATTTATATACCATATCTAAATTACATATGCCATCTGAATAACAGCCGACACATGTAAAATCAGGTGTGTGAATATTATTTAAAAGTCATTTCAAAACTTACATTATTTTACTAAGTTGTGGGCATATATACTAAGTAATAATTTTAGAAGATTAATAATGACCACAGTTAATATATTATGGCTATATGGCTATTTAGAGGTTTATTGTCTGTGTGTGTATTATAAAACTAATTTGTTAGTGAAACTATTAATATTAAAGAGGTTTTATTTTAAAAAGTTTTAGAAAATTAACAAAAAAGTATTAAAACAATTTAATTCTTCTGTAAATGCGACAACAATATTCATTGCTTTAAAATTAATAATACTTTTTCGTATTCTATAAAATTTCTTAAAATTTTATAAAATCTTAAAATTTTAAAAAATTTTTTAAAATCTTCTTAAAGAATTCTATAAAATTTCTTAAAATTTTGGCTAAAAAATTTTATAGAATTCAATAAGAAAATCGTTTTTAACAGGAAAATATATTATTTAATATTGAATATCATTTCAAAAATATTTCATGCAATCAAGAAGGAATGTGAAACAAAATGCTAAACTCAAAACTTTATTTTTAATTATTTATGAACAGTAATTTAACAGCGGAAATATTCTACTGTCTCTCGAATTTGAAATTTCTTCATTTATGTTACTTTAAAGAAAAGGTACTCATAAGAAATAAAAATTTTATGATGGTAATAAATGAATAAAGTAAAGAGTAAAAATACATCTGAGTGGACGCATAAAAAAATAACCCTTTTTTGTTGTCTGAATATCATTTACTAAACATCAGAGGGAAGAAATCTTCCACGCCTGCACACGTCTTTCTAATTCAAATGAATAATTTTTATTTTTCATGGATGTAAAGAGAATGATAAAATGACAAATTACCTAAAACATTACTATATAAGTAAGCAACATCTCGGTGAGTAAATACGTCTCGTAATCGATTATGTACACTGCAATTTACAAACATAAGCATGATACTTTTCAATACCATCTCAAACATTTTTCACTGTCCAGGGATATATACAACTGACATCCAAAAGTGTTTTCTTAGGTCCCGTAAGCAAATTCAAACATGCCATTTAAGTTTTAAGATTAAATTTTAATCTTTGAAAAAGGAGATTTTGTGTTACTCGTCGAAAACAATTATTGAATGACAATATTAAAATTAATATTGGCAAAAAACAACCATTATTTAAATGAAATAAAAAATTCAATTTAATAAGTTACTGTAAAAAAAATATAAATTAAAATGTTAATGTGCAATTCATTAGTTTATTTAAATTAAACTTTTTTTATTTAGACTTTGCTTGATGATGAATTTCAATCCTAAGTAACTTAATCTTTCATTATAAAATATAAATTTCAAATGAAGTTACACTCAAATAAAAAGACTTAAAACTTCTTTCATGACAGTGGAAATTTATTTTAAAATAATTAATTTATAAATCAAAACATGCTTCTTTCTCAAAATAAATACTTCATTGATATGCTACCGTGATTTATACATTTTACATTAAAACACTGGTAGATGTGTTTAATACTGACTAAGCACATTCCTAAATATCATTTTTATTGACAAGTGTTTTCGTTAATTTGATAACTACCTGTATCTAATTGGGAAAGTAAAAGAACCCAAATATATTATTCTTTCAAAATTATATAATTCAATTCTCCGTTTAAGAGAAGTTTAAATACCAGACTTAGATATTCAAAAAAATCATGATTCATATTCTTTTTTTGAAAATAACAAATTTCTCAAAAGAAAGTTTTATTAGATTGCCTGTGTTAGTTTTCTGCATTTGATTTTAATGTTGTCAGATGGTATGATTACTTTAGTCTAATTTAAACATTTTAGAAGAAATATAAAATATATATATTTTAATATCTAAATAATATATATTAAATAAAAAATATTTTTATATTTCTTTTATATAAAATGTTTCAATTAAATGAGTAAAAAATTTTTAAGGGAAATTTTAAACTGACATGTCTTCATATAATTTGCTTAAAAAATTCGAAACTCACTATCAGTTGAAGCCAGCTTTTAATAAATTTTATATCTTTTGATTACTTCTGTAACTAATGCACTTGGTTTCGGGTAGTGGAATTCTGTTTAACAGAAGAATTTTTCCTGAATCAAATCTATGGTCAACTTACTGAGAGAAAAAGTGGGCATTAATTATTGGAAATAATGTTCCTTTACTTTTAATATCTGGAGGTGAAGATGATAGTTCAGATATCAACTTCATCCTTTGAGAATGGCTTAAGTTTATGAGTCATTTGTTATTCCCAGATTGAAGAAACAAGTATAGCTGGAGATTCTCCTTCATTCATTTCTTACCTGTATACAAAAGAGATCAAAGATAATTTCTACATTAACATGAATTTTCATAATTTCATAAAAACTAAACTCGAAATTCCCAAGTAACAGAATAATAACTTCTTCCAATTATTTTGCTCGTTTTACTGTTTCGATTTTGGTTACCTGTTTTTACTGCTCAATAACGATAGATTTAGCTGATTACCTCTTAATTTTGAACCCTGGTAAAATTTTAAAGGTTGACTCTTGATTAAGCATGCACATATCCTAATTACCAGTGAATGGATACAGGAACCTATGAAAATTTGTAACAGATTAGCTCTTAAGATTAATTGTTATTGTCTAAACCAGATATCAAAACCACTGCATAATGCGAGTGCCACTTTCCCCTTTTAGGATATCAAGGAACAACTTTTAGGCATAGCCTTTATACAAAGGTTTTTAATTAACTTACACAAAGAAATGCAAATGGCAAAGTAATGCCCAACATAACGTAGCCCAAAAACACACACCAATAATTCTTACATAAATTACTGAAATATTATTTCGCAACCCTCTTTCATTTTAAACCTCACATGAAATAAATATTGAGAAGAAATCAGTATTTTTAAAATAAAATGCATCTACATTCTCACCCATTGAAAAATCACTATATTTTTAATTTTACATTGGAATTGAGAAAAAAAATAAGGTATAAAAACTTTAGTTCAAATTTTATTAAAAAAGCAAACACAGCAAAATATATTTTAAATTTCCCTTAAAATTTTCGTGTCAAAATTAAAGAATAAAAATAGGAATTTGAATATTTCTGAAATCTGAATCTTATTGGCTTTCTTTAATAGTAGACCACTTTTTTTCTCAATTTTATTATGAAGAATGAATTGTTTTTATTAAGAAGTAAGAAAAAATTTTACTTTTATCCTGTCACTTAACTCGTGTTAGAAACTTAACTTTTCAGTTATGTCGAATGAAAAAAAAATTTTGCTTTATGTTGACAAATCTATTTTTGAGTCAAATTCGTTAAGTTTTGTCACAAAATGGTTCCCCGAAAGGTAATTTTGTTATGATTTGGTTGACATTTTTCTCTTCCAAGTTTTTATTTTTAATTTATTTTTTTTTTTCAGCTAAGAAATGTCAATTCAACACCTTGACAATCAGTCTTGGAAGTCTACCAAAGATAAATTTTGTAACACAGAATGAAAACTTTTGTTGAACCTTTTTTAATTAATTTCTTTTTTAAAATTATTAGTTTTTCTAAACAGAATACATTTGATGCTTCGTATGTAAAGTAACTTCTGTATTTTAGAAATGTAACTGTTAAAGAGTAACGTATATTCTTATTCAGCTATAAAGGGATAAAGAAAAGGGTTGATTGACGATTTAAAGAAGTAAGAAGTTAAAGGTATCGTACAAAAAATATTAAAAAGTTTTTTATTTAAAAAATTTTCCTTCAATAGGAAAAGTAATTTTCAATAGAAGATAGCGAAGAGAAGAACATAAATAGAATATACGATTCTTTGTAATTTACAGCTACATTTAAAGATACATTTTAAAGATACATAAATTTAAAGATACATTTTACAGAGTAATGGCTGAATTTTTTTTCTTCGCGAATTATAAAGCAATATACTTTTTTCCCAAAGCCCTATTTATAGTAATCGATTCTCTTTCATAAAAAGGAGGTTATTAAATAAAAGTGTACTAAAAATTGCACAAGTAAAATCAGACTCGTAATTTCTTAATTTTAAAGTTTTTAAATTCATTGAATCGAGAAATTGCTTGCATATATACGTAAGAGATTCGATTGATAAAAATTTTTTCTTAATACTATAATCCTGTTCCCATGTTCTAAAATAAACGTAAATTAGAGTTAATGTTTCCTAAAAATATTCTTAGATATGCTATTCACAGCAAATTTAATTCAAACCATAGCTTATAAAAAGAAGAAGTTAAAACTATTAGCTGGTAAACAATGTTTTTCTACTCTATTCACAGTTTATTCACATTTGTTATTATTAAAATCATAAGAAAATTTAAGTCATTTAGATGCAAGTTTTAATCAATCCTTGGTCTTCCACAGTAATCCAGATGGACATACACTCATGTCCATAAATTAAGGATAATTCAGAATCACAAAGAAACTGAGCTCTAAAATAAAAATTTCACATGTAGAATTATACCACACATCTTGAACAATAATATGCAAATTACTAGAAACCACTAGATGGCGCCATTAGTACATCACAATGACGAGAGTGTAAGAGAGGGGTATATAAGGAATGATTGCAAAGAAGTAAAATTGTTCACAAGGGCTTTAAAAGCCTTTCAGGATAATAACCGCATAGTTATGATGTAAAGGAAGCATTTATCTGACGTTGTTCGTGGAAAAATTTTCGGCCGTCTGGAATATGGACGCATTCAGCTGGAAGTATCCGAGGCACTTGGAATCGCCCAGAGTGTCATCGCCAGGCTTTGACAACGGTTCCAAGATGATGGTAATGTGAGTAGACGTTACAGAACAGGTCGCCCCCCCCCCGAGTTACAACGCCAAATGAGGACCGGTATTTCGCAGTTACTGCAAATATAAACAGACGGAGCACAGCATCAGACCTGTTTCGTCAGATATCTTCAGCTACCGATACGACAGTTTCAAGGAGACCGTGTACACACGCTTAGGGTACATTAGTCTATATGCTCGTAGGCCTGTCAGATGTGCTCCACTTACTGCAACTCACTGTCGCCTGCGGTTAGCCTAGAGTAGAGAGCATGTATTCTGGAAACCGCAACAGTGTAATATTTTCCGACGAGTCCAGGTTTAGCTTTCCGTCTCAAATTCGTTGGACATTCGTGTGGAAATGACTAGGTACCCGTAACCACCAAGAGAACTCTATTGAACGACACCGTTACGTTGGTGCAGAATTGTTCGTTTGGGGAGTAATTATTCTGGGTTCTAGAACTAACTTGCATGTTCAGAATGTAACCATGACAGGCCGCACCTATCCGGATGTCATTCTGGAAATACATTTGTTTCGAGTAAAATGTATGTTTGTTTCGGGGCACCATAGGTACAGAATTTCTGTTTACGGATAAAAACGCTCGTCTTCACTGTGCGAACATTTTAGACGAATGCCTTCAATCGTAGGATATCAGTCTTACGGACTAGACAGCATATTCACCGGACTTGAATCCAATAGAGCATGTGTGGCACATGCTTGGCATACGAATTGTAACCCATCAACCCCCTACCACATGTCTACCAGAACTTCCGAGAGCATTACTTGATGAGTGGTGTAATATTTCCCTAGATCAGATCGATAATTTGATACTCAGCATGCCCAGGAGTTGTAAGGCCTGTATTGTATCGTCTGGAGGGCATACTATGTATTAACCATCATACCAACCATGTTATATTGGTTTTGATAAATAGGTTCTTTTTTGAAATTTGCTTCAGAGAGTAAAAATCGCAATTTTTATTAATTATGTCAAACATATAGCATCATTTTTGCTCTTTACCTTTTGTTTAAAATAGACTTTACAAATAAATCACATTTTTTTTTTTATTCTTTGCCTGAACTTGCATTATCCTTAATTTATATAGACATGAATGTACACAAATTTTCATTATTTAAAATCATAAAATACGAAGAACAATGAATATGTTTGCTCAATTTTCTCTACTATCTCGATATTGAGAAAGTAGAGCATTCAAAAGTAAAATTATAAAAAAAATTGAATCTTATTTTGAACTAAATTTAATCATGTTTTTAGGGCAATAATGCATAAAAAATTGAAACAAACTCTAGAAATTAATGAACTAAAGAAATTATCGATATATTTGCAACTTTATTGTTTTTTAATTATAACATACGAAACAAAGCTTTAAACTTGTACAGACACAAATGACATATATTTACTTTGTTTAATATTTTGCAGATGAATTTGAAAATAATAAGATAAATGTATTAATAAGTTCGTAAATAATAAGAATAAATTAATTTGTAAGGATGCAAAGAGAAATATATAAATATATATCTATGATATCACACATTACCGGTGGAACATACTGCTAAATTATTATTCATTTAGTGAATGAATACATGAAATCAAAATCTTAATTAATAATAAATTTTATTTTTTGATTAGCTGCTAGGATAAAAGAGCTTTCTTTATAAAAATCTCTTTCATTTGAGAAGAAATTTTTAAAAAAACATTGATATTTTGATTGTAGTTTCTTCAAATAATTACTGGTAAAAAATATAATAGAAAAGATATCAGCTACTGAAAGAGAAATCTGCACTTTAAGGCTGTTAAACAATTATTATAAAACAAGCATTTGTGTGAATAGTAATAAACATCTTCAAATAATTACTGGTAAAAAATAAAATAGAAAAGATATCAGCTACTGAAAGAGAAATCTGCACTTTAAGTCTGTTAAACAATTATTAGAAAGCAAGCATTTATGTGAATAGTAATAAACATCATATAATAAGAACAATGAAAAAAACCAGATTGTTTGTTAATATTAGAAATTATTTTGATAAATAGGAATATCTGTTACATCATACATAATGAGGAAAATTTTGTCAGAAACTTGTGAAAAAATAACTGAATATGCAACAAAACAAGGAAAAAGCATTGTCGTAAATGATATGAAACTTTAAATTTTCCAAAAATATAATCTAAATAAAGGCTCTTAATATATTTGAGTAATTGTTTTTCATAAAATATGATTGAATATTTATTTCTTCTTAAATTAACCTATAAATCAAATCTAAAAATATTCTTTTTCAAGTAACGAGAATACAAAATATATAGCAAATCACTCCAAAACATGCGAAACCGATTTTAAGATATTTTATGAAAACATGTGATAAAAATGCAAACATGTAAACTTATAACGTGTAGATATAAATATCTATCTCTTCAAATATTTTGGAGAAATTCGAATTTATCTAATTTTTTGTAGAAACTACAAAATAAAACCTATTGTGTTAAAGATAAGGGTCCTGATACTTGTGTCCTTAATAATTTTATGAAGTAATTCGTAAATGAAAAACAAATTGAGCTTTATATTGTATAATGAGGATGCAGAGTTAAAATGCATCACAGAGATACTGCGAATTATGTGTATTAAAGTAAGTGTTTTTGTAATAACATTGAAATGTTGATTATGTTAGTATTCTATTGCTTTAGAATATGTTGAGGGTATAAGATAATGATTAGATTAGTGATAACTCTGTGAAAAAATAACAAAAGTAAAATATTCGAACAAATATTTTAGAAACAGAAATTTAGTCAGTTATTTGTATCAAAACTTAAATTTAATCACAACGAGAATAACAGTGTCTCACATTTCAATGAACGTAGTACATAAAATTCTAATAAACACTCAAGATTATCTAATTAATGAAAAATACACCCGTGTGTACCCCCTTTATCAAACTGGTATAAAATACAACTACATATACATTTAGGATACTTATACTATGAGATGTTTTAAAATTATATATATATATATATATATATATATATATATATATAATTTCATTTCCATTTAAATTATTTAACAGATTTGTATTTATATTATTTAGTAGATATTGTCTGTTTTCTTGAATTTCTGATATGTAAACAAAATATTGTTTTCAATCTGCATTTTTAAAGAGATTATTTTAATGTTTTAATAATATACTATGAAGTGTGAGCTATTAAACTATTTAGCAAATTTATTTAAAATAAAATTAGCATCTGTTGTAAAAATACTAAAAAAAAATTTTACTTTGGAAACTAACATTTAAATAACAAAACTGCATTAAAAGAATGATGAAAAAATGCTGATATTTTTATAATATAGTAAACACACAAAGGGAGTAATTTGATAAATTAATAATCATAGTGTAAAAAGCTAACTGAGAAAATTATATTATCATAACAAAAGACAAAACAAAACAAGTAAAAGTATCCTAAAAATTGCCTAATTCTTTTAGATTTTCGATAAAATTATATTCTTAATAAAGGCCAATTTATTTTAAATTTAAAAATTATTTCAATTTTGACAGTAACCAATTTACATGATATAATAACAATCATTAAAAGTTATCAAATAACTGACTGATTATTTTATACGAGCGTTAAAGTGATTTATCCTATTCTTCAAAGTTATTAGAAATTCAGTAAATATATAAAGATTTCAATTAAAATTTGCATAGCAATACATATAAGCTATATATATATATAATCAATAAAAGCTTTCTTTTTTATACTCTTTATAAAATTTTACTTTTTCTGAAGTTGAAATTTTGATTGACCTTACTGATGAAAGCTTCTTAAATAAATATGCTTGACAATATTGCTTTTTGTTCTGTGAATTGACAAAAGTTGGATAAAAATTGTTTTTCTGAATGAATGAGGAGTGACCAAAAATATCTGCGCTTATACATTTTTGTATGCTGTAATAAATTTACATAATTGTAGTGAAAATTATTCGAACTTTTTTTAATATTTTATCCCTTTTTTATCATACATCTTTCACGTTGTATAATTTTTTCCATAAAAGAGAAGTTTTTTTTTAAAATATTTACATATATTTTTGAATATCATGGAAGAATGTAATTTTTAAAAGAGCTGTATATTTAAACATACATACAGGAATTCTTGAAAAATTAACTTTTTATTAATGATTATAGTAACATTAAATTTCTTCAAATTACTATTTGATGTAAAAAAGATAAAAGAGACTAATTATATGCAGGGACTAATGTTTTACTTTTCAATCCTATGATTCCCGGTGTGACTTCCAACTGATCAATATAAAAACTATAGCTAATAAATTCTATTTGATTATATCCAAAACTTTCCTCCGGATATTTTCTTATGAATTTATTCTTAATTGCCAACACCCATATATATTACAACTCTGCGTGATGCACTATATAAACTCAATTAATTAATAAGGATTAAAATGCAACTACATTTTAGAGCATCTTATAACTATGAGTGAGTGTTATCAGATAAAATATTAAATCTTATATGTTAAGAAGTTAATATTGCTAATTAGCTAAAATTTTTCAGTATATTGTTTCTTTGAAATTTCAGAAATTTTTAACTCGTTTAACATTTGAAACAACATTACAGTTATTTTATTTAACTCGCCTATTTTTAATCGAATACAATTGCATGAATTTTGAATAGCACTCCAAATATCACACGATTAAAAATATTTATTAACTTTAAAATTATAAATTCTGACCTCGTAAAAAATACATTCTCATATCCATCAGTTAAAGGTAATTCCAAATTACATGGAAATCATACTTTAATGTAAGAAAATTACCTGAAGGGTAGTCCCACATCTTCAGGAATAGTATATTAGTCTTACTAATTAGAGAGAGCCACCAGATGACGTTTACAATACATTACAATAAAGAGAGTGTAAGAGAATAGTATATAAAATTGGTCATAGAGAAGCAGTGTAGTTTCAAAACTTCCTGTAACCCACGCTAAGCTATAATCGAATAACTTTGACACAAAGGACAAATGTAAAAGGTATTTTGCGTAGCAGAATTATCGGCCTCATGAAATGTGGACTTACACCAATGACAATATCCGACAAACGTATAATCTCTAAGCTTTGACAATGATTCCAAGAAACTGGAAACGTCTATAGACGTTACAGCAAGGGTCATCCTCGAGTTACAAGGCTAAGAAGAGACTGGTATTTGGTAATAACTACCGAAAGAAGCAGATTCATCGAACAAGTTTCATCAACATTTTTCAGTCACGAGTACTAATTTCAAGGTAAACTGTTGCAACAGCATATCTATATACGATCTATATAGCGAATCTATATAGCATATCTATATAGCGAACTTAACAAATGCGCTTCATTCATAGCAACTCTCGGATAAGTTTCCACAACAGATCTGCATGCTCAAATTGGAACTATGATAAGCCAAATTTTATGAAACATCATTCTTTAACAATATATGGCATACCATGAGCGCATGATTTGAGTTTATTGATGACAGTGCCTACCTTTATCATTCAAATATCTTAACTAATTACCCTTTTTGAATAGCCAGATTTTTCACCTAATTTGACTCTGCTAGAACAAGTGTGGGGCATACTCAGCTGATGAATTGCAGTTCTTCAATATCTTGTATGATTATATTTTAATTTCGGAGCTCCTATTTTGCTGAACGATTTCATTTTTCCCAATATCAACTTGATAATTTGATACTCAACATATTGTATGGATTGTGTTGCGACTAATTGGAAAATTTATATGCTTTCCATGAATTACTACGCAGCTCATATATTGTAAAGTTCCTAGGTATATAAAGTTTCTGAAAAAGAAAGATAGCTTATCTAGTTGCCCCAGGAAGAACACTACGGTTTTTAGAATACTATCATTCATGTATCTCCTTTTTTATTTATTTTTTCTTTTGTTTCATAAAATGGGCCTGATGTGAATATAACATTTGTTATGTTTTTGAACCTTTATTTCTGCAAACTGGGATTATCCTTAATTAACAGACATGAATATATATCAAAATACTGTTTCTTGTAATACATTTTATAGTAAATCTTTATAGAAATTTTTTTATTGTATTGCCTTATTTTAAATAAATTAAATATTTAGAGTTTCTAATTTGAATGTGGTTCAATTTTTATTTATGAAGTCTCAATTTTCATTTATTTACTGATTATTAATGTCTTTTTTTCAGGAAATTGATCCCTTTTTCATCATTCTCGTTACAATTGACCTTATAATAAATGCTCTAAATGTAAGTAAATTGATTATTTTGTATAGTAGTTTAGTATTAATCTATTATTGGTAAATAATATGAAATATTTCAGGCATAAATCAATACTATTTATCTATCAAAATATTTTAAAAGAATTTTCAATTACGAATTGATACATAAATTACACATGTTTATATTTATATTGCTAACTCATTAATAATTTTAACGACTTATATTATCTATTTGAATATACTTTTGTTATATACTGTAACTTTTGAGTCTACAAAATTTCATATTCATTTGTTCATTAAAGACCATCAATTCAAACTACGAGCATTAAATATGTCGAAATGAAGGCATTGCTGATATATTCCATACATGGCAGTTAGTTTCTGCACATCCCTCTGTGAATGTCTTATAATAGCTTGAAAATAAATTACACCTTACGCTTCGGTTTCACAAATATTTCAGATTTAATTTATATATGAAGCAAAGCACTTGATCACCAATTAGATGAATTACTTCAAAGCCATTTATTTAAATTTTGATCAATCTCGATTGTGATTTGAGAAAAAAATGAAGTTCAAAGATAAGGCCATTAGACTTTATTTTCATTGGGATAACCTCTCATTCCATTACTCTCAAGAGCCATTTTCATACAGGATAATGTTCAACCAATCCTTTCGTACTTGTTGTATTTTTCAGTCTTTTTCAACAGTATCCTGGTCAAGAGGTTATCCTACATGAATTTTCTAATACAAAACTTTAAAATCTTTGAGAGTTGTTATCCATGCAGTACTAACATCAAGTTGTTAAATCAAGACCATATCGTAGCCTAGTGGTGGTAGGACGATTCTCCTTAGAGAGAAAGGTCAGTTGTTCAATCCTAGCTATCGTAAAAAAATAAAAGATGGAATTGTGAGTCCGCATATACATCTGTTGGTATGGGTGCTTGAGAGTTTTCCAAATTTTCTTCTTTGGGACACATAATTTGTTCATTCTCCATGAAAAAAGGTTATTTACATAGTGGTTATTAAACTGCTGTTAATAATTGATTAAGCTGTTAGCTTGTCCATAACGTAATGTCAAAGTTGTTGAACAGAATTTGGTATCGGCGTGGTTGTGTTATGTAGAGAGAAAGAGGGAATTCAAGTGTCATCTGACCATAGCTCAAAATTACGGGGTGCTTAGTGATAGGTGAATATTCTAAAACCATTAACTTTAAGGTACAATAAGCGCTGGCCTACACAGCTATCTATGTATTTTTTTACTGTTTACTTAAATACATATATTTAATTGATAACATATACCATAATATCTAGAACTTAGCTTAAGTAATTTATATATACAATAATGTGAAAAGGTCTTATGTTATAGATTTGTATAAAAATAACTTTAATTATTGCCTATCAATCTGTAATAAATGTTATTTACATAATGACTATGACTACACATACTACAGAGTTATAAACCTAATGGTTAAAACCTGCTTCAACTAAAAAATTCAATTATTTAATTTTAAGCTTATCACACACACACACATCGTCATCGTCACATATTGTAGACATTTATAGACAAATACTTTTGATATTTCTTTGTTAAAATTACTATTTAAGCCAATTGGTCAAACTTTGCCGACAGGAAATTCGAAGTTAAATGTTTAATATTGATAGTATGTTTAAATTAAAACAAATAAATAGGCATATCCAATTGCAAAAATAAATAGAATATTATGCATTTTTATTACCATTAGAATTCAACCGAAAATGTGTGTGTGTGTGTGTACTAGTTCTATATTTTATTAGTAATATTCGGTACATCAATTAGAATCCCTTAAAAATTTACCTATTAAAACATTTCAACAGAATAATACCTCTATCTCAGTATCCATATTTCTTTAAAATCTCGACATGTATTGCACAACATATTAATATCTTTTATTATCTGATGTTCATATTTAAACTTAATATTTTTTTTTTGCTTACACTGTTAAATCTTCTATATGTACATTATACACTATAAAGATCGTTTCAATTGATTTGTTTTGTTATTGTTGTTACTTATGACACTAGGACAAGTCAAGCTCACTATGCTGTTGACTATGCAAAATTTAAGTCATTAGGGTGTAGCTTTCGTTTAACCGGAGCACCGCGAAAGTGAAAGTACGACTTTGCTCTAAACTCCTCCGATAAAGTGCACCACCAGGGATTCTACTCCTTGAATTTTGACATTGATCTGGCGGGGGGAGAAAATTTTCTGCAGACCATTACACCTATGGTAACTGCTCAGAGACCAATCACAAGACTTTCGATTCCACAGATTTAACAAGCACGTATATTGCATATATTCGATGGATCTTGGGCGGCATTGGGAATCGTACCCCTCCCTTCCGGACGGAAGGCCGACGCCCTAACCACTAGGCTACCTCGATTCCATGGCTACCTCGATTTATTTGTCATTGTATAGTAACATTTTTCATACAAGAGAACTGGAGTAGGCCATATCAAGACAAAATGACAAATAAATGAACTGGTTTTAGATGAAGTCAATAAAATAATAATAGAATCTGGTCTTTAATTACAATGATATTTTATATGAATGATTTAATAAATTTTCCTGTTAAAGTATTTAACTGGTGGATTTAACATTAAAGGAAATTTTTTCAATATAATTCTATTCCACGAATATTGTGTCTGGTCTTCACAGCACCAATCTTGTGACAAAATGTGAAATAAGTTAAATTAAAATTTTACTTTTGAATTTTGTTCCAAATTAAACAATTTATTTGAGAGTATGTACTATAATTAGTGTTGAATTTAATAAACGAATATACGACTGCATTAATTTTCAGTCCTTAAATTATGCCCAGTGTACATTGATGATAGAATGTATTGTGAAAGTACATTTGCAGTATATGGATTAAGTAGTTTTTATAACAAATTAAAATTGTAAAAAGCATAAATGATAAGTGTCGCAAATTCATGACACTTTTAGGAAAATTCTTCACTAAGAGTCATACAGTAGAGACAGGGCCGTGATTTTAGGAGTGAAAGGTTCGAATTTGATCCAAGTTACTATTAAAAATTTGGAAGACGGGTGTTGTGTTTTTTCATTCTGTATGCACAACTGTCAATCTCATGGTGGGTGCTGGAAAGTTTTCTGGTATTCATCTTTATAACAAGGGGGGAAAAAGTTCACTGTATGAATAGTCCTTCCAAAAGGCAACTCGTGATAAATGTTCAAAAGCTTTTGATAACCATCATAAATGTTCAAAGGCTTTTGATGCTCATCATAAATGTTCAAAAGATGTCTTCAGCTGGTAGACAATCTTTTCAACGAAATCAAAGTATACTTATTAAAGAAGAGAATTTTATCTCTATTAAACTTTTTATGTATTATAAATTATTTCTTTTGTAATCATCCCTCAGTCATTAAATAAGTCTCTTTAGTAGCGCTTAACATTTTTTTACAAAGAAATGGATATTTAATTTCTCTAATGAATAATATTTTTTAATGTTTCTATAATTTTGTTAACAATTCTGTGCAACCCCGACTGAACTTTGACTGAAAGCGAACTATTTAAAACTATAAAGTTGTTGCAATAAGTATCTGGGCTGCCTATTCATATCGACAGAAATCACTGAACGCAGATAATCACCTCCTTATTTTGAGCAACGGTCAAGTGACGAAGTCGATTCCTGAGCTGATAACCTCTTCTTCATGGCACATCAGTGAAAGCACACTGGACGTGAAAAATTTTTTTATCTGAATAGGCTCACATAGCACGATGTTCTTTGGTTAGGTCTTGATTAAAAGTTATTTTCTCTCGGGCGTGGGCTTTAAGCGTCTTGATATTTTTTCGAACTTGGTTGTTGCTTATATGTGTAATATTTTCGACTGACTACTTATCCTAACTCAAATTTATTGAACTGCTTCATTGTGAATGATAGACAAGCAACGAGAATGATACTCTAGCTAGAAAAATCCCTTAAAACATTTCCCACTACTAACCCAAGAAATTAGATGTTGCAAATTTTAAACGAATAATTCGTTAGTATGATGACTTTTATCTGGATCAAATTTATTGTTCAGTAATCACGATGAAGCCATTTTTATTAATTTGGGTTCTGGGTTCTGTGGCTTTTGAAATTATATTATTTATAGTATTTATACATATTTATATTACCTATAGCATACACACATTATAAGGACATTTTAATATATCTTTCTCATGTTTAAATTATTACTGAAATAAGATTTTTCTTGGTGAGTTTCAGGTATTTATGTAATAATCATTCTCTTCAAGACATTTTTAATCTATTTACTTATCCTTTCAAATTATCCAGAAATATATATCCGAAAAATAGTCATTTTAAAACCTTCACATTGATTTTATTAAAAGCAATTTAACAAACACGAATATCATTTTCTATTTCTACATATTCTAACTCCATTTATGCAAGCTCCATTTAATTCAAAAATCTTGATACATTTATTGATCTAATTTAATTTTAAAAAATGTCAAATGCTGTTACAGAGCTTTAGTATAATAAGATAAGGATATTCATTATTAAAAATCAGTTTCCTAAGCAAAATATATCATATTCGATATAACGTTCAATACAAGACTACTATACTGATAGAGTCTATTACCTTTTATGTATCCTTGTCTAATTTTTTCCTTCAACTTAAGTCAGAAGACTACGAGAATACACTGAATATCATTTTATTAATCAGAGTTTAAATTTATAAGTTTTTTAAGTTATTTTTAATAAAATCTAAATTCTCAGAAAAACCTGATGAATAACTTATACTTAGTGAGTTGTAAATGTGCAAAATGCAAAAGTTGAAAGGGTGAAAAGTTTATAATCAATGTGAAACTTCATGTAAATATTAATGTGACACAGAAAAATTGCATTCCTCTGAAACGCTTACAATTTACTTGAAATGATCAGTTAAAGTTAAATAATTAATTTAATGCCTTGACTAGGAAGTTACTTTTTTCTATTTATTTTATGTGTCTGAGTTTATAATGTGTAAGAAATTAATATGCACGTATTTAAATAATTTTTAAGAAACTTTCACATGAAAATCCTCTTGCATAGACAAATTCGTAAAGGAGGAAAAGTGATAAATAATCTTCACTGGAAACTGGTTAGCAGCGTCATAAATCCTAGTTAGCCATACTTCAATCAATCACTGCAAAGAAAAACAAGAAACGTTAACTACATAGAAAGATTTTTTATTTCATATAAACACAACAAGAAGTTCCTAATATATTTTTTCTTTAGTGTATATATCTAGGCTAAACCTTAAGCCCAAATTGAAGGAAACTAGTAAATTTAATTGCTCTAAGAAACTTGCTTTTATATATATATATATATATATATATATATATATATATATATATATATATATATATATATATATATATAAGCAAGTTTCTTAGAACTATATATATATATATATATTCGCTGAATACCATTCATTATCGATTAAGTTGTTCGACGTACACGAAATTCTAAAACTCACTGAATAGAAATTTAGAAGTAATTTGAAAAACTATTTTAAAAGACACATTTCCCATATTTATTCTTATAGTGCTTAGTGATAAGAATATTATGATTTTTAGTGCTATTTTAGGCATTGTTTTAATCGTCACGTGAAATAACTTGATTTTAACCTAGGGTGTTGTTTAATCATGAAAAGAATAATTTTTACCTTTCGATAACAGCAGTCATTGTCTTAAATTTTAAATCATATTTAAAATTAAGAAAATGCTTTAGCAAGAACAGATTTCAAAATTTAGATAATATATTTGAAGTAAAATATTTGTTTTTTGATGGAATCAAAAGTGTTTTTTATATTAATAAAGAAAAATATTATATTAATAAAGAAAAATTCATTCACAATTATATTTATTCCATCTCACTCAAATGCATAAGCTTAAAATAATAACCAAATATATAATCAACGTATATATTAACATTTTTATATATATAGAATAATTAAACGTATTTACTTAGATCATTATTATTACTTAAAGATCATTGCTATTAATTTATACTGTATAACTTGTAATTTTCTAAATAAAAAAATATTTTATGCAAAGATTTGAATCAAATTATTTCAATTTTCAATACTTCCTCCATACACAAAACGTACTTTTAAAAATTTTGCTTTAATTCTCTTTACTTTTATGAACTTATTTTGTTTTCATTCGTAAGATACAATTTGGCTAATTTTCCTTATTATTAAATAATAAAAAGTAGCCAAATTATATTTATTGAATAAAGAGTAAAAACGAGAATTACGAATTTTTTTACATTCTGTGCTTGTGAAGAAGACAGATATTTTTATCCAAAAATTAAAATAAATAAATAAAAGAGTTCTTGCAATTCTTAACAAACCTAACTTAAATTAATAAATTACTCAAACTTATCATATGTCAAAATGCTAAATCAATTTAATTGCCATCATTTGTTAATCATACCAACGTGCTCAAAGTTTTATGATTGAATTCATATAAGAAATATTTTTAATTTCTAGCATGTGAAATTAAAAAGTCAGAAATTGCTAAAAAAGAATTGTCGAGAATAGCTCCAAAATCAGCATTAATTTTAAAAAAAATCAAAGATTTAAGGAAACATTAATGTTTTAAAAATGAATTAAGATTTATTATCTTTTTATACACTTTAACGATTATAGTTTAAGTCATGAAATTAATTACCATATGTAATATATTGTATTTAAATATGTAATATTGGATACGTATAAATTTATTTTATGAAGAATGTAACACGCATCCGAAAATATGGACAAAAATTGTCTACACTTAAAACATTGCCTACTGCAAACGGGGGAAGGGGAAAAACATTCTATAGAAATGTAGTTTCTTACAAATAAGTTATTTACTAAGAGCTTCCTCTTACAATATCATTGATGCATTGCAAGAAACGCGAGGGAAATCTTTTTTTTATAATGTATGCATTTTTTAATAATGCATGTATGTACTTTTCATATAGCTCACAATTAAATTATTTTGATGTGCATTTTTTACACAATCTTTATATCTTTTAGTAATTTTTTCGTTTTAATAGGTAATTTGTTTAATGCTTTTTACATAGATACTTAATGGTTATAAAATTGAAACACTATGAATAAGGCACTATTGTTAGGGCTGTTAGTGTAGTTTAAACGAGAAAAAATCCAAAACTTTGCATATCCATACTAACAAGAAAAAAAATTACAATCTTTATGAGTTAAACTCTCCTTGTAAAAATTTTATTACACATTTTACTGTTTTGTGTATGTTGTGGAAAATTTAATAATCAGATGATAGATTTTAAAAAATATATAATTTGTTATACAACAAAAACACTAAAGATAAAGTAAATCTAATGTTTAACAAAAATGTAAAATATATCCGAAGAAATTATGAATTCCCTTTCATTCAATTAAAATTATTTGAAATTAAAACTTGGACAATAATGACTTTTAAGACGAGATCCTATGATGAGAATTTTCATTCAATATATACTTATCATTTCAAAATATTTTCTTTTAATATTTATATAGATAGATATAGACAGGTAGGTAGATATTAAAGAAAAGAAATTTTTGCTTACTTATTTGTCGTTTTACTTCAACTTCGCCATTTAAATTTTATGACAAAATTAATGTGTTTTATACGAGGAAAATTTTATCTTTCAACTAACTTTATCTTATGGCTTATATTTACCAATAGAAAGATAAGTTCTGCAGTAAGTTTTTATCACCTTTATGTAGTACTGCTTAAGATTCCTTCGTTGTCTAAGATAAAGTCTACTTTATCTTTTAAGCTTGAAATTGAAATATGTAACAACGGAAGTTAGATATTTTTTTTATTTAATTTTAACATGGAACTAGAGACATTAAGAGGATTATGCTTTTATGTGGGTTTATACTATTTTACTCTTAAAATCTCTTTATATGAATTCAGAAAGTTACAAGAGAGACATTTTCTTGAACAAATTCCTTTATAAATTTTCTAAGAAATTATTTGCTTACTAAAATTTAAATTAGTCATTTAAGAATTTTGAAATTGCGTTTTCCTTAAAAATTTAGCTATAAAAGCCATAAATTTTACAATTTCGAAATAATTAAGTCTGTTTGGTTTATGCAAATTCTTTTTTAATGAAAAAATATATTAGATAAAATTTTATATAAGTTTTCTTTCTTCAATTTTAAATCTATTCTAAACATTCTTTATTAAAATTTATCAAAATGATTTAAATTATGGAAATTTTTAAATGGCAAAATAATATCTATAAAATTTGAAATATATTTTGTAAGCTGAAAAATTATTATAAAGATTTTTCATAATTAAATATTTACTTAGGAAAATATACATACTTTACATCAAATACAAGCACTTCGTGAAATTAATAATAATTAATGTTTATTAACTAAGCTTTATGTAGAATAATTATTCTTATGATAAATAAAATAATGCATGATGTTATAAAAGCTCTTTCATGGTACAAAACTATTTCATTAGATATTGTTAAAATAGTGGATTTCACTAAATCTAATGTATCTAAAACTTAAAATCTGATAAGAAACAGGGAAATCTAATCTATCTGATGAGAAACAGAGAAATCTAATTTAACGGATGAATCTAAAAATTCTAAATACTGAATTGTACCGAGAAATAGTAGATAATTACATAGTGCATAAGAATTTGGTGTAATTTTAAAGTAATGCTTTATAATTCAAAATTACATAGTTAAAGCTAATCTAATATGTGTGGTTTATTGAATAAGATGTTTTCATATATTTTATTTTCGAGAAGTTGATTGAGGTTCAAATATATTTTCCGTTTATTATATTGCAGGTAAAAAGGAATGTTTGTCAAAGTATATCCCAAACACCGAGAAAAGTTTTCAAACATTTTACGGCTGCAAATATTATGTGTTTTAAATAATTGGAGTTTGTACAACTGAGCATTGTAAAAACTATTTTCCTATGACTAGTCATTTATAGTCATACAAACCATTACCATCTCCCATCTCAATAAGTTTCTTATTTTTTCCATTTTTTGCTAGACTGGGTTATAAAGCAAACTTTTCAGTACTTCTAACAGCATTCAAATTGAAATCATTTTCTTAAGTTTAATAAAATACTTTATCAAATTTTCATTAGTATTTACCAGAAATAAGAAAGTTTGACAATTGTAATAATTGAATTGATATTATAAATCAAATGAAATAAATTCGTCGTTTCAATCCATGCACTGTTGCGTATTTTTAATATAATAACTCATTAAATATTTTTACCATAAACTTCAATTTGAAACTTGTGTTTGAAAAGCATTCATAACCATTTTAGTGGTTTCATCTCTTGATTCGAAGGTTTAAAACAACACCAAGCGCTTAAACCAAAATCAGAAATATTTTTTATAATAAAAGTTCTACTTCTTCCTTTATCAGATGCCTGTTTATAAGTTTATATAATACAAATTCTTCTCAAGAAACTATTTAGAGAATTGTAGACTAAAATTACCTTCAAACAAAATCTTACAAAAATTAAATTTAAATGTTATAATATAAAAATATATCCTGTTTTTCTTTCCATTAGGTTTACTGCATTTTATGTGTCACATCTCAATATCAAGAATATTCCACCAGAAGAAACAGACCCCGGCAAATGATTGTAGATGCTGTAAGTTACAAAGATAATAACATTTACAAAATGTCTTATTTATATCGCAGGATTATATAAAAAGAATTAAATTAGTAATGTTTCAATAGCACACCCTTAATTTTTACTTTATTCTATAACTTTATAGCTTAAATTTTAAAAAATTCTTTTGAGGGAGTTAAATAAACAATTTTTGATGAAAACATTCCCCTCTTATTCTTATGTATAAATTTTGATTATTAAACTAAGTGAAAAATGTTTCAACAAATTAACTTTTTAACAAAAATTAGTTTGTTGAAATTAATTAATTCTATACCATTTTGTATTTGTTTGTGATTTAGAAAGTTAATGAATATTTTGAATTTATGGAAAATTAATAAATTATTTTAGACTAAATTTTTATTTAAAATTTGACAACAGAATTATACCAACATTTCAATCATTTTTGCTTTATTACCAGTTTTTTAAACAACATTATATTGTGGATGTGTGTGCGGCTATCTAATAAGTTAAGAGGAATAATGCAAAGTAAAATCTAATGTTGAATTTTCCAAACGTTCATTATTTAGTCGAAGATTAATTCCTAAGATTGACTTTTTCTGCTCTTAACTTTAAGTTTTTAAGATTTTAAACATTAGTATGTTAAATAGACTAATTTTTTTGCAGAATTTCCCTGAGGGAAATTGAAAATTATTTTTATTATGATTTTTATCGATGTATCGGATGGATATTAATAATGTATATTTAAATTTAATTAGGAGTCTAACTGTATGAATGTTTCCTCAGGATTCAAGATTCAATAAGATATCATTAATGAAAAATATTGAACGAAATAATATAAATCAAATTTAGACACATATTATTGAATTCTGTAATTAATTTCACATTTATTCAATTCACATCTTTTAGAATGGATGAGAAATATGTTTTATTTAACGCATAAAAATGTACATTCAATTAAACTGTGTCTTATTAATAAGAGTTACGTAAGCTTTCATTTACCTTTTGCATATACTTGGATGAATATTCATGAGAAATTAACCAAATATTATCTTGGTTTGTAAATTTAACTTTATGAAAATATGTATACTAGATTAGATTAATAACGTATTCCAGATTAAATTTATAAAATTCGAATAAATGAATGCAATTAATATACAGTGTAATGGGTTTTTCCCTGATTTTGGTAAAGTACGCATGATGAATTCACACACACACATTAGATTTATTTTCATTAATGCAATTTAATTTTATATAATTCTAAACTTATGAGATTAAATTTCTGAGCAATCTTTTACATGTGTATGTGAACAGAATTTTGGCACAAGATAGTGACATTATTAATATGTTAAGAAGTATAATCAGTGAAATGTTACTTAATTGCATTCTATAATTTAGCATTTGTTAAATGCACTGAATTTACTTTTTTAAGAAGTTACACTCACAAAAACGAGACTAATATTTATTTAAAAAATTGTTTTCATGTTAAATTTATTCATCTTAATTTATTTTAATATAGTTTACCTCGGAAATATTCGGTAGTAAATAATTTATTCACCAAACTGATTCATTTTCTCATGGAATATATATGAAAGAACAAAACTTTTTCATAAAAGGTTACTTTGAAAATTCAAAACTAACTTAAATATATGAGTTTGTCGTTAATGAATTTAATTTCTATCAATTAATTGTAAATACGTATATTTCTTTGTAAAACTAACATTTCTGATCATTAATAGATTTACTTGAAGATTGAACAAAAGATAAAGCATTAGTATTAAGAAGTTATCTTTTGAATCTTTTTTAAATAATGTTACACAGAAAATGGAAAATTAAACCAAGTATACCATTTTGTGTTTTAGGGATTTAATATAAATGAATCCGTTAATTATATTCCTTGGTAAAATTATTATTTTTGACCCCTAAATGAGCTGTTTTAACTGAAGCTTGAATAAAATAAAGCATATATCAAAATGTTACCTCTTGATTACCTTTTTAAAACTAGTTTTTTTCTAAAAATATACTTAGCTGAACTGATTAAATGTTTGTAATTATAATTATTATCTATTCCAGCGGATTCCAGATATTCGCTTTGAGCCAGCTTCTATTGTTCGACCTGGCGGTGAACGTCCTCTACCCTCACCTAAAGTTTCAGTCAGCATCATAAAAAGCAACGATGGCTCTCCTACACACTTAAGCAAGAAACCACTTTTAGCTGAATCACCAGTGCATCAATCCCAAAATCGTTCAATTGGATTGGCTACATCAACTTCTCCAGTTTTCATGGGTAGTCGTTCAAGTTTCTCATCTACCACAGAGATTTCATTTTGCTCTTCAGAAGTTTTACCCGGAAGTCGGAGAGGATCCGAAATGCCTTTCCCAGAAGTCATTCGTTCTGACCTGTCCCCTGTTGGTGAAGCTTCTAAAGTTTTTCCAGATGAAGATGAAGAATCTCAAATAGGGACAACATTTGATAAGGAAACAGATACCTCAGTCGAAGGTGACTGTAACAGCGGCAGTGATTTTCCATTGCAAATATCTTCAGGTAATGAAGAAGTCTCATGTACATGAAAAATATCAAAATATTATTGATTGAAATGATTTAATTTATAATCACTTTAATTATTTGGAAAAGCATCGCAGTTAAAGTACATTTAGTGGTGTGATATTTCAGTAACTGTTGCTTAATACTAAGCAATTAATGTCTTATACTTTATGGAATTTTGCAAAAACACCGCATTGCTATATATAAAAATCATACAAAAATGAGCCGATATAACGTTCTGATGATCAAAATTTATTGAATCTCACATAAACTTTTCACTGATAATTCTGAGAAAAAATGCATGATTCAATAAAAGTCAGGATTTATCTTCTGTTATGAAGTAATCAGACCTTTCAAGAAAGGACAAATGATCATCTGCAGGGTTTCGTCATCTAAGGCCTATGCTCCGCAATGAGCTTCATCACAGAGGGATAAATCTCTGGACCTGAATGTAATGTGAACCTGAATGTAGAGTGAAACCAATGCCTTGACGTTCATTCTCAGAACTATCTCCAAACGCTTGACATATTCGGTGACTTGATACAATAGCTGATATCCCCACTTTTAAGTCGTAAAGCAAACATCACTGAACGAGCTGCTTCGACACGCTCATTTCTCTTCGCTATTGCACGGTTTATGATTGATGAATGTGCTTGGTGAACCTGCTTTTATAACGACTAATATTCCTGCTTTCGACTATCGGTGTCTCAACAACGTCATACACTAATTTGCATACTTATTCTTCCTTCATTCGACAAGAACTTTCTTGTTTACTTTGTAAAAAGGAGTAAATCGACACAAATAGGCATTTGATAATTCATAAAAATAATAGATATCATAAACAAGCTCATTGCTTGAAGAACAATACAGTTACTCCACTATTACGAATTTATGTATTTAACTCCTTCAGAAAATCAACAATAGTCTCTGTTACTTTGCACTGAAACACCTCCTCGTTATTAAGGATGAAATTTTTGAGATATCGTAGATAACCAAAAAGACAAATAAATCGCTCGCGGATAATCGGTGCTAACTCTATGTAGTTTTACCAATTATAATTTAATAATAGATCTAAGCTATTGTTTCTTCTTCACAAAAATAATTTTATCAGAAAAGCTTGATTTTTTGTGTGCGCAAGAGTATAGCTAACAAAAATCAAATATCTGTAAAATAAGTTTGAGATGAGGAATCCAATCACTTTTATAGAACTATTAGTTTGAACACGATTTAAGTTCGTTACTGGAGAAAATATCAATTGTTAAATTCACGCAATGTAAAATTATTTAAAATTGAAATTTTTGAAAAATTATTTGATTTTAAAAGAAATAAACTCCCCAGTGGCAGATGTTGAGATTAAAAAACTATTAGTTTCTGTAACATAATCTAAATACTTTTTAACCTAGTAATTTTCAATTTTGAAAATTTTTTATCCTAAGACTTTCAGTTGTATGTTAAAACATGCATTAAAATAATATTACAGCGTAGTTAAAAATATATAAAATATATTACATTCATTTTTAAAAACATTCTTACACATCGTATTTTCATGATCTTTAACTTCAGACTTGTTTCACCAACGAAGTTAATCTCGAGCTTTCCTTGTTTGCAGGAAAAGTTAGAATAAATTTTTTTTAGATATCAGACAGAAAATTTTCGCTCATTTATGTCTTCCTATTCACTCATTTATATCTCTCCCTATATTAACTCCATTTCAAATGCATTTATTATGACAGATAATGATTTCCTAACTATATTAATATATACATCACTGTGTGTGTGTTAGCTACATTACTTTCGCATAGCTTTGTATTCTACTTAAATATGTACTGAGAATATATTTTTCAAATCCATAGTAAATACTATACCCTTTATTGTTAGTTTTAAACAGCACTGTTTTCGAAAAACTTTATAAGATATAGAAGATCTAGGCACTTTGAAATTCGCTTTACTCTTTATCTCGAATTAAATAAGAAATTTTCTTTAATTTCGATGCATAACTGTTATTCATATTTGTTTAATTCTTTTACAGTGGCAACCCGACTTGGAACTTCTGGGAAATTTCCTTCTAGTATCTTCCGACAAATACCTCTTAAAATGCCAATTCTAGAAAACACTCGAGCTGAAGATACGGAACCAATCAGCGGTGACGGTGCGTCAGATTCCAACGATGCTCTTCCATCCACGAAATGATGGATATATTTAACCAACAAATCCAAAGGAGATTTTCAATGGAAATTCAATAAGGAGAGTACATCATCCAGAAACTAAATATCAATTCAATTCCACTATTTATACAAAACAGTAGCGATATAGTTGAATTCTTAAGTTTGCTTAGACATCCTCTAAAAATGTTTTCATTTTTAACTTAGTCTCATGGATCATATGTATTTTTTCCTGGAAATATTCTAGTTATCATAGAATTGCTATGTTTAGTACCAAAGTAGTATAGAATTCATTAATTCTAACAATACAAAACATATGTTCAAGGGAACAGATTTACGCTTTATCATTTGTCAGATAGTTAGGATTATTTTCATGAAAGGCTAATCAATCTCAATGTCTCATACGGTGAATCTTAAAGTGAAATATGTTTTGTGTATGAGATTTTGTAATTTATTTATCAATATGGTTGTATAGAATGTTTATTGTCTGTACTAAATGTATGAAAAATTGTGAGTGCATAATTAATTTAGAGATTTAAATATATGGGTGTAAAAATATTTCTATATCTTGTATCATGTTGCATTTCAACGTTTACACACCGAAAGTAAGCTTGGTTTCTTTTTAATTTATATTGTTGCTTGATACTGTTTGTCAGTGATTATCAAGCATTGCCACTCAACATAAAATCTTTACATAAAGTGGTTTCGATTAGATAGATTTTGTAAAATGTTAAAATGAAAAGTGAATCTCGGGTGTGTTGAACTGCTTGAAAAAGAAAATTACAATGAAAATTTTCTTTAATTTGCAGATAGCAGCATTTGTTGAGTATCTCATTCAGTGAACATGAGCATCAGTATATTTCAATGGATCATTTGTAACATTTTCTGTAAAACTGGATGGCAATAATTGGGATAAAAATAATGTAATTATATTTCGTAACATTTATTAAAATACCAATATTTTCTTCATTAGCGAAGCGTTTTGGCATGTAAACTATGCACTCAAAGCACTTACCTCTAGTTTAAAAAAAATCCTTTTTATTTAGATAAACTGGAATTATTTTCGAAATTATTTAGAGGCTTTCGTAAGATTGTTTAAAATTATCTAAGTGAAATATAAATATCAATGACATTTTATTTTGGAAAATATAATACGGTATGATTTAAAATTATTACTCTGGTACAAAAACTTTGTCTAGCATTAGAAAGAATAGTTTTGAGCTAATTTACGAGTCAATAATTTAGCTGCAATGCTGGCATAAAATTAATGTTTATTTAAATATCAGCTTCTACTGCACACACATTAGATAATAAGGAATCAAATAAATTTACATTTTATAATATTAACAATTTATAAATATGGTGGTAACTCTTTAGGTATTCTCATTTCAGTATAGAAATTTTTAATGATAAAGCCAATGACTAATATCTATTAATGAATATTTTAATATGTGTTTATATTTCTTATCTTATTTATATATACTTCAATCTAAAAACTGGTGCTAATTACCTTCAACAGATTTTTAACTCCCGTGATTTTATTGAGCTTTTGACTTAGATGCAAAGGTATTTCAATGTGTTCAGATTTTTGTTGGGATTTTTTTATAATTCCTTGAAAGAAACATTTTACAGTTTGATTAAAATGCTATATTACTAGAAGTAATTACTTCTAACTTCAGTTTAGCACGGTAAACTAATAGTAACCAGTACGGATTCATTTTGATAAATATAGATAAAAACTGAAATATTTTTTAACAAATACAGAACTTACATGTATTTGTAATTAAATAATAACAGTTTCATATAAGTATTGTAGTATTGATATGATTTAGATGATATTAATGTGCTTAAATCACTACTAATCATACCAGTCTAAATATTGAAACGTCTATCTGAAATATTGAAATGTGTTAACATTTTTCCATAATACACATAAATACAAATGATCATATTTAATATTGAAATTAAATTTAAATATTATGCAGAATTTGGAGACTACAATGGATCATTGTTATTTCACTAATCTATACAAATGTTATCGTACATATTCTCCCTTCAACTTTGTAAAGGGATCCGAACAAGACAAAGAACCGTGATGACGCGATTAAACAATCTCGATTAAGAGAGTTAAAACTGATCTGATAATTTACAGCTAAGAAATAGGTAATATTTTTTAAAAATATATTACATAGAATAGAGGAAATGCAGGAAAATAGGATACTCAGAAAAAATAAATGTATTCAGATTTCATAAAGAGAAATTTATTTTTTGGCCTCTGAAATAAGGAACATATTTTTACACGAAGCTGTAGAAAAAGAGAGTGAAAACACTTTTTTGAGAAAATTTATATAAATATGTACTAATTGTGTTATTATTTGTTTCAATACATAACCAAAGAACTTATTTTAAAACATTAAAACTTTTTACATGCATACTTACTTTTGAGACTTAGTTTTGAGAGAATGTTACATTGATAAGTTTCTGGTATAAAAGGTGCTTAGAGAAATGTTGGAATCCATTTATGTTTAACTTACTTAAATCGTAAAATAATTAAACGAACGTCTGATTGAATTTCAATATCTACAATTAATTTTGTAATATGGTCTTTAAAAAAATAAACAATTATTCTTGTAATTATGAGATATTTGAAATTGTAAATTAATATAAAAATACCTAAAAAAAAACAAATGGTTTTCACAAACAAAGTATTTCCAATATCCAAGTAATCTTTATCAATAAAATGAAAACTAAATGTGATTTGCTTGATTTTATTTATTGTTCCTAGTTTTAAGTAAGGGAGTAAATAATTTGAGAACTAATTAAAAAACTGATTGATTCAATAATCAATAAAAACATAATTCCTTATAGTTATATATTCAGTTTTTAAATTTATTAGTTAAATAATTTATAAAATTTTTCCTTTGAATCATTGTCCTCTGAATCTTTATCATTCAAAATGGTTCATAAATATTCAAAAAATACTTTTTTAAAAATCCTATTCAACATATCAAATTTCATGGTCTTAATATTAATGCAATTATAATGAATATATATATATATATATATATATATATATATATATATATATATAAACTAACATAAACTTTAATAAATTACAAAAATAATCTTTCACGTAAAAAATTTTTAATTTCTCTTTAAAAACAATCATGATTGTAATTAATTTCACCTGGCTGACTGCTATTTACGAATTTCAGGACTGAAAAAAAATTTGAACATTCAAATAGCTAATACGATTAATAAAAAATAAATTGTCCTTAATTTTGTAGATTAATACAAGTTAATTAAGTACATTTGAAAATTATCACGAAATAATAAGTTTTGCTGTTCTTAACATAATAAATCATATCTTTAAACAGATATAGCATAAACTCTTTATTAACTATCAATATTTATAAAAATGATTAAATAAAGATGTATATAAGACAACTGCATATCTTCAATTATGAAGAAACTTAAAAATATAAGCAATGTAGCTTAAATAATGATATTTATTTTTAAATAACAATAAAACCGATGTATACTTTTGATTCTATGTATGTTTTCATCATGCGTACCTAAAATAATTTTTTAGGTAAAGGATTAAAAGATATACCTCGACAAGCTGTATGCAATGTATTCTAATGCTGTTTGAAAACTGAAAATGAAGAATTCTTACAAAATTAAATTCTCAAGTTTTTAAGAAGTTAATGTTTTATTTTTTGATTTTTTTATGATTACTGGTAAGAATAATTACAGAAATAGTACAAAAATCATTTCAAACTTCTCAGAATTTTGATTTTAATTATGTCACCAAGTGTATGTAAAGTCCTTGCATTTACTTAATGATCTCCTCGATGCAAATGGAGCAGCTTGTCTTTTTTTCTGACTTTTCTCCACAAAACCCAACCAACCAACTCCTCGATACAAAGAAAATAAAGTTTTTACTAAGGTAAAAACAAACTCAATATGCATATGTTTGTTCTGTCATACAATGTCTGTTCGTTCTTTCTGCACAATATCAATACATGAAATGATTTGACAAACTTCTATTGTCCTTGTATATGTGTGTGTATCCTAACTTCCTGATGTAAGTCGTATATTTATTGTGACATATTTATATTATAATGTTAGTAATACATGTGTAAAAATTGTAGAATAGAATCATTTAATTTAACCAACGTTAAAATTTATCAACAACGTATATCTGCTAAAATATATTTAGTAAATTGTCAAATTTTGTTAATTATTGTCATACCATTGAAAAATTTTTTTTTCAATTAGCGTTGTTGTTTTATTATAACTAACAAAAAGTAGAGTTATTATTAGATATGTATGTAGTAGAGTATAATATACATGATTCTAAACTTGTAAGATACTAATTAAAAACTGAATTGGATGATAAATCAATAAATTTAATTAAATGATCTTTACTTTCAGTGCTTTCGAATCTAGTAATTATGTTAATCAAAGCTAATTTCCATTAACAATTTAAGTACGTTATACGATGATCAATTTTTATTATTTTTGAAGTCATTAAATATTATACTGTACTGAAATTATTGTACTCCATTAAAATACGCATAATAACATAAATAAAATTTACATAAATAAAATTTAAACTACAAATATGCACTATAAATTATTTTCTTACTTAAAATAGTTAGTATAAACATTCATTTATGATATAATTGCATTTTCTTAAATTATTTTACTAAATCCAGTATCTTACAGTAACAATTATATATCAATCAATTCAAATGTTATTCGAATATCAAACCCTGATATTATATCTTTCCTTAAACAACCTTCACCCATAAAATGACTCTTATGTTAATATGTTTTATACTCAGTCTTATGCACAATCGAATTCTTTTTGTACTTGATTTTACTACATTTATATGTATATAATCAAAGTATATTCTTTAACAATTAATGAACAGTATCTTCATTTTAAATATTCAGTTTAATGGTTACTTAGAATTTCTATTATAACAACATACAAAATAGAAAATTAAACATAAAAAATAATACAAAAATGATTTATTTGAATAATACAAAAATGTATTAAAAGACTAAAGGCTGTAATAATAAAATGGAGAGTTGATATAGCTCCAGGAGGTGAGCTCTTTTTTCCAAACTACGTTCGAAGTGATGTAATAATTAAATGATAATTTCGTTGTTTAACATCATGATAAAGATAATATAACGCATTAAAAATTTTGTAAAATAGTAAAGAAATTACTTCATCTTGGTGTATTGCAATGAATAAAAAAATTTTTCTCTAAAGAAATTTTAATAAAACAAAAAATTAAACTTTATGTTAATATAATTAAATCATCTTACAAACTAAGAAATATTACTCTATTTGAAAGTTATTAACTCGTTTTTAATAATAATTATGAAAAAGAGTTCAAATTTCTTGAAGATTTAATTTATCTATATAATCAAGATTTTTAGCATGTATTTTACTAATAAAAAACTTCCTTTTAAATTGAAAAAATATTAAATTAAAAAAAATGGTTATAAAGAACTTCACTAACATATCTTGAAATTTTTCTGTGATATATCTCGAAATCATTGCTTACGAAAGAGACAAAAATTATTCATATTTGTTTAACAATTTATGTATTATATGTCTTTTTTAAATCAAAACCGTATATTTCTTATAAATCTTTTAAAGTGTGAAAATATTAAACTTACACAATGAATTTAAAATGATACAAGTTTTTAAAATTCAAAATCTAAACTTAAGTTATCATTGCTAATATCTTTAATTTTTCTTCTTAAAATTATTTTTGAGTATGAAATTTAAAAGAAACTGGGATATGTACTTTATACATTATTTTATTATTAATATATTTGGTATAAAATTGTTTATAAATATGCTATTTTTACAAATATGCTACTCTATGCATATTCACAATATATTGTGTTTTATGGGTATGAAGCTAATAACATAGACAAAATATTTATTAAAGATTATTTATACCTTTTACAAATGATGCTTCAAATAAGGGGAAAATACACTTAAAGAGGTGTTAGAGCTCAAGAAAAAATGTGTATATCTTATATAATATCTTTTATCAGAGTAAAAGTAGAAAAACTATGGAATTCCCTATGATAAAACTAAAAAGATAAAATTAAAAAGTATGTCTAAAATTTAATAAAAGTATCAACAGTTGATAAAAGATTAACCACCAATCAAGAAAGTCTCGAAATTATAGTGACAGAATTGATAATTTCGCAGGAACTCACCAGCTGTATCATTCTTTTGTTAGCCATAATAAAAAATTGTTGACTCTGATGATGAGAATGTGGTTGATTGGTAATGGTTTTCTTACAAATTTTACATATTTGTTTTAATGACTCTTTAGAATGAACGATCTCCGTTTTTAAATTAAAAAAGATTAACATATTTCTCAATAAAAGATTTAAATACTTAAAAGAATTTCAAAATTATATATGTGTTGTATATAGTATTATTTTGATTCTGAATATTAACATTCTTTTAATATTCAGCAATATATTCATGTACTTTTTATTAGAAAAATCTTCATTGCATGTATTATTTAATATGGCATAGTGTAATAAGTTTTATGGTGTGAAATAATATGAACTTATTCGACTAACCTATCTTATGCGAAAGTTCGCCTTATAAAGAATTAATTCCTCATCTTTTATTCCATGTATTCTAATGAATAAATTTTTTGCTATGTAAATAATGATAAATATTTTTTTAATTTCCTTAAATTTTAAAAGAATTTGAAGATCATTTGCTCTAATAAATTTTAAAAAAAACTGTATAAATATCATGAATACTTATAAATTTAAAATTCCAAGTATTAATCTCAATACACAAAAACTTGTTACAATGTGTTCAACGAGGAAATTGAAAGCTTAACACATAATTTCTCGTATATATATATATATATATATATATATATATATATATATATATATATATATATATATATATATATATATATATATAGATATAGATATATATATATATATATATATATATATATATATATATATATATATATATATATATATAAAGATCAGTTCATATCATAAATTCATTTTAAATTATTTCGGATATTTAGTATTTGTGTTATATAGTATTTTTCCTCACACCAGCTTTAATTTTAATTCAAATTATCCTGTAGCAGTTTATATATAAGCTCGTAACATGTAATTATTTCCAGTTTTTAAAAAGCAATTAACACTATAGCATAATAATTTCCTTTCTCTTCCCAAGATTTAATGTATATTGCCTTGTTTCGTAGTAATCATCATTTGTCTTTGAATATTTTATTACAGAGATAAATCATATAAAATTTTGATCTACATTAAATTTAATTATATGTATACAGTTCAAAATTAATATCCTAGACAATCTTTAAAATCTGTAAGAAATTGGTGTATAATGATTTTACTCAGCTTTATATATTCTAATAAAAAGATTTTTCTCTCTTTTCAAAATAATCAAAATTGTGTTCATCAGGATAAGACCTTTCATATTTTAGTAAATATGTTTCCACCACAAAAAAATTAACTTCAAGATGCACTAACACCTCTTTTTGTTTAATAAGCATCTTTTATTTGCTTTATTTAAACTTATTATTTCAATTATTCTATGAATATCTGTTAATTTATGTATGATATTTATTGAAATTTCAATAGTTGAATTTTATAAACTTAGATGTTCTTTTATTCAGAATAATTTATATCATTAATTGTTTACATGAATAGCTGTGTAACAGTAATAATATGTACATTTATCTAATTACTTAATAAATACATATAAATCAATTTATTTTATGTAATTTATTTATTTCAAAGTAGTTAATCTATTATTCAAACTATTAGATTGTTTTAAAAGTAATTTCGCTTTTTTTTTAATAATGAAAATTGTAGAGCCAATAAATATTATCTTATATTGTGTATTGTCTATTCTAGTATAATACCTTTTGCCATCTTTCTGGTGGTAGCATACCCCTAAAATGTTTGGTTTTTACTAGCAAAAAACTAATCCAGGTAAGAAGAAGGAAATTACTTTCCGAACAACCCAATAATCATTACTATTACAAGCAATATATAAAGATTAAAAAATACAAAAAGTAAAGGGAATAGTAAGAAAATATTAATATGTATTTTTATTGCATTGGTTACATCACTAAAATACTCACAAATTGCAGCATAAAACATTCTAAGATTATACATAAGACATTGTAAGTATTTGTTTGATGTTTTGAATATTTTCTCTATATTCTTGCATAAACTTCCTATCTTTAAAAAAACTATCTTCATGAGATTGTTGTTCTAAGATTTTATATATCTTTCTAACTCAATTACCATTTTATCAGATTACAGTGAACCTAGGCAAGAAAACTAGTCTTGCTCCCTTATCTGATAGGCAAAAGGAAATGATATGATAAGAAAGGAAGTACACAAGCTTTTCGTTAAAAAATAAATTTTTCACTAAATCTATAAAAATTCAGTTCTTACTTTTCAAGAATTAACACAAGTAAAAGAATGATTAACTTTTTAGATATAGTAAACCTTAAAATTTTGCTTAGAAACATTGCCTTTTTATAAATTGATACTGTAAATATATCAATTTATAAAATCATGTTTATTGTTAATGACTTGTTTATTTATATTAATGGGTGTATGCATATACTTTTAAATGATTTTCTCATCATTTGGTCAGTTTTCTTGAACAAAGAATTACATAAAGAGATCGCTTCATTTTGAGTTGATGTATTTTCATGAATTCAAGTTCATATTGGTAATTGTTAATAATAAACAACATTTATTTTACTTAAGTTTTGCAGTAAGGTATTATTATAAACAAGAAATATTAATAAATTATTTTTAACTCTCATTTTATAATTTAAAAAAAAATAGATTAAATAGAATTTCTATTGCATTATGCAAAATAAACTAAACTGTAGAGATAAAATTTTAAAAATTGACATTTTATCATACCGTGTGAAGTATTAATAGAGCACATTCAACAGCATAATATATTAATGGTGCATTTTCAAAAAAATTTTACAAATAGATTAAAATTTTCTCTCTTTTTTTGTAAGACTTAAAAATTTGTTGCATTCTTATGAAATGCTATAAAGAAATCTAAATAACGTGCAATGTTATTCACTTGAAAAAAAAATTACATGTTAAAATGAGATTACATTCTTAGAGAGTTTTATCACTATATTGTATCACTGATAAATTTTATAATCTCTTCTTATCTATTTATTCTTTACGTTTAGAAAATCAACAACCCTAAACATAAGGCTGGTATATTTGATAAATAACAAAATACTTTCGAAGAAAATGAAATTTATTTAAAAAAGTTTTCAGACAATAATTATCTCATTTTTCTATTATATTAATTATCAAATTATCAATTATCTTGAGAAAAATAAAATAATAAATAAATAACGTTTTTATCTCAGAAACTACAACATTACCATTGCAATTTAAATATTCAAACTACATTTTAAATTTTTTTCAAATAATAAAATTATAATAATTATTAAATATTCTGAAAGCTTTATATATATATATATATATATATATATATATATATATATATATATATATATATATATATATATATATATATATATATATATATATATATATATATATATATATATATATATATATATATATATAAGCACGTTAATATTTAACAACGTGCATATCACATTTACACTGTATTTGGATTATTTCATGATTTTTCAAATAGTATTACCTTAAAAAATTTATTTGTTTCTTCTGGTGAATTAATAAACTTCAAAAAGGAATTTCTCTCTTTTCATATATCATCACAGTAAGTAAAAAAATTATATATCAATTATTTTGTGTAAATCCTTAAGACAGATTTATGTAAATATTTTTAAATTAATTCCCTGCTGGTCTGACAGTCAATTTATTATTATAATTTAGCAATTTTTTCCATATAGATTTTCCCGTTTCTTCTTCCAAAAGACTAGTTTTACACACATTAACTTCTAAAACTTAACTATGAACTCTTTTTTGTTTATTTCTCGCAATCATACAGAGTCGCTTAAAATCAATAGGGTATTATTGATACTTATACATAGTCAGTTTGACTGTTCCATCATATTCAAATTAGGCAATCAATAAATATTCTGAAAGATTTTAATATGTGCATTTAAATAATAATAAGGAATGTTTGTGTCTTTTGAACAATTTTATTTAGACTTATTTATGTTTGTATGATTTAAAGAAGTTGGTTAATTGAGAATAAAGACATATGAGTTGTAGTATTCTTGAGTAGTTATCAAAAACATCCCAGCTTTTAAAAATGTTAACATTTGGTAATTTATTGAAAACATCAATTGGTTGTCAGGAAACATGTTTCTAACAGTTTATCTCTGTCCTGTCTGATGACTGACTATTTCTTATGTCAAAAGAAATCATATTGAACAACCATTACAATAGTTATCTTCATGGCTAAATATTCCCTTAATAAGGCAAGATTTAGCAACTTTAAATTTCCTATAAAAAACATCTAAATACCTCATGTTTTTAATAAACTAGCAATCAATTATAGAAAAATATGGAAATAATAGGAATATAGAAATAAGGAGAGAAATATCATCCTCAAAATTCGAATTCAGTTATCTCATATTGGCACAATGTCCCATAAACGGAAAAGTCAGAATTTATCCTTTATTCAGATGACAAATCTATAAACACAGAATAAAAGGGGATAAAAAAACGTTCAAACAAAGAATTTCTTCAAAAAGGCATAAATGTGATAAAATCATTGTATACACTGAAAATGCAACAAACTTCCCGAAAAACACATTTCCTGACTGTTGTACAGTATGAAGATGAAAACCTCATACAGAGAAACCTTATTGTGATGATATGAGCTCCAACGACTGATCTTGATTTTATTTTTAAGAATTTATCATCTTTTGAGCTGATGATGAATAGGGAGTGGTTGGATACAAGGATAGTACATTATCAATGTATTACTATAAACTGGTTAATGGCCTTCTCTATCAAAATGAAACTCAACGCATCTGAAATGGTATCATACAACTATATCAATATGTACTCACTCTTTTAAGACAGTTCAAATAATTGATATAGTTCCAATGGCGAAGTGATTGATGCTCAGTTTTTTACTAAGAATGATTAAGAATTTTTTACCTCACTACCTCTTAAGAGTTAAGAGCTATTTCATTAAAATGTCCTTGAACATTCATGTGACATATGTGACATATTTTATTACTGTAATTTTCTCCTTTAACTGTAATTTATTTAAGCTTGATATTCTTTACTGCCTTACGAAACTTGAGTATTTTCTTTTGTGTGCATAATTATTGCTTTATTAACTGAATAAATGCAAATATTGCGGCAATCTATAATTTATTTTAATTAACTTTCCATGCCGCCCAACTTGCCTAGTGGTCAACGTGCCTGACTGCGGATAGAGAGATCCCAGTTTGGGCATGGATGTACTTTCTCTCTCTATCTATCCTGTCTTTGTCCTTTCCTTGTATGAATTAGTTGTGAATGGTTGCCTACCCTATAAACGGGTACCTATGGCATGTGTGTACTGAGGAAGTCGGACTCCGCACTTGGACATTGTTCAGTTAGAAAAGTGGAGCAGCGCACCCCATAATGCTAGCCTAGCTGGTACACGACAATAACCCTACAACGTTAACTTTCCATAACTATTATTTTTTCTATTTCTTTTTTTGTTTTGTTAAGCATTTAGATAACATTCGGAGTCTATTGCTGAAGGATTGCTGTGTCCTTATCCCAATTTACAGCCATTTTCAATCAAAATATATTTAAAATTCTTGTTTTACCTGTATTGATCAGGAGCTCATTGTGAGTACTGTAAATAGTTGTACAATCAGCAAAGAAAATTGACTTTATAATTAATCTGAAACTAGATATTAAAATTTTTCAACTAGTAAAATAACTAAAATATATTATGATTTCTTAGATAATTTTTCTCTACTGTCTTATTGATTAATTAGAAAGAAAGTTTTTTAATTAAATGCATCTAATTTGACAATTAAATATTTTTATGAATTCACCAATCAAGTTATCAATAAATTAATGTATTTGAGGTCATTTTTAGAATTCATCATTTACTGAATATAATTAGTTTTTAATAAATGCAACTATTATCAAATTTTCATTATTTTCAAACACCTTAAGAAATTACATTATCAAATTATTAAGAAGAATCAGTTGAATTAAGCATTTTTACAAAGATAATCTAGTTTAACAGAATTTACATTTTATACACACACATATTAACAAATTAAAACTATTTTAGGTTTTGTAATCTATTTTCAGTCTGTTTACAAATAAAGCAAATTTTAATAATAAAGCAAATTGATAAAGCAAATTTTTTAAACTCAACTCTGACTCATTGATTTATGACAAAAAAAGCTGATTTTTTTCAAAAACGAGTAATCAAAAAGATAATGATATTTGTTACGTTTGGAAAATGTATTAATTATTTTTATGCTTAAAAATAGGTTTAAATTTTCCAATGATACAATTTAAACAGAAACTTTTTATTGAGCTTGAATAGTTTATTGCTAAAATATAAGACTGAAATAATGAAATATATGTGACACTTAAAACTGAAAAAATTCAAAAAAGCTGAATATTTAAAAATAATTATTAATTTAAATTTTAATAGTTTTCTCTTTCTTTACGAATAAGTGTTTTAGGTTATTAAGCAAACAAATTTCCAGCTTTAAAGTAATAAAAAACATGCTATGAATGTATTTTTACTTCACGTAGGGTTTTCAAATATAAAAACAATCAATTTCCATCGTTATCGTGTATTATCTTCCCACCTGTCACATTTCCGGCTGACAGCGAACTTACCTTTCCGTTTCCTTTAGGATTAAAACATTTTCATGTCATTTATTTTATTAATAAATTTATGTCCTAATTTAAGAATTTAATCACACACACAGCAGAACTCATACTTAATTTTGAAGATGCTACAAAATATTTTTCAGGCTTATTTACTGCATTGCGTGACTACGTTAGTAATACCTTATCGGAAAATGCTTCATTCAAATGTTTCATGCTCAGTTTTCTTACTTTAAGGGAAATATTAATTTGAATTGTTCCTGCACTCTTTCAGAATAGACATTTTTAATAATTGTATTCAGTATTTTGAAATTAACTTAAAATTTTAAAATTAATGAATAACCACAAATCAAGAATATTCTGTGAGAATAATGTTGACTTTCTGTAAATCTTTGCTATAAAAGCTAGAAAAAAGAGTGAATCTTAAGAACAACATGAAGATTTTTAACACTTATTACTAGTGCTCTCTAAAATTTAAACCAAATTCTTTTATTCTTTGTACAAAATGCAGCAGTTGACATTCACTGCAAATATAGCAGCTCATTTTGAAATACTGGCTATCTCATTAATTAACTTTTGTCAGATACTCCTAAAAAATTTTACTGAAAAAGAGAGCTTATTCCTACAAATGATGTTGGCTGTCGTAATATTTTGGAAAACACAGTCCATCATTTAATGACTTTTTCCTCAAAGCTATAACATCCAATATAGTACTTGATAATTATTTACGTACACAGTCACACTTTTTAAGATTTAGATGCAAAAACAAGTGATTCATAAATGACTGTTTATTGCAAATCCAAGTGAAAATCTAGTCTGGACTTTCTACTTTGTATAAAATAGTTGAAAGCATTCATCAATTTGCTTTCAATGATTACACTACAGAGTGATATTTGCCAAATATTCGCAAAAGAATAATAGTCTTTTAATATGGGAGTCATTCACACAAACTTACTTCACATTGACTGATTTTTGCTCTGATTTTACGTTTATAATTATCCTAATATATTATATTTTACTACATGTATCATTATATACGTAAGAACCAGATGATGAAAGTAAATCTAATCGTGATTAAATTCTCAAAAAAATTCCCTTTATCAAACAGGTAATGGAAATGCTTACTGTTAAAAAAATTTTTAACTTATAGTGGTGGGTTTTATGTATTTTAATTGCCACGGTTTTTAATTTCTTAATAAGTATCAAATTCACAACTCTCTTATGACAGTATTTTTGTTCCATTAAATATAAAAACCTAAAAGCTTTATGTTAACTTTTCTCTCTTTATTGGTTACGAACATAAACAGCAAAAGTTACCAACACTGACATACTAATATTGTAACATTTATTCTTTAGGAATCTGATTTTCTGTGTAAGAGAATCTTTCAGTTATTGAAATTTCAACAATATTTCTTCCTTTATTATTGCCGATAATTTCTTCTTAGTGAATAAAGATCTGATAACAATTCTGTATATAATTCATATTGTTTCTAACTTTCTGATATTTATTTCATAGCATTGTAATTTCAATAATTGTTCTTATATATACTTAGCGCAACTCATATTTAATTAATGAATATAAACTTACAAGTTGCATAAATTTCCATTTCGAACGAATCTTAAAAGTACCTAATACTTTTAAGATATATTTAAAAAAATAATAGTAACACGAAAACATAAGCAACATTTAACAACATAGCATAATGATAAAACATAAATAACATAACAAAAAGATTACTAAACCTTTTTTCTGCTCTAACTTGCTTTGCTTGTTATATATTTATATATTTATCACCCCCAACATTTCCAATTTCCCAATATGAAACTATTCAAACAATGCAAAGATATAAGAAATGTCCGAGATTTTAAGAAGTATTATCATTATATGCTAATGAGAGAATTTCAATCCAAAAAATCAGAGGAGAGAATTTGCATGACAGTTTCTTATGAAATAAAAGAACGAGACAATTTTAATGAAATTTTATTCATCTTTCTGTTTTTTTCCTTATTTTTTTTTTATTTTTAGAGAGAGAGAGACTTAAAGCAGTTATAAAAGATTTTTATCATATATTTAAAGCAATTATTTTTAAGATATGTATATGTTAAAATAGTATCATTATTTTCAAATAAGAAATGAACCAGAAAATATCGGATATTTTTTTCGTTTCTTAGTAATCAAATTGCATTTTTGAAAGGTAATTCACACTACACACTTACATACACAAGAAAATAATATTTTCTTTTTTAAATAACAAAGTTTAAATGGTTTTAAGGAATCAATTTAAATTCGAGTTTTAAATCAAAGTTTGGTTGATTTTAATTCACACCTCATATTGTCTCTGAAACATCAATGATGAAAGTAGATCAGAAGATGATGATTCTAGTTAAATTGTATTTTAATATATTTATTATAAGATTGAATTAAATACAACATAACTTAAAAATCAATTCACAATATAGATATTTTCAGCTTTCCAGAAGAATAACTCTTTAAGTGAATATGGTTGTTTCAAGGCTCTTGAACATTATCCCTTTTTGCCTTTTGGATAAACTTCACGTGGGCGTTACATTCATGGGTTTCAAGCGAAGAAACTTGGAAAATTTCTAACACCCTCATCATATCTGCTTAGAATTTAGAAACACATCATCTCAATCTCCTGCTATTCAACAATCGCTGGGATGGAGCTTGGTACCTTCTTCGACGAAAAACTTATACTATCTTCTCCCTCTTTAAACTTCCATACTCCCAAAAGATAAAAACCAGTCTCAAACCAAACAGCACTCATAAATTATTTTCTCTTTATTAAAGTTATAGTGACATTTATGTGACACCTTTACTACGTGTAATATTATTTTATGTTATTGTTAGAAAAAAGCATAAAGCATCCAATATAAGCCTTAGACTTTTTAAGTACTTTTTTGTAGTCTATAAAGTAATTTATTCTTTATGAATTTTTTTTTCCATATTATTAAAAGTTTTTCCATCGGAACAATTCAAGTTACCTTGAAATTCTAACTCCATTCTCTCTCACAACTGTCCAAAGAATTCTCTCTTCAAATTCTCTTAATTAACGCAACTCATTTCATTCTCTTTTTAAACAATCACCCTTTCACAAAAGACATCAATTAACCTTAAAATAATTATTATTAGTTGCTTCACATCTCGGAATTACTTTTCACAAGATAAATTAATAAGTATAATTTTTTGATCAGATAAGGAATTAAAATTAATTATTTCCACTACTTTGCTTAAAATTCTCTTACTCAGTATATAATTTATTAATTTTAAGTTATTTAACAATAATTTAGTGCAGTCATGTAGTTTTGGAAATATTTTAAATCTCAAGAAAAGCATAAAACGCTTTTATTCCCATTAAATTTTAAGATCCGTAACTACGTTGATAACTCTTAGTACCTTGCACTACTTTTTTTAATAATAAATTCCTGATTTATAATAAATTCCCTGATATGTGAACAAATAAAAAACTTCATGTTTTAAAAGTGTTACATGGCAAAATAATGTGTGTAGTGTATATTCTTAAACTAAATTTTCCTTTCTATTTGTTTCAAATTTGAATTCAGGAATTAAAAAATGAAATTGATTTCTGATAACTTCACACACATATCATTATCAGTATTAATATCAATTTTTTTTACATTACCTTAATCAGAAAACGATAGATATTAATCAGCGGTAAAATTGCTTTTCTTATCAGCATAAAATCATAAAAAGATTAAACCATGATACAGTGTTATAAATAATTAGTCTAAAACCCCAGTTGCATAATTTAATTTAAAAAGTAATTGATATCAAATGTTTTACCATCATTTGAAGAGTAAAAAAGATATTAAAATGAGATGTTAAATATCGTCATGAATAGTTGCAATGATTTGTTTTCAGATTTAAGAATCTTTTTACATGATATGCATCAGAACTTCTAATTAAGAAAATCACTGAAAGTAAGCAATCTTATCTTTACATGACATTATGCATTAAAGTAAAAAAAGGCCTACATATTAATGCAAGTTCAAATCAAACTAAACAGAGTCCTGAATTAATCAAGAAGATATTACTACTGCATCTTGTTAGACAATTGAAGCTGCGGTATGGAAATTAGAGAAAAACAAGAGCTTCATTATCAAAATTAATTAAACTCGTTTTCCTAAATTCATTTTTGAAAAGTCATATTTTTAAAAAAAACTGAATGCTTACAATTCCTTACGTCTCATGCTTCTTTTGGTATTCTTAATATTTGTAATTAAATAGAATATAGTTTTGATAGTGTTATAATTGCTAATGCAGTCGATAAAATGGGACTTTTATTGTGATATTCGTCAGACTATGACTATAATATTCGAAATTATTATTTAAGCATTTCGCTATGATTGCGTTCATCAGAGGGGAAGATCGATCTCGGATAACCTACCAAGTTGTATTGAACACTAAGAAATATTTGCCGGAGCAAGATGCTTAAGCCTCTTATTAAAAATTTCACTGTTCAGCTAAGAAATGACAAAATTAGAATTCGTAAAATAGCCCTTTTCAAATAGTGATTCCTCTATTTTTAAAATGGAGGATTCTGGATTCAATCTCAGTTCTCGCTGAGCTGTGGGAAATCGATGTTGCATTTCGGCATTCTAGATCCATGTCTGTGGGATAGGATACTCAGAAACCTTCAGGGTTTTCTTCTTGTTATATGTCAATATGACTCACTTTCTATTTGAAACCCTATCAAAAAATGAGATGCGATGGCTATTTAATTTCCTGATAACAATCTTGAACTATTATCTGTAAGTATATGTTGTCACATTATTATTGTGTACCTTATTTGACTGTGAAAAATTAAATTACCATTAGTAACTTTATTCAATTTCATTTCATTAATTTCAATCTCATCTAAACTTTTTGATTAAAATAGTGTATTTTAAATGGCATAATGATATGAAACCAATCTTTAAAAACGCTTATCAAACCTTAAAGTAAAAAAGTTTTGTTAAAACGCAGTTCAGAAAATATTCTACTGTGAATTTCAACGCGTTCTGTTCATAAAATGCTTTAGTTAATAGATCATATATGGAACAATATGCTTTCTTAGATAGAAATATTTTTTCTAAGAGATCTCAACATTAAACTTAATCCAACAATTATGTGTTTCTTGATCTATATAATGATAAAAATGATTATTCAAATTTCATTTGAATAATCATTTTTATCATTATATAGATCAAGAAACACATTCATGATCATTTTTTATTTTCTTATTCATAAAAAACCACTGTTACTAAGATCACTTTTCTAGATACTGAATCGAACTTGTATGAAAATTTTTTAAATTATTAGTTTTAAAAAAGCTAAAAATTATTTTTGTTATTTTTAACATTCAGATGTTAATGCACTGGTTTTTTAAAAAAAGCTATTTAAAAATCCCGTTCTGTAACAGGAAATTATCTTTTGAACTTCCTAAAGTGATACATGAGGCACAAATATTTATTTAATAAATTCGAAAATTCATGGATTTTTATGTGATACGAAAACTCAACTTAGAAGAATTGAAAATCTCCCTTGAAGAATCTTAGAAGAATTGGATTATCCGCTGATCAGCCTTCTCGAGAATACGTTGACATACACACCACGAATGTTTCCTCCTGTAACATGAAGCTAAATGAAAATGGCACATCCATTGATAGCTTTCATGAAAACTTTTAAGCACGATAAAACTGCAACCAATATTCTGACACCCACTATATGTGTAGTATAGAAAATTGAAACGGAGACCCGTTGAAAGTAAGCTTCATCATGTGATCCTAGATCAAAAATTAAGAATCATATCGCAGTGATTACAATTTATAATAAACAAATGCATATCAATATCTCATAAATAAAATTAAATTTGCTGCTTATATATTTATAAGTTAATATGCAGCATACACCAGATTAAATGAAAATTATATTTAGGAAACAAAACGACGAATTCAGAAGAATGAACTTAACAGCGAATAGCACATGTATGTATATGTATGTATGTGTGTATATATATATATATATATATATATATATATATACATGCTTACATATACATATATGTTGTTATTTCTAATCCCAGATAATTCCAGATGGTCCAATTCCAGTACTAGACCAACTCCACAAATCCATAAACAGGCATGAAATCCAAGAACATAAGGGGCTTTGAGAAACCTTCTTCCAATTCAAAATTCAAGCTACTCAAGATGATGAGGTGATGCCTGTTCAACTTTACATTTTGTGCACAGAATAAAAGTCTTTTAATCCCGCACATATTTCAGGCTCCTTAGGTGACCACTGGTGAAGCGTGATATAGGGAAAGAGTTACAGCTTCTGCAGTCCGCAAAAACCAGGAACATTATAAACAAGCTAATGGTAGATGTCCGAATTTTTTCCTATGAACGCCTGTTAGCTTTAGCTGGGCATAATGGAATGACCTTCATGGCTTGGGTGGCCCTGCCAGAAGCTATGCTCACCCCGTACTTAGCCCGTTCCGCCCAGTGTCACTCCCTCGCCATGGTAAAGCAGCTAACAGGACTAGATATATGTATATATATCTATACAAGCTTGTATATGTATGTTGGATAAATTAGAAAAGTATACTGTAATATCATTAAAAAGAATTACTTAACATTTCCAAGTGCATTCTCCCTATATTTCGATGCAATATATATATATATATATATATATATATATATATATATATATATATGTATGTATAGTGTGTGTGTGTGTGTGTGTGTGTGTGTGTGTGTGTGTGTGTGTGTGTGTGTGTGTGTGTGTGTGTGTGTGTGTGTGTGTGTGTGTGTGTGTGTGTGTGTGTGTGTGTGTGTGTGTGTGTGTGTGTGTGTGTGTGTGTGTGTGTGTGTGTGTGTGTGTGTGTGTGTTTTAACAATTTACTTTTCCTAGAATTCTCAAAATTGTGTTTTATTGTGAAATACAAGATAGTCAGTAAATGTGTAAAAAAAATTCCTAGTCAAAAATTTTCCTTAATATAAGCCTGTTTTAAGCATTTAAATGAGCTTATTATTAAGGATAACCAGTACATAGAATTTCCTTTGTTAAGCAGAGACTAATATATCCCATTTCAGTCACAAATAAACTCCACAAAATAGTTGCTTAACAATTTCACCGTAACCATAAAAAAAATAAGATTTATTTCAGTGTTTACAGAGGTTTCAAATTCCATCTCTCGGGATCTATTTGAATATCCATTCAAAACAACTAAAAGCGAATAGCATTATTTTCTCTTTTTACAGAAAACAGAATAAATTTGTTACATTCTAAACTTTTCTTCATTTTAAAATCTCTCTATGTAAATAAATATTGCTAAACATCATTTCTTTATGAAATTTTAAAATATTGTTAAAAATGGATCAACATACATAGAGATACATAGAGACATACATCAACATACATATATATATATATATATAACATACACCAAGATATTTATAAAATTGGAATTTGATTTAATAAACAAAACAAAAGGAAAAAGGGAATAAAGGAATATTATAGCCAGCTTCCTCAGGGGGTATTGGCCATATTGGCATGAAGTACATTTTTTCTGAAATGACCAAAGACAATAGTCAGTCAAAACTAAGTCTTTAAACTTCAAAATCATACTAAACCATAAATAAGATAACAAAATACGTACAAAACCACTATTATAAAATTTAAGATAAATATTGAGCACATATATATGTACAAATATAGAAAAAATGTGAAATGTTGCCATATATATATATATATATATATATATATATATATATATATATATATATATATATATATATATATATATATATATATATATTACATTATCCTTTTGGGAAAGATGAAATATCTAAATCATTAGCCTTTGCAAGGCGTGGCGCATGTACGTTTAATACTTAGTGCCACCCATAGACACAATATAGCTTAAAAAGAGATTGCCAATTTAGGGCTTTTTTTTCTTAAGCTGTTAAACTATGCCTCATACAAGACATCGAACGTCTTTCGAGGAAGTTTATGAGCTTGGCCGAGAAGCTTCCATGAAATAGAATCGAAGAATCAAAATCAAAGAATGGTTGTCCTTGAACAGTGCGGATTATTCTTCAATGATATCGGGGATAGTGATTGACGAAACCAAGCAATTATGATGCAGATCTGAAATTGTTAGATGCAGGAAGGAACCTTTGACCGATGGAGCCGATCGCGACCACATATTTAAACCACTACACGTGATGACAGGCATATTGTGCTATTGCGTGACCTTCGAGACTACAGGCCTGCTTACTGAAGAAAATCGGTTGCATGAGGCATCATATTTGGGGAAACGCTCAGAGTGACTGGTAAGTGTTTACAGCTCGACGAACGTCGATTATTAATTAACGTTTGAGTAAGAAGATTTGTATGCAAGAAAGTACATTGATGCAATAATCACAAACAAAGAATTTCATTGAAGGTGAGTGGGAAAATGTGTGTGTTTATAATTTATACTTTATCTTCTTAAAAATTATATTATTTTAAACTTGTACTAAAATTATAATAATTGCTAAGCATTGCGTGCATTGTTGTCAAAAAGTAGATTATTGTACTTGGTATACATTCCAATATTAATTCTCGCCATATTTAGTTTGGCCGTTATTAAATTCATAAATGCTAAAGATTTTATTAATTGAATTGTTTTTTCATGTTAAGAAAGCAATATTAAGATAACGATAGTTTGAAAAAAACTACTTGTATTGAACAAATACGTATTATGTTTTGAAATTAAAATCTTCATTTCTTAATTTGTGTATTTAATTTGGACATTATTAAGTTCATAAATGTGCTACAGACTTTATTTAATGAATAATTTTTTTATGTTAAGAAAGTAATATTAAGATAACGATAGTTTGAAAAAAACTACTTGTATTGAACAAATTTTATGTTTTGAAACTAAAATATTCATTTCTTAATTTGTGTATAGTTATTGTATTTTATAATCCATCAAATCTTTTCACTATTTTAATAATAATTAGCTTAGCAATAGTGGAAAAGATTTTATTATAAAAAATGTAAGGAAAGATGATTAGCTAATCAAATATTATCACAAAATTAGAGTAGTTTATAATAAGAATATATTTTAAATTATAATGTTTTGATGTGTTCAGTTATTTCATAATTATAGGAACTATAAGCAAAGCTAAAATTAAAATTGAATACTAAATTAATCATTCCTAAATTTGAATCTCTGAGTAGAACTATGTTTGAAAAGTTATCTTACAAATAATTTTTTATTTAATATTCATTAAAAAGGGAATATTTAAAAACACAATTGATATTGTTTAATAATAAATTTTAATAATGCAATTGGCTTTGAAATCATTCGAGAGGGAACTTTATTATTGCTAATAAATATAAACATATAATTATAATGTCTTCAATTATGAAGTTTTAGAAATTACCAAGTGCAAATGTAAATGTAAGAATGAGTGTCTAATAACATTCTTAAGAAATAGTTTTTCGTTAAATTCAATGTAAATGTTGAAATTTATAGAAGGCTAGTAAGTTCAATGATAAAAACAACTCCAATATTTGAACAACAAGATAAATATTTCCTTTTATATGCAAAACAGATATTTTCTAAACTACGTAGTAAAAACTATAATGTTTTTTAAATGCTGGAAGAAATATACATAAAACCTAATTTGGATTATAAAGGTGGAAACATTGTTGGAAACTCTTCTGATAATACAAATTTGACAACAAATGCTCACCTTTTTTGTGTTATAGGCAGTATTTTCTTGTCTTTTAAAGACGTGATTAACATTTTCCCAGTGAATTGTATTATAGCTGATGAGAGAAAGAGAGTTATTTGCTTTAAATTAAAAAAATAGTTTTGGGTTTATAGGATATAGGCTTTAAAGTTACGGGTATAGTGACTGATAATATTTCAATAAATCCTAAAGCTATATCAAATTTCAGTAAACCACCTAATTTTCAAGTTCAATATGAACATCCAGCAGATCCATTGAGGCCACTTTTTTATATAATTGATTCAGTGCATCTTATCAAATCTGTAAGAAACAACTGGATCAATCAGAAAAAGGTATTTTTGTGTATTATCCTCCATTTGGAAATGAAAAAAAGTTTCAAACCGCTTCTTTTGTCCTTTTACGAAAGATATATGAAGTTGAGTCATCGCAATTGTTCAAATTTGGCTTTGGTTTAACATGAAAAGCTCTTTGGCCTACAAATTTAGAGCGCCAGAATGTTAGCCTGGCTTTAAAATTTTTCAATAGCAATTTGATCTAGAGTGTGAAAGAATTAGGAAAAACGCATAATCTTTTGCATTATAATGAAACAGATAATTATATTGAAATATTTTGTAAGTGGTGGGATATAACTAATGTTAAATCAATCTCTAAAGGAAAATTTAAGCTAAATCCCATGTGTGAACCAATTACAAATAAATTTGTTGATGTTAGAAAAGAATTTTGGCTTAAATTTATAAATTGGTTAGATAATTGGGAAAACATGAAAACAGATAATGGCAAATTAACTTGAGAAACATATTCGGCTTTAAGGCATACTTCTCAGGCTTTTTTAAACATAATTGAATATTCGTCAATTAATCTAAATATGAATTATTTATTGCTAGGTAAGATTCAAGCTGACAAACTTGAATCTCGTTTCGGTCAATAAAGAAGTATGTCCAGTGATCAGTATCATATATCTATAAGGCAGCTTTATGAAACTGAAAATAAACTTCGCTTAAGTAAGCAATTAAAACCGTTGTCTCATAGCGTAGGCAGTTTTGATATAAATGTGCTTGAAAATCCTGTTTCTGATGAATGGGAAATGTTACAGCAGGATTCTAATGAAATATTTCAGAAATAGAAGTTAGAGATTCTGATATAGATGAAATAACAGACTCTACCTCTCATAACATATTTAGCTGGGTATTGTGCTGGTATCCTTCATAAGAGCATTAAATGCGTAGAGTGTCATATAAAAATAATAACTGAAAAAACAATGAGTGTTGATGTAAATTTAGATTGTAGTTTTATAAAAAAAAAATGTGATAGAGGTGCTTTACTTTATCCATCAGAATTTGTAACCAATATTGTACTTCATATTTGCATACTAACATCAAAATTAATTTTTGAAGAGTATAAGCATGATTTTTTAAAAGTTTCAGATCAACGTAACTTAATAATTAATGTAGTAAAAAACCATCTACTTTCTAAAGACATGTGGGATTTATCAGTTTGCAACTGTGGCTATCCGTTTGAGGGAATAAATTTTGAGGTCACCTACTAATACCCTTCTTAATAATTATTGTAAACTTAAAAATGAGGTTTATCAAGGAAAATCAAAAATAAACAAAAGAGAATCTAACAAGCCTGAAAGTAAAAGGAAATTAAAAACACTAACTACCAACAATTTAGATTCCAACTCTTCAAAAAAAAAACTTTAATTAAAATAAACCTTTCACAAACTGCAAATAACACTACTGTTTTCATTTCATGTGCATTACCGCTTTTACTTTTTATGCATTTAAATTACATTTAATTTTAAAAAGTGCATATAATTTAGAAAGTCTATATACGTAAGTTATTTTTTTAAATTTCTTAATTCTTTTGTGTTTTGTAATATGATTATTGTACTACGTAAGTTTATTTGGGAAAATATAGCTGCAACAATTCACATGTCATCTAACGAAAAATAGTTTGGTATTAAAAAAAGGTGCTTATATACATTTTTTTTTAAATTTTAATTCCCATGCAAATGTTTTTGAAATATGTCAACTTTGCTGTCTTTGTACTTTAAAATCATAATTGTTTTCTTTTATTATTGTTTAAAATTCTCTATAATTTCATGAAGATTTCTTTTTCATGTATCTCTTAATTTTTTTATTAAAATTTGATTTATTTTATGAGTAATAAATATATTTCATTTTATGTATAAATTGTTTACAAAATAAAAATATTGTGAAAATTTGTGTGTGTTCCTTCCTTATTTTATATACAATTATTTATAAAAAAATTGTTTTGTGAAAAAATTACGTAAAAAATTCGTTTTATTTTTCTTTAAAATTATTCTTGGAAAATGATGAATTTAATGTTTCAGATTGGAAAAATAAAAAATGTTTCGTTCACAAGAGAAAAAAAAGCTTATAAAGGGAACACTTTTTGTATCAAATAAGTATTGGAAAATATAATTAATATTTAAAGAGTAATAATCATTAAAAGAAATAAGATTATAGTATAAAAAGTATTGGTAATATTACCCTTTTTTTAATTAAATATATTTAAATAATAAAATTATTAAACGTTTTTACATGCAGTAAAAATCTTTGAAATTGCAATTCAAATTTGCATTTTAATAAAACAATTTTGCCATTTAAACATAGTATTTTAACTTAGAAAAAATAAACTTATTAAAAGGAATAGGAAAAAGATCAAATCATTTGAGATAGAGAAAATTTAAATATTTAACAAAAATGAAATCATTAAAAATTTTTCTAAATCAACAGTAAATGAGCGCCGAAAGTTTCCAAAACAGTTCTCACCCTTCTTGTGATGACTCATGATCCCAGTCAGCAGGCCTTATTCTCGAAGGTCACGGCTTATGGCAGTGATGATTTGCTCAGTCGCATCACTATCCCTTCCCAATAGAGGAAGTCTGTTAAACATCAATCAGTATCAACATCGTTTACTACTGAGTGGAATGTTCTTTAGGCTTCTTCCTATACCGTTAAATCAATACCACAATCGTTTACACTGTCCAATCACTGGTCAACCGACATGGAATATGGAATAGAAAATTACTGTCTTTAATTAGAATTCCTGCTTCTGCCTAAAATATTTTGATAGTCGTGTTTGAGTCCGGAGATACTGTGATAAAAGTCTGCTGAAATGTACAATTATATATCCTCATAATGGTCATAGAACCGTTATCAAGATTTTGGGTGGTATTGGATTCAACTCTACAAACGCACTGACGATACTCTTCTTCTACAAACGCACTGCCGATACACTGAACTTATTTCTGATATATTGAGACTATGGTCCTCCCATATCTTCAGCGCTTGCCATCAGCCATATTCCAACAAGATAATGATTGATCACACGTAGTATTCAATTTTAAAAAGTTTTTCTACATCCATCAGATTGAATTGCTTTCTTGGTCTGCTTGTTCTCCCAATCTATCACAGTAATGAGCATGTTATCCGAGCTTGAACAATAACTAGCCTGGAATCCACCACCAGCAGCTAAATCTGATCAACCTTACTAATATGAGGAAGCCACGTGGACTGTTATACCCCAATGATACATCTAAAGTCTTTTTGATTCAATACCGAGGCATGTGGCAGTGATTATGGTGAAAAATGACGAATATTTTATAGATGTTTGATTTCCTTACTTATATAAAATATCACATTATTCTAGTATTACTTACAATTCTCTAGGCTAGTTCTTGCAAATTTGAAGAAAAACGTAATATCTCTTCTAAAATTCTGAAAATTGCCTTTCTTATTAAATGAAAAACGCATACTTTTATATATTCGAATTTCTTCTTAATTTGAAGGTGAATTTTAACAGAAATTTATATTATTCCGTAAAGGAATATTCTTTTAGCCTTAATGTAATTTTTTTTATCAATATTTATTAAGCTATTATTGATGGTATGAGATACGTTCATGGATTATTTCACGTAATTTTTATTTGAGGAAAACACCTAAGCTGGAGTATTCCTCTTCACTCATACTCATATTAGTCAAATTGAAATTGCAAAATGATTTATGCTTGTCATACCACCATGCGTTGTCATGCAATAGTATGATGATATTCAGTAATCTCAGGTCTGATATGAGTGGCTTTGTCACATTATAATCACTTTTTCGCTCAATGAAGACAAATTCGACAATACTCACAGTTTACAGGGTATTCGGAACCACTGTGAGCATCCTTAACCCCTTAACCGTCTGGGGTTCTGTGAAGAGAGTGCATCATTTTTGCTTCGCGGTGGCAACATAGTTTTGGCTTTCACTGCAATGCAAGTTTTTCCCCCTTTAGCACCTGTCAAGAATACAAAAGTCTCTAATTCTTGATGGGACCTATTTCCGTTGTACCCTGGACCACCTCACAATAATCACATTCTAATGACTTACAGCGGGGAAGCCCATCAATCGTTGTCAGGTGTAGAAACACACATGTGTTCGCAGTTTACTTTGTGTGAATGTTCTGCTCGAAAATTTCTTCAAGTTCTTATTATAATTTTTTATTACATTAAAAATGAATTTTTTTTAATTATTTTGTAAATTATTATTAGAAAATTTAATTTATTACTAAACAGTTTTTGTATTTAAAAAAAATCTTAAACAATTAAAAATATATAAGAAGCTATCACAATGGATATCGCATTTTAAATGTCATATATATATATATATATATATATATATATATATATATATATATATATATATATATATATATATATAATTTTAAAAAATCATAAAAATAATAATTTCCCAGATAGTTAAAAATGTATTGATTTTAAATAGGTGTGCTGTAATATTTAGTTAATTTGCTGTTTATTTGTAATTGGTAATCCTTGTAGATACTTTTCAAAATCAATATTATATTTTTAAAATCATCAAATAGTTTTCAGAATCATTAAAAGAAACGTTTCTGTTGCTTTAATACATACAGATTGAAGATTTAGCTTTTGTATGCTTTTAATAATTTAAAAAAATAAAAAGCTTACTAAATTACCAAACAATAGATTTTATTGTATATAGCAAGTTACTGACAACATAAAATTTTAGTGAAAATTTTGAAAGCAAATTTTTCATATTAAATTCCTTGTATTGAAATATTTCCGTTTCTAATTATGTAAAAAATGTCACTCAATACAAGAACCCGTATTGTTATTACATATATTTTAGTATTTCTTAAATTGTTTTACACAAATACTAAAATTAATGAGTGTCTCTTATGAATATTTTTTTTTTCAACAAGAGAAAAATATCAAAAATATAAAAACAGGGACACACCTTAACATTATTGTTTACAATAGCATTCTAATAATTGAATATTTAATATAGGACTTGTCAATATCACATTTATTCACATATTCAAATTACCCCTACATAAAATATTTTTTGCCTTCACAGAATTGTAACTTCTTAGACATACAAATCATTATAATCTATAAATTTAGAGAAATATTTTTTTAAAGTACTTTTTAGGGCAATAGTGATTTAACTTCATTCTTCTTTTGATAAATGAAAATATTTGGCTAATTTTTATTTGGTTAATCAAATATTTTTAAATATTTTTGATTAAAGAAGTAAATATTCACAAAATGAATTTTTGTAAACATAAATTCACTAACCAGAAATGAATACATTGTCTAGCTCGAAAAGTATTAATTTTACATAAAGTTTAACCTGTTAAATATACATATCATAATTTAATAATTTATCACAAAAATAAATTTTATTTCTTTTGTTAGAAACATCTGATAGAAGATCAAATTATTTAGCTTTAATATTAGAATTAAGTCATTGAACTTTATTTTCGAAAATATAATATTCTGTTTCAAGAATTTGAAAGTATATCTTTAGTGCAAAGCTGTTAGATATTGAAGTATATGAGAAAAAAGCTTAATACTTAAGATGTAATCACTAAATTAGTAAATGAAAATATTTCTTTTCCCTTATAAATTAAATTTCATATTTTCCAGAATTTGTAAGTAACTTTAACTTTAATTTAATAATTTTAAATTATTCTTAAAAAATATTAGTTTAAAATATCCTTAATTTTACAAAAAAATATTGAAATAATTTTAAAACACACAATAAAGACATTAAATAATTTAACATGTTCTCCGCTGTTTTCCTTTTACAGAAAAAGTTTTGTGATTACCAAAGTCAAACATTTTTAAAATATTTAATTTGATCATTTGTTTAATGTTAACTCATATTATAATATTTCTGAAACATAAATGCATTTCTTAAATATTTAAGGGAAAATTTTCAGTAATTTTTCTGAAATTAGCTGTTCCTGATGTATTTTAATATCATTTGCCAGTCTTATACCAAAATATAAATTTAGTGAAAGTGTTAGTCAAAATTAAAATTTTCTTGTTAAAAATAACAGCTTCCTTGTAAAGTTTTAGATCTTAATCATATCAAAATAATATAATTTTATGTGGAATAATGAGTAACATAAGTCCCATTCTAAAGTTCAAAAATAGTTATGTTAGAAGATTTATTCTTTCCTATTTTTCAATTAGCTTTATCTTGGTATTTAAGTCAATGCTTGAAATATATGTACTGAAAATTTGAGTAGTGAAATTTCAAAACATGTTTATTCAAATTCTCGAGTAAACAGAAAGTCAATGCACATGTAGTTAATTTTGAATTGTTTACAAGTAGAAAAAAGATAGCAGAATGATAGATTGGTGTTACTGATTATATCAATTTGACTACAGGATTGACAAATGCTTAACTAGTGGAACTTGGGATTTTTTTCAAATTTCGTGGGAAACCGATAAATGTAAATTTAAATCAAATGTAGAACTGGTGTAGCGGATGCACATTTCTAATCGAATAATCTTGGAAACATCTGTTTCATGATGTATTCCAGGTGAGCGTTAAAATAAATTGCCTTCAATTGGACAGAACAAATTATTGAAATGCCATATTGTCACTTCCTATCCCTTGTTTGTATATATATATACACACACACACAAACATATATATGAGTAAGTTATTCTAGTAGCACTAATTGTATATGTGAAAATATAACCGGCTTACGAAAATTATGTTTGATTCAAGCAGTGAAGAAGAATTTTATTTTTATTATGAAGATAACGTTTCGGACACGGACTGTAAATTCGGTGATCTTTCTGGGGCTCGCATTAGGTCAAAACAGTTAAGCAGTTCCGATTTTTTGACACTGTTTTATAAATTAGGCAAGCATTTAAAATGAGATATTTAGTAGCAAGTTAATCTATTTATAAGCTAAAATTAGGTACATTGTAAAATTAAATAATGCCCGAGATATTACAAAGATTAATTATTCCCAGAACAAAATATATAATCTAATTTTAACAAAATGTAACTCGAAAAAGTGAAAGAATTTCTCATAGTTGCATTTTATTAAAATTAGATTATATATTTCGTACAAAAATCATTGCAGAATTGTTTAAAATACTAAATTCATTCGAAAGTTTAAAAAAAAAAATAAATAAGCATCTAATTTATTTCTTATTTTATCCCTTCTAATTTTAAATAAATTTTTTAACATTTTAAAATTTCATATTTTTGAACAAATTACGTAAAAAAATTTCTAATGTTTTAACCTTGTCGTCAAGTCACATATTTTTATACAAAATTAAAAAATATTAATTATTTAAAAAAAAGGGAAAATTAGTATTGTATACGTTACTTATAAATTTCAATTGTTAGATCGGCTTTAATTACTATAAATAAATGCGAATAAACATAGAAAAGTAAAACGTAAATAGCTGTTCCTTCCTTGAAACACTTTCGTTTTTCGCTTGCATTCGTTAAATCAACCGTGACCATTCAGTAAATAAATTCCCCAGCCACGATTTCACGGTAATCCGTCATTTCTGGGGGTTGAATTTGAAGCATTGCAGTGAAGCCAGTTGCCCCTACCAAGGGGCTCGGGATAGCCGGAAAACGCACAGAATTGTTTGCCCGAGTTACCTCGGGATAGCCGGTTAAGGGGTTACGTTCCGATTCACTGTTGAACTGAAGGCCAAAATACTGAAACCATTAGATATTTTATATATAAGGGTGTACAATTGTAAATTAAACTCAACCTGTTTGTGCAAAAACAGATTATCAGCACATGCTGTGCAAAATAAAAAAGCTAAAACTTGAAAAATAGAATTGAATTGATTAAAATGTATTATTCAATGTGTTTGAAAATATTAGAAGTAGAGAAATGTAGTTAAAAATATTAAAATTACCGTATAGAACTGATCAAATGCTATGTCTTAGATCAATTTAAAAAATTCAAAAGCGATAAGAAGTTAGTTGTATTTTAAACACCATCCTTTTAACTTTTGCTTAGAAATATATTTTTTAATTCGAAACTTCTATATTGTTTAGTTTCTTTCTTTTTTTTCTTTTTTTTTTTTTTAGATTGTTCTAGATAATTCAAATTAATCCAACTTTTATTTAAACATTTACGTCAACTTATTTTAATAAAATTAATCTTGTTTGTTAATATTTTTGTGTTTCTATATTCATATTTTTTACAGATACTTTGCAGTATCAGTTTCCATATTTACACATATCGTTAGATACTTCATCAGTTTATTTTTTTTTATTTTATCTTTGATAAAAATTGGTAACAAATGGTATTTCCTCTATCAGTTAATAGTGTTGCGTTTAATTACGCTTTCAATCACGAGATCAATGTTTTCTACACTTAAGTTTTAATATTCTGAGATAAAACTATTTAATTTTCTTTCAGTTAAATCAGTGTAATACATCTTTCATTCATTTACATATAAAAAGAAATTTTTTGTAAAATAATGTAGTTTAAAATATGTTCATGATAGCCTGTTTGTAACACGTGGGTTTTTCTTTGTCTTAGGTTTAACCTTGACCTCTGCTTGATCATGCTCAACTTTAACCATTACGAAGAATAGCTGTTTTACATTTGTATCTTTTCCGTGTATTTGTGTTTTAGAATCCTGTATGATTTTATTTTTTCATCCATATGATATTTGAATAAGTTTCAGTACTGTCACGAGATTATCCATAAAATGTTCTTTCTTAAGGCTAGGCTATGTGGATTTCTTCAAATCCTTACCAAGACAGTACTCCAAAAGAAAAGTTCATAAAGAATATAAATGTAAATAAATACTTATTATTTGCTCGTGACTTTTCGTATTTTAATCAAATTTCTGATTTACGCGTAATCACTCATATAAAATCATACTACTGTTTTAATAATATGAGATTTTTGATTTTAAATGTGTTTAAGAAATTGTAAACAAGACTCGTGAAAAATAAAATTTACAAAAGTATAAATCAAGAAGTTTCAGTTTAATTACTCAAAATAACATATCAACGTTTATTCACTTCATAATTTTTACATATCGCATATTTTAAACTACATTTAAACATAAAGTTACTTTCAGAAAATATATTCAACATAAACATATAAATTTTATTAAATTACGGTTAGTTCTTTCTTAATATTTAAATTTTTTATAATATTTCCTTACATGATTCTCAAAAAGAATAGGTACCACCATTTAACACATATTTTAAGAAATTTATCTCGAATGAATAATTGTTTTATTCTAGTGCTTTATCAATACATACAAATAAGTATTAACTGTTCAATTAGTATATAAGGTAATATGATTATGAGTTTTAGAAACTAAAGATGTTTTCAAATATAATACATTCGAAATCCCTTAAATAATTTATATTTAAGAGACAATGTTTATTTAATTAATTTCAGGAAAAAAAACTGTCTTTTGAACAATATTTGCATTAATAAAAGTAAAAAAGCAAACAATATTTTAATTTGACAGTTTTCTGTTTTTTATTAATTTTAAAATTAAAATTATCTTCATTAATATTTCTAACATAATGTCTATTGCAAAATAACATTTTTAGTCATATGAGGAAAGTTAGTTCATTAATCAAAGTAGATGGAAAAAGAATCTTATACACTTCCACCCAATCTACTACAAACACCTAAAAACAAAGTATTTCCTCAAGTTAACAGAAGGGGAATCAATTTATCTCTCAAAAGACAATAGAAGGAACTATTTCGTTGTGATGCCACCCTAGCAAAGACCTAACAACTTCCCTGTCCGAAAGGAAAATCTATTACAGTATTATGCCTAAATGTGAAAACATACAAAGCTTTTTTTAAGAGTGATTAACTAATTAGATTTCATACATGTTTCTTAGCACAGCTACTGAGCTAAACTCGTAATATTTGTGTCTTAAATATTCTATCCTATCTCTGCTTATAAAAAATTCTCCATAAAATTAATTACAAAAATATTTCTTACTTCATTGCAAAAATGCTCAACATAGTAAAAACTTCATTTTTAATAGTGTTCTTCTGCGTTTATAATGCAATAGAAGTATTTTTGTATAATTCTTGTAATGTCTTAATAGCACCAAAATAAAATTAATTAGTAGAAAATAAATACTTTCAAAATTAAAAAAAAATATTAAAAGTAATTATATAATTTTCATAAAGTAATTATTATATTCGAAAATAATTTTTAATATATTTCTGATATTAAAGTAATTTTTAATATAATTATATTTATTACGTAAATAAAATTAAATAAAGTTTCAGTTATATGCAAAAATTTAAAATTATTTAACTAACTATTGACATTAATAAAGCCTCCTTAATTATTTAAGGAAGAGTTAACAGTAAAATTACGTAATTAGTGTCTGAAAAATTGATGTGAAACCGTTTATTAAGTTACTGCAAAATAATATTCAAAAATAAAAAGAAATACGTTTTTTCTATTAAAATTAATATTTAAGTAGATCTCAAGGAAAACTCTGTATTGCAATTCTAATATACTCTTGCTGAATTTAAATATTAATTCATTTTCAAAAATACTGACGAAAATGTAAATTAGGAATTAAAACTTGAGTTTTATTTGTATTAATTCATATACTGATTTAAATATTTGCAATAACATAGTGAGAAGATCCTAAATTCAATTTCAGCCTGTTAATCAATAGAATCAGTACTGTTAATCAATAGAATAGGAGTTTAACGTTAATGTTTTCTTTCTTTACATTTGTCAAGGTAATTGCTAAAGAGTTTTTGTGATTGCCTCCCTGTGACATTCTTGAATGCAACTTATTATTAGAAAATCCATCTGATAAACAATACGTCGTGGATGTTCAAGTACATTTCGACAGCTTTGATCTGTTTCTCTGTAAGTTTATCAGCAACGCACAGTGCTATATAATCTTTCAATATATTAATATAATGCTTAAAAAGAAAAATGGAAAAACCAGGTAAGTTTGTCTAAAAAAGTGTACTTGTTGTAGAAGAAAACAATTTATTTTATGTATAAATATAGATAAGGAAAAAAATAAAGATCTCTATTCAAATTAAAGATTGAATTATAATATTGATTAAGTAAAAACTTAGCTGAATATATAAGAAACTTTTTAAGGCTCCCGTAAGACTCGATAAAATAGGTCTCCTAAGTTTTTAGTACGATCAAACAAGTTGTCTTTAAATATATATTTATCAATAATTGTACAAAGATTTTATTCGGTCTTCAAAGAAAGAGAAAAATAAACTAAAAAAATTACCATATTAAATTATTAAAAATAAATTGGTTCAACTTTTAAATTTCTTTCGTTCAAAATATATTTTCAGTATAAATTTTTTCCCGGAATTTCATTCGATACTTGCTCAACTTATCTATATCTTAATGTCCTTAGAACTTTGCACAGACGTTGAGTGTGTTTTCTTATTCAGGATATAATATTTTATTTATTAATAATATATTATTTTAACTCTTTATTCTGGCCTTAATTCATTATTTTTAATGTTTGGCTAAACTTTAATATAACTAACTGCTCTCTAGTTTCTTTTTATTCAACAGTTTTATTATTTTACTTCTTGTATTTGAATTGAGTTTTCTTTCTTTTGGTTGCCTCTTTATTATTCTTTCAATTTAGCATTAGGGAATCAATTATTTTTGTTTTGTTTAATCCCACGAATCAAGAAAAATGCACGATATCTTTGCACTGATAATTTTGAAACATCTTTTCCCTTATTCTATATAACCTAGATGAAAATTAACAAGTTCTTGCTCACCTCCTCGTTTTCAATGTATTTTTATTTTTCATATAATTCTTATCGCTCTGAACTCATTTTTAGGTAAAAATAAAATTTAATTTTCTTTTTAACTTTTAAAATTTGTTTCCTATTAATATTAAATTGCTTTAAATTATCGATTTTTTTTTTTTTTGGTATTAATGTTGACAGTTTTGATGCATTTTAATTTAACGTAAGGAGAAAATCCTTACTAATTATAAAAAGAAATGTAGAACATTTTAAAGAATTCATAGTTTATGTTTAGTGACAGTATGCGTAAGTTAATTTCTTACAAAAACGAGAAAGTATTAATAGCTAAAAGCAAAATGATCAAATGTGATGGATTAAGCAATACTATGATCTTAAGCAACATGCACTTTTCAGGAAACCAGGGGTCATTTTCATGAAAAGAATGCCTCAGCATTAATAATTCAATATTCTTCGAATGTTCGTATTATTCACTAGCTTGCATAGTCACAGAATTTACTAATATTAAATAATTTTGTGATAAATTAGTGCTAAAAGGAACATTACAGTCACAACTCGCCAAGAGAAAAAAGCAATCAAATGTAAAATTTGGTGATTTTTTTTCTTTCTGATCGCCAAATAAATTCTCCAAAAGCAAGTAACTGCCAAACGTAAGTTGTTATTGGCATCACATCTTAATAGTATCATTTCATCACTAGACGGCGCTTCAACATATGACACTTGTCCTGTTATAAATATCAAGCGTAAATTGCTTACATTACATATTTTTGTATATTCGCATTTGAATTCCGTAGTTGAGTCCATTTTTATCTATTAACTTGATAGCAATTTTTTTTAACTTTTTACAGAACTACAAAAAGTAAATAAATTTTTATATATATGTAGTTTTTTAAATGTATAAACAAATCATGAGTACGACATCCTTAACTTCACAGTAAATGAGTTACCACAGTTAATTAAGCAAAATATATAATTTCATTTTTAATTACTTCAGTTTACATTTTTACTTTTAAATTTAATGCTGAAATATTTTGTTTAAGAAATTCAAGCACCCAGAATATATCATGTGCTGAAATGGACATAAATTGCATGGAATAAAATCGCATCATTTAAAAACCTGTATTTTTCCCCCTGAAATATTTGACGGGATGAATCGAATGTGCCTTTTTATATTACATAATTATTAAATGGACTCTGACAATATATATTTTTACATTTTAATAATTTTCAAAACTCTATCTAATATCAATTGATTTAGCAAAGTGATTTCATTAGATAGATATCTCGTTACAAACATGCTTATTGATTCTCTAATTCCTTATTTTATTTATTTTTAAATAGAAATTATCAAATGTAATTTAAATTAAGTAAATTGTAGATTTTTTTTATAATTAAGTTACAAAATTTTCACCACTTCATTTCCTGTTTTGTTGCTTATTTCCTCCAATTTTTATATAAAAATATTTTAAAAAGAAAATAAGTAATAAGTAACCTTAATACGACTACTATATAGTTTGGGTTAGTGATTTAAATGTGCCACCATCTTAATCTCGATTTCTCATATGGTTACTATTTTTTACAAAGAACTAGCATTAGGGTTGCTAACCGCACTCCAATACCTGGGTCATCCTAAGCTTGGTGTAAAAGTAATAGCCAAATATCGATATTCTGACCGTAATATTCATGTTTACCTAAATTGGATAAATAAATATTGATGATTCATTGTCTGTGTAATTCATATCTATCATTCTAATGGATTATAGATAATTAGGGATAGATTATTTTATTTATATTTTCAATATATTAACTATGTCCTAAAAGAAGAAATAAAATGAACAGTTGTTGTGTGAATGTATCACAAATTTTCCTCAAAAGAACGAATTTGTAAATTTATAATGTCAAATTTATATGCAGCATAATAAAACTCATAAATACTGTAACTTTTATGTTTCAGGAGGAAATTTTAGCTCACTTATCATTTTGTTCTATAGTTTTCAATAATTACAAAAGTTCACATTTTCTTAATACAAGCTTGACAATTATTGATCATCTGACTACCTAAACATTTAATTGACACCTAAAAATGTTTTTCAAGAATAAACAAATGTTTCAGTTTTTCTTTTTTTCTTTTTCTTTTCTTTTTTTTTCCCCTCATTGATTTATATTTCATTTATTCAACTTTGAAGGAAAATCAATTAAAAAAAAAAAGGAATAGAGATTTGCTAAACAACTGAATAAATTAAGAAGGGATGAAACTAATTAGAAAAAGGTTTGAGTTCTCTTCCTATTTTAAAAGAAAATTTTTTATAATTCTGTGAAAAGTAAAGAAACTAATTTTTCTTTAAGTCGACTGTCCATGAAATTGTTGATAGCTCTAAAGGAATATATACAGACCACTAGCTATATTATCAGATTTCCATTCTAGACTCCATTTGTTCAAATATTTAATAAGATAGGAGAGCAAAGAAAATTCTTTATTTTAAAAAGATGGAAGAAAACATTTATTTACCTTCTTTTAAAACATTTGCTGTATTTTAATCTGCATGTTTTATGGAATATTCTGATGGGGAAAAGTGAGAAAATGCAAATTAACACTCCCTGAGGTTTTTCCATGCTCAAATCGATAAATATTTGGTAGGTTAGTAATGGAAAATAAAATGATTAACTTAACAATGGTATAAAAATTAATATTGAATTGTAAAAGAATGTCTAAAGTTTATCGACACTTACGTAACTTCGTATGTAATATATTATATCTAGTATTTGAACATCTTTATTTGAAGAAGACTCAACGTTTGATAGAATATACAATTAAAAGTAAGTTTCGAAATGGCGTGTAAGTGAAAATTTATAAGAATATCGTGTTCGTTATTAGTAACAATTTAACGAGAATGCATTTGATATCACAGAAACCATGACATTTAGTATTTTTTATCATCAAAAGAATTAGTCATGAGAAGAGGCTAATTGTTTTTATTGTCTTGCTTTTTTGTGTCTCGTTATGGTTCTCCATTCTCAATCGAATCCAAGACTACGACTTTCTACTAAGTTGATTTTAAATTGCCTATCAATGTATTAAACTTATTTTTTAAATTTTTTTATAAATTTTAATGCTGAAAGTCAATATTTTAAAGTTTTTATTTTCCCTATGTTGATGAATAAACATTTAACATAAAAAATATATGAAGACGATATTAAAATTCATGACATTAAAACAGTTTGGAAACTGCAGATTTTGCTTGTAATTCAAAATATTAGTCAAGAAAAAATATTTTAATTTGATATGTGGAATTTGCATAACAGTGAGAAAAATTTTAACTTGGAGTGAAAATTCAAATTATTGAATAATCATTTCCAGGCATATATATATCCAGATTTCTCTTACGAATGAAATTTATAAATAAAAAACTCCTACTATATATTCAATAATCCTTATTCTAGAAATGAATAGCTGAAATGAAAAATTTGATGATGGCTTCTCATTAGCTTCCCCTGCTGTTATCGTTCAAGATAACAGATATTCTGAGGATAAGAATTAAAAAATAACTGTTTAGTATTTATACAAAACGTCATGATATAAATGACAAAAATATGATTAATAAAATAGCCTTTTATAGAAATACAGTCATGGTCATATACATAACAGAAGTCAAAATGTTAACACACAAATTGTTTCTGGGCACTAACCCAGGAAGCAGTTTTCATTAACATTACAAGAAAACTATGACCCCACAAATTGCAGTTAAGCGTATATGTGAGCTACAGGAATGGCAGATTCTATATATAGGAAGAATTTTTTGATTTGCCTCATCTAATTTTAAGCCACCGGTGAGAGGACATTTTTTGAAGAATTTAAAAATGTAGTTGAAGTTGACGAAGAATAGTTGACAAATTAGATTGCCTTTGCATGATAAAGAACCTTATATGAATAGTAGGATAAAAAAAATTTGTTATTGATTGAAAATTATTTGAGAAAAGCTTTTAAGCATCGTTCCATCAAGAAGTTCATTTCGAAAAATCCCTCTTAAACCTGTTTTCTGTTGTTGAATTTATAGAGTGCTATATCAACAAAATTCGAGATTGAACTCTAAATTCAGGATGATTTCAGGAATTTATCAGAAAAATACAGAAAAAGATGTGATATTCCTTTATTAAAGTGTATGCAGGTTTTCCATGATTAGGACGTTTAGAACAGCAAGGTTTAGGACTCGCGAGCTTAGGCATTTGAAAGAGAGGGATTTAAATTACCTGGAAGAAAATAAAGTACTCTATATTGAGTATTTGTTACTGAAGAAGGAAAATAGGCTGTAAGATTTAACTTTTTTCACAAATATTATGGGGACACTGAAATTCTATTTCGCTAAACCTAATTTTTCATAAAACATCTTTTGTGAACAAAAGTTTGTTTTAATCTCTATTCTGGAGAAAAAGAAATTAATACCTTTCATATTAAGGCAGGAACTCGCTACCAAAGTCAATAATGTTCCAAAATATGGTAGATCTAAAAATTTACAATCCATTATTTTTCAGTATTCACTCGGTGCTAGATTTGATGATTTTCAAAATGATAAAAAAAGTAGTGTTTTTACAAATTTTTCTTTCTTTTTCTGCAAGACTAATTATTATTTACTGAAATCCAAGTAAACAATATTAACCTATAGCGTAATTATATAACATTATTACAGTATAAAATAAATAAAAGGAGCTTATTTCTATTACAAATTATCCAAAATATATGGAATTCGGAATTATATAGCATCAATCAAATTTCCAAATTTACGTGATTCACTTTACAATGTATTGTTCTAAATTTTAACTAGGCAAATTTTTTAACAAGTATTTTCTATTACGGTATAAGCATAAAAAGTTTAGAATATCTTGCCTACTAACTAATATACACCTGAAACACCTACTTGTTAAAAACTTGACTTGATAGATAAAAGGAAAATTCGTAGACACAGTAATGATGTACTGATTTAATAATTTAAAATCAGATATTTCAAGTTTTTTTGGATTCATTGTACACGTGTAACTATCTGAACAATTAAGCATTTATTAGCAATAAAATCTAAGTTTATGCTTTTATATTTGGCTTATTATTAATTAAACCTCCTCCATATATCCACTACTTAAATTTACATGGAAAGATTTTCTTTTTTCACAGAAAAAGAATCCATAAGCAATTTATAGGCAATATTTTTCCACTTTTTACATTTTTTAGTATATTAAAATTGTTGAAAGAGATGCACGTAGTTTTTACTTCACATAACATACTCTTCCCCTAAAGCCTGACCATTGCTGATAAAGAATAACATGAAAATAATCAACAACGCAGTGCAATTATATAACTTTTAATCTTTCATTTAATATGCGTTCTGCGTTCAATATGACACTGTCCTCAATGTAAAGCAATTTTAAAGAATAACCAGCCTTATCTCTATGCAAATTATTAATATTCTTTCAACGTACGCTTTTCTAATAGTTAGATAATAATTTTTCCTTTAAGTTTTCCTTATAAATATTCTGAAATATTTTCTAAGCTCCTTATAATTAACAGATCAATATAACGTACAATAATAAATATCATTTTTGCCTGAAAACACATAATTTTATATTTAAATAAGGTAAATTATAAATTTTATATTTAATTAAAGACAACATTTCTATTATGAAAAAATACAACCTATCTATACATAAAATGAACCTTTAATAGTAAATATGTAATGCAGAAATTTTATAGGCTGGAAATAATTCTTATTTAAAAACATTAACAAATGTCAAGTGAAAATTATAAAAGTACTCTTTCTCTTTAATATATTTACCTTTTGCATACTTTTCAAAATTCCGAAATGTTCTTTATACTTTTTTTATGAATTAATGTGGTTTGATAGTTTCTTAATAATTATAGCAGAATAGTAACATTTTATACCGATTATTTTACTGTTAATATTTTTTAATTTTAATTTTATATTATTTAAAAACAAAACTAAATATTTCCTTTTCTTTTTAGTAATTTTCATGAATACAGTTTTCATAATACTTTAAAAATAATTTTCATCAATAATATTAATTTTAACATAATAATAAAATTCTTTCTTTTCTCTGAAAAAACTCATTTTCTCTAAAAAAAAAAATTTGAGGATTTGAGGAGTATGTAATAACAAATTTAATAAAATTAAACTGAATCCAGTTAAACTTATAAATATATGTTGATTCAAGAAAATCATAATTAAATTAAAAGCTTAGTTCTGACACACAGATATAGTTTATTTTATTTATGCATCAAATACGTTTATAGTTTAATTTTTTTTTTATTCTTTTACACAAACGTTTTTCTTCTGCATAGCGCAATCACAATTCTCCATTGCAAAATTCATCTCACAGGGAAATGTTTTCGAAAATGCCACCGTTCTCTGCACAGCTTCTAAAAATAAAATAGTGGATTTAAAATTCTTATCAACACAGAATTTCATTTTCAAATCAACAGCCCAAAAAAATATTAAAAATAATTTTTGCAAATTGGAAAATAATTTCATCAATAACGTAATTATATTAATTTTAAACTTATAGTAAAATCAGTATGAGTAGATTTTATTTTCAACAAAAAATACCATCATAAGCTCATTATAAAAACTCAAATTTCCTTCAACATTTTTTTTTAATTACTTTCAATAACTTTATACCTCTTAGAAATCTTTATCTTTTTAATTCAATAAATACTGTATTAAAAGCGTCCAATTTCTAGGAAATACTTGATCTTTAAGCATTTTATCCTTTGGATTTGATTAAATAATTGAAATTACAAAATGTTTAAAATTTTTAATTAAAACCCTCAAATTATCAAAATACAATTTTGATTAATAGGCAAAATTTTATTACTTGTTATTTACGCAGAAATGAATTTACATTACATATAAAAACAGAATTTTTAAGTAATCAAATAAAATAATTATGTCCATTACATATCTATATTTCACTACTCCGAAGTACATCCATCGTGCATGTTCGCCTTTGTCCATACATAGTCCACAGTAAATCTATCACTTCACGTCTTATGGGCGTCCTTATGACATCCCATGGATTATATAAAGCTTAAAAAGACATCTAGTTAGCGAATTTGATAGTATAAAAATTATTAAAATTGGGAAGAAATTATCTCTTTTTATTCTTTTTATTTTATCTCTCATCATGACTAGATTTCTTTACATTGCCTTACTCAAACTGTTTCAGGTTATTGATTACTTTTTGCTTAAACGTTCCTTTAAATATTTAACAAAAGTATTAAACATTCTTGCACACGGTCAAGAAATTCAGAAATCAATATATTTTTTAAAATAATGATTTTACTTTCGGCAGCGGGAATGGAGATGTACTAAAAGAATGCCACAGTGTTTCGTGCAGTTGCGACGTAGTCTAGAATAATACTTAAAATTAGCTTCATTTATTGTACATGTTTATTAAATATTCCATCAACAATTAATAAGTCTAATTCATGTATGACTAGAGATAATTCGTGTAACTAGAGGAGTTTTAAAATTACTGGATTAATTTCAGTTAGAGGATCATTCTTCAGAGCAGGATTCATACAACCCTAAAAGATAGACAAGGCTTCTCTAAATCCAAAAGGCTTATAGAGATAATTTCTGGATTCATTATATACTGAGTAAATTAGGAGAATATGATCAGTTGTTTTAACCTCACTACACAAGTAAGGGTCCGTGGAAGACAGGCGGAGTTTGTGAAGAATAGAATTTGTCAAACAGAAATGGGCACAAGCCTTAAATAGCCTCTAAGTGAGAATAAAGATAGAGTGGGTCTTTCTTTTTCCTACAGAAATCAAGTATGAGAAATGGGAAATATATTTTCTGTTTTTTCAATGACTGAGATTAAAGATACTTTTATCTGGTGTTCAAAATTCTCCTGAGATATGAATCTGAGGTGATAGGGGCTCAAAACTACAAATTTTGCTAGAGAATCAACAATCTCATCATTCTTTATTCCCCATTGTCTCATGACCCAAGCTTATTGTAACTAAAGACAAGTTTGCTAGATTTGCAAGACTAAAGGAATTTTAGCTTTTATTTGTTGTTATTATAATAGCTGATTTTTGGTAAAATGAAGATCTAGATGTGAGACATCAATATCATTCTAAAAAAAAATTCTTTATCTTCCCGCTGCAGCACAGATTTTAGGGACAGATGTAAGTAGATGCAAGACCTTTGCGGTGAAGATTTAACTTGGGAATTCATTTCATCAGAAGTAGAAATATTAGTTTCAGATTATAAAACAGCTATACCATGATTCAATTTATGTTTTGATGTATATCTTAATACCATCGGACTAAATTGATTCATATTGGTTAATACTATTGCAGATAAAGTTTTTGGGTATAGTGTTCAATTGGAAAGACAGTCCTGAATACATAAAAGATACATTCTTTGGGATTTCTTCAATTTGATATGAAATATATAAAATTGAACTCTTAGAAGTTGATATTTTTGAATTCCCTGCAAAGAAAACTAGTCTTTCACTCTGAGAGTTAATGGTGTCTTCTATTTATACAATTATAGGCTATTTTGTTCCACCAAAGTGCACAAGAAATCCGATTTCCTTTATAAAAGTTCATGATAAGAATCTTAAAGATAACATATAATTCCGGGTTTATAAACGAAGAACCCAGATTTCTTTGAAGAAAAATTAGGATAGGTGACATTCTTGGAAATCCATAATAACAATTCTCAAATCAGAATCATACTGAATATCAAGGATGGAACGATTTGATTTGCTAGAAGCAACGAAACATGGCATCCGTAATCCAATTCACTAACGAAGTAAGATTGGAGTATATATATTAAGTGATATGTTCACTTACCTATCCATTACCTAAAATTGCTTTCAAAGCATTTAGTTTTTTATACTGTCTTTTCTTTATATAGTAAAGTGATGACGAAAAATCAAGTTACGTGAGAAATATGAGAAATATTTTCCTGACATAACTTATAGATTGTTTCCTTTCGAACCAGAAGTCAACAACAGAACATTTATTGGGATTCAGAGTAAGTTTCGAGTGGTAACTGTAATAAGATTGTAAAATTGCCATTGAAGTAGACATACCACTATAGTGTCAGTTTTATAGTAATATAATTTATCATTTGAACTGTATTCTCTCCAGATTTGTTGATTCACACTGTTCAAAGTGCAGTACAGATTTAAGACTCTAATTAAAAAGGGAATATATTTATCACTCTATCTATATATATTACATTTCACTGTCGGTCGCATACCAAGTAGCTGGGTTTTAAGAACTTTTCTTGTCAAGTGGTCAATTGGAATATCATGTTCTCCCTAGCCCGTCGTCCTATCCAAGGGGAAAAGGGGCTCGGAAGGGCATTTCTTGCTAGACCAGTGCGTCCATACCTTGGAGCGTGTGAACTTTTTTCACTTTTACCAGATAACAGAGAGAAATGCTTATTTCCGTTTCTATTTAGTACGTGAGAAAGGGATCACTACATACTCAAAGCCAAATGGAATATATGTCTGCCATAAAAATACTTAAAAGACAAAGTGATAAAATCTTTCTTTGAGGAATGCTTTTTTGTTAGGTTATTAGCTGGGATACCCTGATAGATTCAATTCACTATGAAATTGTGAGTCCATAGAGCAGAACTACCTATAATATCGGTGTTAATAATGGAGAATATCGGTTTTAATAATTGAAATCTAAACCGTCAGCGCATATTGAGTTATAATCTTTTGCAATATCTACTATTACACATGATATAAACATTTTAAAGGAACATGCTAATACAACGGAAAGATGCATGATAGATAAGAGGTTATCACAGCTTCTATTTGGCATAAACTAAAGGTGATTTAAGAAAGATGATAAAGAAACAAAATTCATAACTCATCTTGGAATCAAGAACTTCTCTGCTTTAAAAAATACACTAGTGAATAATGTAAGTCGGTAAAATTTTAATTCGTTTCAATGAATTGTTGAAAATTTTACCTTTCATCTTCACTTCTCATTCAGCAGAATTTTTATTAATTGCACAACTTTACATTTTAAGAAACTTTTGAGTGGAAACAATTGGCAACACTGATTGTTGACAAACTTTGCAGCAACAAGTTGTTGGTGTCGTCTGTGAACGTCCTTATTTCCGATAAATGAAGAAGTAAGGAATCAATGTGTCAACATATCCGGAGTTTAATTTTATATTTTTCTAAAGTCAAAGATGGGTTTGTTACCATTAGAATACACTGACTGCTTAACAGACACCCCTCATTATCGAGAAAATCTTCGTGCTCATGAAAAAGAACTTGAAAGAACCAGCCAAGCCATAAAGGGCCTAATCAAAGAGGTCAAAGATCTTTTAGCAGCCGCAAAAAGTAAGTTTAATTAAAAATTTATCTTTATAAAATCTAGTTTATTTTGTTAAAAAATAAATCATTATTCACAAATAATTTGTAATATTTAAAATGGTGATTTATTCTTATCTTTCCGTTATCCATAATCTATGAAATTTGTAAACAAAAGATGAAAGAGAAACTTTCTTTAGTTAACTTCTTTAACATCCTCTATTTCTTAATTTATTGTCGTGTCAAAGCAAACGTAAATTTTAATTGAAAATGTTTGATTATATTAATCGTCCATAAAATATTTCATGTAGTTTCTGTTTATCAAGTAAGTCACTTGAAATAATCACGTCAAATTATTTTTTTTAATCTTATTCATTACTATTCAAGTATTCTTTATTCATTGTATTATTCCTATACAAGAGATTGTAATGTTTCACGAAAAATATTTCATAAATTCGAATGCTAATTTTATTCATTAATAATTATTGATTGCTATACTACTGATACTGTTGTAAAATATTTTGATATTAGATATTCTTTTAAGAATACTTTATCAAAATATTTAGTAATTTTCTATATATTACTGGAATGAAGAGAAATTTTAATGAATTTATAATTGATACACATGTTATATATTAAGTTACTCTAGTGCTTTGAATGTTTATAAAGATTAAGCAATACAGAAATTTTAAAATTCAACTAGAAGTAAATGTATGTCTATGAAATTATATAGATTTAAACACAAGCTTAGAATTTAGATTTATTACTTAAAAAAATCTAAAATGTGTTGCTTGTTATATTATTCTGTATAAAGATAAGTGATATATACTACATATAATTGATGCATAAACTTTTTTTTTAATTTCTTGTGAAAATTTTAAGTGTAAAAATTTTTGCTTTACATAGACTATAAAATAAATTAATATCTAACTGAAAATAAAATGCCAATTGAAAGATATTTTTTTCAAAAAGGAGTACGGGGAGTTTTTTTTATTTTCATTTGTGGTGATTTTTAGACAAAAATATCTATGCTTGAGACATTGGATCAATCTCAAGATCTTTTTCACATTGAAGTAATTCTTTCTTTAATCTGATACTGTGTTTATCTCATTATAATCTTATTGTCAGTTTTAGCTGGTGATAGACTAAATTTAAAATTTAGAATTACCATTAGAATACCATTAGAATTAATATATATATATTTTAATGTTATTATATGAATAATATTCTACAGCATCCACTAAATTATTCTGCAAATCTTATGTTTCTTAAATTTCATTTATTTAAAGTTAGCATTGCTTAAAAATGTTCATGTTTTGAATGGAAATTTACTTAAAATTACTTTTTTGTTTATTTTCCTCTGGAATAAGAAATATGTATATGCTAAATTACTACAGATTGTGATGAATTGTTATTTTTTGTTTTTTACTGGAATCTATCAGATTAAATTAATTAAAGAAGACACCATTTAAATGAAATTTGTTTTCTCAAATCATCAGTTATGATTTTAACTTTAAATTAAAATGTTAAGATTGAAGTCTGAATGTTTTAACCTTTTGGTATTAAACTGATTGTCTGTTTAAAATATATGTTTTATGGAAAAATTAATGAACCATGATTTATGTAGTATATTAACATAATTCAAGTATAACAGTTTTTAAGAAAATTTACTTATCGGGAAGATATGTAGGGAAATATGGTAATAAAATGAAATATACAAAATCACTATATTCAAAATTTTGAATTGTGTGTGTTCGCGATGTTTAAAATTGCAGTTTGAATGAGCATTCAATATTCAAAGATTAAGATTGAGCAAAATCACATAATTTAAAATTAGAGCAAGATAGCAAGTTTAGAAGTCTGAGATAGTGCAATTTAGGTTGGTGAGAAAACTGACACACTTAGCACAAAAATTGATAATTATGCAAATCCATACTAAGTTGTAGGAATTTACAAGACTTTTTGCATCTTTTATTTTAATGTTATAATTTTAAAACATTTATCCCGATATCACTATATATATATATATATATATAAATTTTTTTTTATCATTATCGTTATTACCCTGGAAACTCATATTTCAAAATCATTTAAATTTAATGATTTCTCAAAAACATTTGATATTTAGTACCTTGTTTTCTTCAAATGATTATCTTGATTTATTACAAACAAACTTGAACAGAAGAAATATAATAATAAAAATAAGGGAAAATTATTAATATCATTTTGTTTATGGAAACAATGATCATTGAAAGAAAATTGTGAAAATAGAGTGAAATTGCATAAAATATTTGTAGAAAAAATTTGGTAATGAATATTTTTATGCGTAATGATAATAATTCCTAAAACTTCTACAAAATTCCAAAATAATTGGCTGAAAGAATAATTAAAGGAAATTTATACATAAAATAAATTTTATAAAAATGGTTTAAAAATTACTGGCAAAATTTAAATCTACAGATAAAAAATTGTTCTTTTATTAAATTGCATGAAAAGACTTGTCTTAAAAATTACATTGAAAATTTCAATAACAGAGTTAAGAAATATTGTATTGATATACTGAATTATTAGAAAAAGCACTATATTTAAATAGTTCACTTTGCAGTATTTTAAAGAATTCTTAAAATTTTGGTAATAAAGAGGAAAATTAAACTATATTTTAAAGAGCTAATCAGAACTTTTTTGTAAACTTTTAGACTTTCAAATATAAAATGTAATGGAAATTGAAATTAAATACATGATAACAAATAGGATCCTATTTCAGCTCACCACATGTTGCAAGCATAACAACCAAAGCTCTGCAGTTTTAGATTATTACTCTTGTTATTTGGAGTATTTCCTTTAATTTTTCTACCTTGGAGTACCTGCTAGGCTTCATAACAAAATGCTTGAAAACTTATTGATAATTGCTATATATGTCTCTAACCTTTGCTATTCTATCACTGTAAATAGTTGATACACAATGTTTCCCATATTTTTGTGAGATGATGAGATAATTGTACTGTGCTGAAAATATGTCAACATAATGATTTTGGACACATCTGGCTGTTCATCCATATCCTTTTGTACTTAGATGACATGAATACTATTCCATGACATGGTATACATTCCACATATAAATATAAGAAAAGATGCTGGTATGGAAATTAACCAATCATATGCTAGAGAGAGAAAATTAGTAAATTTACTGATGAATAAAACAGCTAATTGATGTTTATTTTGGTGATTTTGACATTTAAAGCAACTGGATATTGCCAATAATTAAATATCTTTTATATGTGACCTTCATTGAAGAAAGACAAATAAGTGTTAATCAGGTATTGTATACAAATAAGTTGTTTCACCAGTATTATTTCTCTATACCTTTCTCTTCTAGCTGTACTTTATTTTTTAAAGCTACCTTAACTTTATTTTGTAAAATAGATTTATTCTGATGAGGTAGAAATTCTGGGATATACGATATATTTATAAACTGCAAATATTCTGTTAATTTATTTTGGACTAATTTACAAACACTTTAAACAAAATAATGTTTGAAAAATTTTTCTCTTTTGTTATTACAAAGTTTTTATTTTATTTATTTTTTTTTTAATAATTTTTTTTATTTGGAAATATTGCATTGAACTATTTGGTAGCTTGTATTTTTTACTTATGAATTGGTTATTTGTTTATTTTTATATTAATGACTAATTTTATAAAATTTTCAGCCTTATCCAAAGTGCAACGAAGTTTGGCTTCAACTTTAATGAATTTTCAGTTAGATTGCATTGGATCCAGCCAAACTGATGATGAAATAGTTATTGGTATGTAATGTTCATGTATTTCAGTCAATGAAATATAACTTTTTTAATTTGACTAAATTTAATAGAAATTCATATTTTAAGCTCACATTCTTTTTTTTATTGCTTAATAAATACCTTTTTTTCATACTGCAGACTTTGAAAAGTTAATGATTGTTAAAAAGCAATTCTAAGCACTTATATTTTCCCCATTCTTCAAAAATTGCAATGAATTTTTATTTTGAAGTATCATCCTAGAAGATGCTTGCTGCTTTTTCATGCATAATGTGTGATGAAGTTTGATTTTATTTTTGCTTTTACAATTTAATGTTCTCTTCATTTAGCCTAAATTTTCTCTCTTAAAACAAATTTAAACTTTTTTTTTTAATTTTGTTTTTTGAGTAAAATAAGAAATTATTTTTAAAAAATCAAATAGATTTTTCAGTGTTATTACAAAAAAGTTGCATAATTACTTTAATCTAAAGTGTTGCTATAAACAAATGAATAAAAATAATTAACTTTAACAACAAAAATATCATTATTTCTGGTAGAAGATAAAATTTTCTAAAAGTGATTCTTTCACGAAAGATTCATCTTCTTTAGCTCTAAATAAGATAGTATTCTGAACCCAAAGTCAAGAATTTTCTGTATTATGTGAAAAGTTATCTTTTGTATTTTCTATGCTCTAAAAGTGACAATTGGTTTAATAAATTCTGAGATAAGAATGTACATATTTACAATTTTACTATAATTTAAATTCATCATAAAACAGTATTGTTTTTTCTTCCAAAACTTCAGTTGTGCTGTAGTTAAAATTATGTTTGAAGAATAAAACTATTTTTTATATTTCATTATTTTTGTTTCCTTTCTAATTAAAAAATAATATTGTAAGTAGTTTTATTAATTTTGAGTGCAAAAAAACTAAATTTTAATTAATTGTTCTTCTTACTTTAACAACTGGAACTATTTTAGTTATTTAAATATTTTATATATTTTAAAAAGTCCTTCATGCTTTTGGATATAATGCATGTTATTTTCTTGCAAATGAAAAGTTTAAAAAATACCTCACAAAATCTTTTGCTAACAAAATAAGATGTATGGACCTGACTCCAAATGAAATTGATTTTCAGAGATCAGTAGTTTCAATATTTGAGTTAAAAAAATGATTTAATCTAGAAAGTTTTTTTTGTTTAGAAAGTTTATTTAATTTTAGAAAGTTTATTTAATATGAGGTACATTTATATTTAAGTACCAAAATAATTAGTTTAATATATATATAGTTTCCAAATTTATATATTTCATATTTGCAAAAAGATTTTATAAAAATACTATAAGAGCTTAAATATATATTTGTTATGTGTATTCAACATGAATGTTATATATACTTTATGAAAAAAAGATGCAAAAATTAATTTTTTGCCTCACAAAAAATGTTTCTAGCTCTGAGCAATTCAACAATTTTACCTGTTTATTGTTTTAAAATGTTACTGATTGAGTTATTTCTGCACATTGGTTATCTTTCATTTCATTTGACCCTAATCTGTATGGCAATATTATTGTGTATATAGAAAATTTATAAGTACTCCAGCTTCCAGTGGAAAATATTTCATAGCTTTCCACCTAAAATTGCTTTAGACATTTAAAATGGTTGCATTTTTAGTGAATGTTTGCAAGACATATTGAGTGTTTTTAAAATTTATTGAGTGGCTATTAATTTTGTGATTCTATATTATAATATTATGGTTCTTTATTTAAAAAAGTGCAATGGTCAAATTATGTACTCTGAAATTAGAAATGCTGTTGATCCAAATGTATTTCTGCAAAGTATTTTCATCAAAATCCTTGATGTTATGAAACTCTTTGTTGTATTAAACTTACAAAGCTGTATTTTGCCTTTGCATTAGAAATTTTAAAAAAATGATGTTATGGAAGGAAAAATTTGCTCAACTGTAAGTCAAATAAAATAATAAATTCATTTCGCTTATAGTGATACCTATCCTTCAATGAATAAGTGTGAAAAGGTTATCACTTTTCATTTGAAACATTACATTAAGACATGCTGGTTTAAAATATACTTTGAGCTATGAATTCAATTACTTTGATGATGAATTTTTACATATTCTTTTTTCTTAACATGTTTTTCATTGCTGTGAATTGCATTGATTTAAATAAAGTGAGTAAAAATGAAACCATAGTTATGCAAAAATTTCATAGATAACTAATTTTTTGATTTTTTAAGTTGAAGTGCTTATTATTGAAGATAAAATAAAAATGAAATTTCTTATTAAACAACAATGAGTAATATTGTGGTTTCTTTTATTGAATGTATAAAATAATTTTTCACTTAAGTATCTGATTTATAAACTTCATATTGGATTAAAAATTAGTTTTTATAACTTATTTCCAAAGCAGTAATTACAGCTTCATTAAAAAGTTTACAAATCTCCTTAAATGTAGATGCTTATATTGACAAGTCCATTTTACCTGAATATAAATTTTGTGTAATCAGAAGGAAATAAATTGATTTGCATTCATGTAACAAGAAGTACTGCAATTTTATGAATTGAAAACCACTTCAAGAGCATATATGCCTTACAAAGTACCCAAGAAGTACTCCAACAAATCTTCCACTTACGAATTCTGTTATCATTAGATCATCCAACTTAAATCTTGTGAGACAAATCTTAAACTTATTTTATTATTGATATTAGTAAGAAAAATACTTTGACTTTAAAATAATTGAAAAGAATTCTCAGTTGGTAGGTGCTAAACTAGTAGCCAAATAGTTAGTGCTGTTGCCTTCAGTTCAACAGCTGATGGATTCAACATGCCCTAGGTGGGACAAGAAAGTCCCACCTTGGGCATGGATCTTCGTAGTGGTTCAGAATCCACTTTAAACCATAGGTCCTAGTCTAATTAGCCCTTATGTACAAAAAAAAATTGCCCATTACTCTTAAATAATGTCTTTGTCTTTACTCTTAAATAATGTCTTTGAGAGACAAACAAACAAACATTTGTTGGTATTTGATTTGAATCAAATAGTGAGATAACATGATCTTAATTAGTAAAGTTTATAATGAAATTGGTCATTTCACAATTTGTATTTATTGTTATTAAGTAATTTTCTAAACTTTTTACCGTTGAAGGAAAATATGTTGTACTAAACTAATTTGTTAAATATCTTAACTTTTGTAGATCTGTGCTAGAACATGCTGGTTGAGCTATAAGCTAAATGGCTATTATGGTGACTTCTGGAATGCAATATATTACTTTTTTGAAAATTAAAGTATCTTTGGTCTTAAATTCTAATTCTGTATTTTTACCTGATCTTTTAAATTTTTTAAACTTCTAATTACCTCTTAATGTCTATTAGTATGTGTGCTAGACTTCAGTAATGGCATCATAATATATGTTTATATTTTCTAATGCACTTAATTGCATTTGTAATTCAAAATCTGTGTTCTATAAATACTTTTAACTGCCAAACAAAAGATTTTAAAATTAGCAGTAGGTATGGAAAAGTTACATTTTACAGGTTTTGTATGTTAACACAATATATTTGTTTAATTAGAATCTTATTATTTTCATTTTAATAATGTATTTTTGAAATTATTGTAAGAGAATACGTTGTAGTTTTCAGAATGCTTAAAATGCATGTAAATATTATTACTATTTTTTAGTTTTAGAATAGGCTAATTTTTTTTTATCAAACAGTTATTTAATTTCTTTAGCTGGTTCTTTGAAAGAATTCGGCCGACTTCTTTGTGTTATTGAAGATGAAAGAGATAGAATGGTAAGTATCTCATTTTATGAATTTTAAATATGTCACCTTCATTTGTTTTATATCTTTACTGTTAGTGTGCATAAATATGTATTAAACTTTTGACAGCTATAATATTTAGAAGTCATTTGAGATGATCTATTAGAGTTTTTGTATGGCAGAGAGATGCTTAATATTTTCTAATAATGTACAGATAAAGCACTTCAAATCAAAATTTAAAAGTATACAAAACTTAAAATTGTTTTATGTAAAACAATAAGTTTAAAAATATAGTTTTTATATTTGAAATATTCTTGAATGCTAGCACTCTCGAATCAACATACTGATTAGATCTATATTGGAGTATGGATCTCAAATGCATTTCTGCGCAGCTTCTACAAATTTAGTAAAATTGGGCAAGTTCAGTTGATCACTGCTTGAAATATGGCTGGTATTGGACTTAGTTGTCCAACTGATATGGTTTTATATGAAATGGATATCTAACCCTTAAAACTAAAAAGAAGTATGTTACTTGCAAAGTGCTTCAGTAAGTTCTGTAGTAATGGAATCTTAATCGCACATTGGCCCATTTTAGAAGTTGGACGAACAGACAGAATGATTTGATGAACCTAAGGATCAGGAAGTTGAAGATATTGGATTAATTTTAAATCCTTTTAAGGGTTTAACTGGAGTCCATTTTAAAACTGAACTTGGCATCCCTAATAACAAAAATTAAGACTTGCCTAATTATCTGCTTCAACTTGCACTGGAGATCATTAACCTAATTCCTGCAACAGCTTTTCAAATTTATATTGATGACTGCAAAACCAACATAATTCTTAAAGCAATGTTTTTTTTTATGTTTTTCATAAAGACTTCAAACTACCTTCATGTAACCAGTATTAGACATCCAGATTTCTGTTCTGTTTTTAGATCAGAGATTATAGCCATCAATGAAGCTTTGAAAGCGATTAAATCTGTAACATCCTCAGATATTTAGATCATAACTGATAGTTGTAGCTTTATTCAGCACATAAATAACTGGACTAAAGTTGCTGATAAAACTAATCTTGATTAATATTCTTAAAGAACTTTCCCAGAAGCACAAGATCTATTTCTAATAGATCCGTCCTAAATTCTATGCCAATAAGACTGCTCATATTTTAGCCAAGGAAAGAATCTCTAAATTACCAGTGTCAAGTAAAACACTGACTTGCCTATCAAAAATAAAAATTCTGAATGGTCCTAATCTGCTCCTGGTGTAATAGGCAGGCTCTAAGTGGTGCCCTTTCCAGCAATGTGGATTGCATCATTCGGTCCACCATTAGTATGCTTGCAAGAGGACACATTAAATGCCTCTCTTTCTATAAGAAATTAAGTCTAGATAGTGACATGTTCGAAATGCAAAGACCACTTTATGAACTTTGCAAGTCTTGACAGGGAGGACATATTTCTTAGTCCTCTTCTGGTTCATTAATTTTTACCTCTGGATTGTTATCTTTATTATATTTATTTGAAAATCTTTGGGCTCATGGACCTGATATAGCCTGTGGCTAGGTTGGGGGAATAAGTCAACAGTAACATATTCTTCAAAATCTTTATTTTTGGAATATATTGCTGTTCCAATAATTTAAAATGTTCATTGCTGAAAAAGAAAACTTAGATTACTTTTAATGCAAAATTTTCATTTTAGTTACTATGGATATGTAATGTCTGTGTTAATGAAAACATTATGAGCTTTTGTTTTTATGTTCATTTATTGTAAGTTATAAATGAATTGAAACTTATATTTCTTCATATGAAGTAATTCAGACTTTAATTATCATTATAGTCATGAAAAAACTTTGAAATTTCTAAAAATGTTTTTCAATAAATTTCTTACTTTCTTTTTATATTGTTGGTTATATCAAGATTAAGAAGTTTCCCTTAATAGTGTTTAATAACTCTGAAACATTTTGTTTATTACTGATTAAAGTTTTAACTTCTATGGTTTATAAAAAATCTTATAATTGTTTCTCCTTAAAGTAGAACTACCTAGACATAAAATATTTTTTGTAAGAATTCTTTTGTTAAATTGTCTTGGTGCATGAAGTTGTTTGCTGCTTAGTGGTGGTATTTTTCTTTTTCTTGAAGAAAATCTATAGTTTTGATTCATTATATTTTTATTTTTTTCACTTTTTTGCACTGCTTAAAATTTTTTTTTATCAAATTGGCATTTTTTGTCGTATTTTTTAAAATTTTGTAAAAGCATTAAACTGTAAAATGAATGAAATATTCAATTGTATTCATTCAAATTCTTTGAAATCATTCCAAGCAAGTTAAGTATCTTTACACACATCTTCAAAAGAATTTTGGAAACTTTTTAAGGCATGTTGTTAAAAATTATTTGTATGTAATTTTGAAAAGTCACTGTTCTAGTAAATTTTATGAATGACATGAAAATATGTTGTACATTTTTCATGTATTTCATATCACATGAAAAATATACTACATATTTTCATGATTCAAAGATTTGTATTATTACAATTTTGCTATTAACTATTCACTATATTCAGTTGATAGTTGAAGTTAAAAATGGAAAATTTAATCATTCACATTTTACTTTTATTTATATTTTTTATATAGCATGCACACATTATATGTTTATATTATCTATATAGCATTAGAATTTTGCCATTAATATTTATAATTTTTCCTTTTTTAAAGAATTTTTTTTTCTTTTTTTTGCAAAATATTTTATATTTGTAAATATATTGTCTTTTATTTTAGCTTGATAGAGCTGAAGATACTCTTATCACTCCGATTGAAAACTTCCGTAAAGAGAACATTGGTGCTGCTAAGGTATTTACGTCTATATACATTTCCTTATATATCATTTAATCATTACATGTTTTCAAGATTCTTTTGATATACAGCATTTTTACACTTCTAATTTTATAGCAAGAAATATGGAAATGATATTGATAATTTTATTTTATTTTTTTTATAAAAAATCTGTTATTTTGATGGGTACCTTTTACAAGACTTACTTTTTTGCAAGATTTTAAATATCTAGTTTTATAGAATTCATATAAGCTTGAAAGTTATGAATAAATAATTAATAGAGTTTATAAATGCTTTATTTGATTGCACTAACTAAAAATCAAATAATTAATTTAAGTAAGGCGTACTTCAAGTATTACTTGATGTATTTCAAATACCATTTGTAAGGAATATAAGGTATATTAAGATTTTAAAGCCTGTATGATTACTTTAAAACTGTACTTTTAAAATGTGATAATATAGGTTATTAAAGTACTTGTAAGAATACTATATTATTTGATGTCATGTACCAAAGAGTTTCTCTCTCTCAGGAGTTAAATTTTGAAACAGTGGATACAAAATATTATTTTCCTTATAGTTATTAACTGATGATATAGTTTCTTCATAGACTAAATAAAATAAATAAATAAAAAGTTTAGATGGATATAGTCAACACAAACAATAGATGTAAGTTGTTAATGGAAAATTATTTTCACCTGTTGGTAATTTACCTATTTTAGACCAAACATAGAAATTCATAAAATGTGGTATTATTTTAATTGAAATATGTTTTACATTCATTAAGACAAAAAAGTTTTGTCCTTGAGCAATAATATCTAAGGTATACAAAGATTCATATATGCACCATTAATAAATAATTTAATCGAACAATTGTACTATGGATGAATTTTAGTATTCATAGTAATTTTTTAAACATTTTGAAAGCAAATGGACATTAGAGGCATAATTTCGCTTACTTTACTGCATTTTAAAAACATGTTTAATATAAAAAATTTATACATTTTCAAAAAATCAAATTTGTCACTGTTTTAAATTTTAAAAAATGTATTATGAAAATTTCACCACATGAAATGCTTAACCCAAGTTGAATTTACACTGCCTGACACATTGGAAATTCAACACCAGGAAAGAGTTGCCTGAAAGTGATGAATGGTCTTGTATTCTCTGCAGTTACAGATGTCCTTTGCTACAAGAACAAACTTTCAACGATTATTTTCAAAGCAGCTGTAGCATTGCAAATATTTCCCTCTCTGCTGGTTCCTCACGTTATATCATATACTGTGTTTGTTAGAGAGCTGCTCATTTTTCATCATTTGCATAATTTGGTAAGGTGCATCTACTCTAAAATTTGCATAATTTTTTGTCCATTCCTTCTTGGTGTTACATTTTTAATGTTGGGCAGTATATAATATTTTATGGAATTTTTTAAAAACATTAAAAGTTGCAGAAAATAAAATTAAGGAAAAGTATATGCCACACTGTTAATAAAAATATTAATTGAAATGGCGCATTTGCACATCTTTGGTCAAAAATTGATTGTTTGATCTTCATTTAGGCAGGAATTAAATCATTATATTTTCATACATTTGTATTAAAAATAAGTAGGCCACTAATTGAAGATGTTTCATAAATAATATTTAACACCCATGCAGAAATTAGACAGATGTAACATATTGATGTCCTTTAAAAACTATTAAGGTATAGCTCAATATATAATAGTCAATTCTTATTTGATCGGATCTTTTTATATTCCTGTTCATAAATATTAAAATAAATTACATATCTCTTATAGATTATTAAAACTACATAGGAAAGTAATTTAATAATAATTATTTAAAATCAATGTTGTTTCTTTATAAAAGTACTACTCATTGTACATAAATATTTTAATGTTGTAATGTAGTGTCCAATGAATGTTTATTAATATGAGATTTATGTTATCAGACATTCTAAACAATATTTTTAAAATGTGCAGCTATAATGTTTAACTATTTTAAATAAATTAGTATACAGTATTTTGGGAAATAGATTAACTTCCATTTATTCATATACTTTTACACAGTATGACTGAAAGATTATACATATATCATTAAATGTCAAATAGGTAAGTTATAACTATTCTATTCAACATGACATCCCACTACTCAGAAATTGTTTAACAATATCTTGCTGAGATATTCGTATGATTGTTTCAAGCTATACTGTTGTATTGAATAGTTAATATGCTTACTCAACCCACATGCATAAAATTACTTCTTGTAGAAGGGTTGTCTAAAAGAAGTTTTATGTGAGACTACTCTGATACTGTGTAGCATGTGTTTGTTCTAACCTGCCTCCTAACATTCTGTGAAAGTAATGGAAAGTTTATTCCAACATCCATGTTATATTGTGACTGAAAAAAATGCAGATCAATGATAAATATCCCCAATGAAAAATAGCTATTTTCCACATGTTTTAATACATAACTGTTAGAATTCACACATAAATAATTAATCTTGTACATATTCTTATCTATATGTCTTTGGGGTCAAGTTTTGGTACTAAATTTTTGCAGTTTTACAATTTGTAATTGATTTATTATATCTTGTTTAGTTTTCAAGGTAAGACTATGACTTCTAAATTTTGTCATTGTGGGGCATTTAAATGTTAAATTTTATTCTATGCTGTAGCTGTTTCAACAACTTTTGCCTATTTTTTGAATGCAGTGTCAAAATGAGTAGTCATGGGACATTCTTATTAAATTGCTGTGTTAAAATTTTCCTCAAATAACTATTAGGGCATATGAATAGTGCAAAAAAGAAAATTTATATGTTGTATAGGTACTTTGAAGTATCTATTGAAGCATAAGTGTGCTATTGAAGTATAACAACTTCGATCAGAATTTAAATTGAATATGAATTCATGACTATAGCCATTTGTGTTTAATTGCCTTGCTGTGCAAATTTTAAGAATAGTTGCATTTTGCAATTAAATAAACTATTTTTTAATTATGTTTTTTCACATTAAGATATACATATTTTATCTGTTAGATTTTTAATCTGAAGAATCATTTTTTCTAAATTTCATAAATTCTTTTCATTGATTCAATAAGAAATACTGTGCAACAATACAAACAGTATAAATTGTACCATTACTTAAATTGCCCCTTATTTTACTTCTCATTGCATTGCTTTCAAGTACTGTTTACTAACAAGGCAATTTCAGTTGTACTCAGAAAACATATTACTAAGATATTTTTCTCAAATTCTGATCAATTCTTTCATGCTTAAACATTAGCCTTTCCCAAGATTTTGCTTTTGTCAAATACTTAGAATACTTTTTGTGATTCTAAATTGAATACTCTACTTGAATGGGTGATCTAGATAGCTGAGTGCATAGTTTGTATGCTGTCATTTTACATTGTATACTGTTATTTTACTAATTTGTTTTTGATGTAATTAGCTTCAAGATGTGTTTTATTGAATTGTATAAATTCATGTTTTATTGCTAAATTAAATCTTTTATTTGGTTTTGAAAAAAATGCCTTCATTCTCTGATAAAATTAGAAATTTTGATTTGTTTTATCATTATTTGAGTACTGCTTAAGAATTTATTTTTATAAAATATTATTACTATATATTTTTATAAAAAATTTCACTAAATCTAAGAAATGTTTCATCATATATTTTATTAGTTAGACTGCCAAGTTTAATGTCACAATTTATGTTATATTTTTGTGAAATGTTTCAGGAAGGGAAAAAGAAGTTTGACAAAGAAACTACCAAGTTTTGTCAGTCATTGGAACGCCATTTAAATCTCTCATTAAAAAAGAGTGAAAGTCACCTTTTGGAGGTAAATTGATGTTGAAATTGCCTTTTTTATTTTATTGTTACAGTTCATGGAATTTTTTTTTTCTTAAATTGCAGGCTGATGCTTCATTAGAAATGGAACAACGACACTTTTTCAGGGCATCTTTAGAATATGCTTCATTATTAACAAAAATACAAGAAAAGAAAAAGTTTGAATTTGTTGAAACAGTAAATATTCTCTATTTATTCTTTATGTTAAAACATTTTATAGAAATTGCATAAGCTTTAAAGAAATATAAATGATCTTTTTCATCTCAAAAATCTATTATTTTTGTTCCAGATTCATTTTTATGAAATATGCCATTTAATGTTGTTATTTTCTGTTGTAAAACTGCTCTTATACTTTTAGAATGTTCAGTTTTATACAAATCTGTATCAATTAAAATTCATGAAATTATAATTTTAAACTTCAACTGTAAATTGAAATATATTTAGATCCTAGATAATTTATATTTAAGAATTCAAAACTCTTAAGTATTGTTGCAATAAAATTTATTATATGTAATGTATATATAGTTTCAGTAATTTTGGCAGTGCTTTTTTTAATGTTATTATAATTTTTTAATATTAAAAGACAAGTTGTTTTTAAATAAAAAACTAAAATTTATAATCATATGTTTATCATAATTTGAAATTATTCATTGAAATTTTTAGATTAATGAGTTCCAAAATGATCATTATTGTTCCATAGCTGCCAACACTAGTGATTTTAACAGGAAACTCTTGATTTTTCATCATTTTTTCCAATAATGTTTGAAAATCTGCTGATTTTTAGCAATTTCAGTGAACAACTTAAAAACTACTGAAATTTCGCCCGAACAAAGTCTTATTCTGTTGCTTATGTAGCTTAAACAGTCAGCAGATGGTGTGCACTAATATAATAATAATATATATTTTTAAATATGTTTCTCTGAGTTTCACAAATCCCGGCCATCTTTCAAGGGAGGATGACACTCCAACTACTTAGCTGCCAAGAATCTTTCAAGTTGGCAGTCATATAATTAGCATACAGAGCAGAAACCAGGTGCCTGCTTACATAAGCAGTTCAATTTGGAAGATTATTATTAATTATTAGTAATTTAATTATAAAAATATTTCCATCAAACTAAGTATTTGTCACTGAATTTATTTAGTTATTTATTTTATGTTTTTATGTAATTATTTAACTTTAATATTTATAAATTGAACTAGTGTAGTAAAAGTTGCCCTTTAAAATAAGTATTGGGACATAAACATTGATGTTTACTTTTTGCATGTAGTATATTGATTTATTTTTCATAGCTCCTTTATAAGGTGAATGGATATTTTATAAAAATATTAACACAAAATATGTTTAACATAAATCATTTTCAGAATGTATAATCTAAAGAGTAAAATTGTCTTTTTGCAGTAGTACCATTTTAAACATTCTGTTCCAAACAAAAATCTTGCTGTTTAACTGATTGCTAGTTTAACTTGATTTTTTCCCTCAAAATCAGTAGAATCTACTGATATTTTCCCTCCAATTTTAGAAGGTATGTTGTTCATATTGAAAACAGTGGAGATGATTTTCTCATTAAGTACAAATGTTACTTTTGTCAGAAATCGCGAATTAATAAAATACAAGTGTATAATTTACAATTATTTACCTATAACATTATAATTATAAATTACTATATGCTCTATTATTGTTTAACATAATTTTGTTTTAAAAATTATTATGATTCTATATTTTATGTCAAAAATGTTTTCAGAATTTTTGAAAGACAAATCACTATAAATGCAGTTTTTAAATTTTTCTTTGCGAGAAATTGTTAATTAAATTTTTTTTTATTCATTCAAGCAAAAATAAATTATTATTTGTGACTTTTTGACCATCTAATGGTGTAAATAAGTCTTAATAAATATTTTGTGGTTGTATAAAAAGAAATTTATGATAAGATTGAAATTATGAAAAACTGTTATGCAAGACTTATCCTAAGTTATATCTAGATTTTTAATTAGATTTACTAATGCCAAGGAAAATAACTGTTAAATGTGAGATTGTTATAGTGAATTCTGAGTGTACTATCACACACACTCAATCTGCTTTACTTTGTTCTTCTGAAACAAAAGCCCCTTTAACATGTTTTTGATTTTATGTTCAGGGCTCGCACAACTCCTGGAAACTCCTTAAATTCCAAAAAAAAAAAAAAAAAATTAAGGGCCTTTGAATCTCCTGGAATTTTGACTTGACTCCTTGAAAATCGTGAATTATCCTGGTATTTTTTTTCTTACCTCTATGCATTTATTTTTTATACAAAATTTTGTAATTTTTTCGTTTTAATATTTTAAAATTTTCAATATAATAGTCTGAAAACTTAATTCAGTATTAGTTTTCAATATTGCCACTAGATGGTGAAACGATTGATATTAAATTTTTTATACTCTTAACTGTTGACTTATATAAACGTTTTCAGGATCTAGTTCAGCTACAATAATTTCAGGATAACTCGGTTTAGTAGTATTTAGATTTATGTAAAGTGAAATGAAGTGAAGTAATTACCAAACAAAAATAAATGTGTTGTGCAATTAAGGCATACAATTTCAATTGATTCTTTTTTATTTGCTGCTGTTTTCCTTGTATTGTGAAAAATTCTTTGAATATTAATATATGAATATTAAATTTTTGAGTTAAAACATATTTTCCATGTTTCCCTTAATGAAAATTATGTAAAAATAAAAATTCACCTTACGGTCACCCTTTATCGAAATTTTCAAAAAGTTGCCAAGTGTGACTGTATGGTAAATTTCTGGCCTGGAAAAACGGTGGGAGGAAAACGACTGAAATAGCAACAAATATTTCATACATTGCTGGTATCTAACAATATGCTCAACTAATTTTACAAAATTAACAAAAAACGCAGATTTATAGATTTCAAGCATCAATGGTAAATTAATAAAGTTGATATGTTAAAATTTATCCATAAAATGTTTTGATTAAATTTTATATTAATGAATTTGAATCGGTAAATATTCATGAGAAATTATGACAAATAGAGTTGCCAAAATGCTAGTTTGCCAGGTTTCCAATAAAAATGTTCGCCAAAAAAACATGCCAAGGGTGACTGTACAGTAAATCTGATCCATTCAATTGAATCAGGATAAATTTAATTATTAATGAAATAAAGATGAAATAAAAATTATTTAATATGCCTGGTGGAAAGTGTCTTTTCAATGACCAATGGATTTTTGAAACTATATATAAAATAGTTCTATTTGTTTTGAGTAAGTGTTATTTATATTTGAAAAGAAATTATAATACACATCTTAAAATACTCAGTAAATTAATAGACAGGAATCTATTGGAAATGTCTAAAAACTCTAAAATAACTCATTATTTTATACACTGTATTATCTAGTATTACATAGAATGTGGATTATTTAAATAAAAAAATTGCTGTTATAGCTGTAAATTTATTGAAGGCTTTTGAAATAATCATTAAGGATTTTAACTTAAATAAAAAATAGACTGATTTGATGTTTGCAATTATTTATTTTTATTACTTACAGAAATGAATGAATAATATTGCATTTACATATGATTTGCATATTTTTTGGTTAAGAACAATTTTTAAAGTAAAATAAAAATAATTAAATAACGTGAATGTTGATATCTCCTGGAAATTTTTTATTTGACTCCTGGAAAACTCCTGGAATTTGAGTCTTGGAAATCTGTGCAAACCCTGTATGTTAGGCAATTTTTCTATGAACCAATTTTAATGTTGTCTAGAATCTTCCTCATCAGTTGTTATGTGTATGATTCATATTTCTAGTTTTTATAATATTTTTATAGGATTAATGTTAAAAATTAACCCATTAATCCCTTTGACTTTTCCAAAGGACCTTTAATTTCAGGATAGTTTTTTTACATTTCTTGGCAAGTGTCCTAATTTTTAGAAATTTTCAGAAAAAAACAAATTTTGAAAGTAATATTCGTTTTGAGTCAATGTTGTATATTACAAAACAAATCGCAAATTTTAGATTTAAAAAAGTGAAAACTTGTTGAAAAATAATCATTCAAGTGTTTGAAAGATGTTTATTCTAAAAATCTTCATATACATTTGGAATTTAAGTTTCTGTTTTGTGTAATTATAATTATTATTTGGGCTAATAATGCCAAAAGGTTTAAGATTTTTTTTCTATCTTCTTCACTATTAAATAATATCTGTTTTAATTTTGATTATTATAAAATATTATTCATTTACTGGACCAGTATTTAACTTACTCAATAAATATTTTAAAATATTTCCCATTCTGAATATAAAAGCAGCAGCAATTTGATTTTAAAATAAAAAGTACAGAGGAAAATTATTTTTTGCAACTAAATTTAATAACAAAAAACTTATACATTTTCTTGCAAAACTTTTTATTGAATTGTTATTAAAATGTTTCCTCAGTTTAGTAAGTTTTAAATTTGTATATCAAAAGTTTATGAGAGGAAGTCAGGGATTCCTTTTTCTCTTTTTTTAAGCTTTGTATGGTATACTGGAATAATATTCAAACATTAATTAATTTTAGATATTTAAAAGTGTTGTATAAGTACTTATAAAATATACCAACTAGATTTTGAAATTTACTGTGAGAATAATTTTTTATAACACTGATAAATAAAATAAATATATTTAAATAAGTGTAAAAAACTTTTAAGAATAAATAATATGCAGAAATTGAAATATGCAATGTATTTCAAAGATACTTTTTGGAAGGCTGTGATATTTGTTTTGAGATGAAATACTTTTTATCTCATTTCTTAAATTTTATATCTATACAATTATCTGAAATGTAATCATAAATAATTAAATAAACTAATTTAGGAACAGCAAAGAAGTTATCCTCACACGATCATATATGTTTAAGAGTACAAAAAAGAAACTTTTCTTTAAATTAAAAATTTTTCTGCTCATTCAAATACAACTAACTTCTAATGTGTTTGTAATTGAATCACTATGCCATTCATACCTCCTTTGATCAATGTTTATCACCTATTACTTTCTTTCTTCCCAAGCATTTTAATCATAATACTTATTGGTTTAATTTTCATTCTTAAAACAATAGACTTATTATGAGATATAAAAACCGCTACTTTAATATTTTAACATGGAAATTTTCTTTCTTGCTACTCTCAAAATTATTTAATTTTTATTTACTTTAGAATGCATGTTTCTTCAATGGTATAGTTATCTTATTTATTTTTATAATTTGATTTCTATGTATATTTATATAAACTTTTTTTTTTTTTTTTAGTTTCTGAGTTTTATGATTGGATTGATGACATTTTATCACCAAGGTTTGTTAATATAACTTCCAAAATATGTTTTTCTAAGTATGACTATATTATGTCTTTAGGTATTATAATATATTTTTTATTCTTTCTGTGTATGAAAATGTTATCAATGATGCTGTTGCTGGATGCTTATCTTGATAAAAGTTTTCATCATCAGCTCTAATGAAAATTATTATATTTTCATTTTCAATTTCCGAATTTTTAAAAAGAGGTGCAGCTGATTTTGAAACTTGCAATCAAATTTTATATATACATACATATATATATATATATATACATACATATATATATATATACATACATATATATATATATATATATATATATATATATTAAATATTTTTATGAAATAGGGATTACATATTCATAAAAATTCTCGTATTTTACTGTTTAAAAATTAAATGAGTGCATCAAAAATTTAAATACATTTGATTAGATTACAGCAAATTTAAATACATTTGATTAGATTACAGCAAATTTAAATACATTTGATTAAATAGCAAAATTGTAAGAATAAGTTGTGATATGATTATTCACTTGTTCTTAAAGAGATTTAATTAAATATGTTATTGATTCCTATATAAGTTATGAATTGTCAAGTTGAATTTCAGTTAAATTGTATAAAGTGTTTGCTAAATGTAAATTTTATCTATAAACTGTGGTTACTGTTTCACCTAAAAACATTATATTGGTTTAACTGCTTAAAAAGTTTGAATTATCTGCTAGTGTCTAGACCAAATCAATATTATATTTTTTAACTGAAGTTAGCAAATGTAGCATTAAGTTTCCTTGTATAAAAAATTAAAGTACTTAATCTGCTCTTGATTTAAATTAAGTAAATTTTTTTCACTTTTTAAATAAAAATGTACTAGAAAAAAATAATAATAATACATTTTTGTAATACATTTTAAAGTAGTCAAGTAAATTTCTTACTAATCTGCATATATTAATTTTCCTGTCATTAAAGATTTTCCTTTGAAAAAATTACATAATATCATTTAAATTTTTTCCAAAAGTAAATATATCATTTCTCATATATTGTGAGGTTTATATTCATTTATAAGTTTCTGCTGCTAAATTTTTATTAGACACATTCATATTTTCTTCCTACATTTGTGTGTTTTGAAATATATGCATCTTTATGATTCAGATTTAAAATTACCATATTGGTTTATTTTTACTCTGAATTGCTCTTATGACAAAGTCCTCTTAAATTGTGTATTGTTCTTAGTAGCATAAATTAACCCATAAATTATATTTGCTTAATATTTTTCATTTCAGTTATCATTAAATTTGTGACTAGGAAGTAAATATCAGCTATTTTAAATGTTTAAATAAAGCATTTATGTCAGTATTAATTATTGTAAACTAGGTTATTATTCATTATTAATTAAATGTTTCATTATTGATGATTGAACTATGAATTCTTAAAATACTTACTGTTCTTATAGAACTAGAAGAAGAAAAGAAAAACTTACTTTATAAGAAATTATAGACTATAATTTTTCTGGATTATTTCTCAGTAATATGGAACTAATTTGATTAAAAAAATTATGTGAGGAAAGCAAGAAATAATATCTTTACTTTTTATAGGTTATGAAGTAGCAAATGAATTCAAACCAATCATGACTGATCTTCAACGAAGACTTCAGAGAGTAAGTTGAATGTTCTTATCAAATGAAGCATGAATGAAATGACCATTATTTTTCAAAAATACTTTATACATATCTTCTGAAATATCCCAATCAAAGAGTAAATTAATTATTTTCATCTCCTAACTCGTTAGAATTTTTTCATATGTTTGTTTGAAATTTTTTCAAAATATTTGAACTTTACATTTTGCCGTGTATTACTTTCCTGTGTAATTAAAGTGACTTGTATTTCAATAAAAATAATTTTTTATATGTGAATTATTCCTATAATTATTATATTATTAATTATAACTATAATTTATTAAGAATAACATTCTTTTATTACTTGTTAAGTTTTCAAAAGTAAATTTAAAATTTTACATTTCTTTTACACTAATACATAACCAATTAATCTATATTTCTTTTATTATTAACCTCATTTCCACATTCATATAATCTTTATGATATGTCAAATTGCTTGTGATGAACAAATTTCATTTACTAATTTTTAAGTACAAATTTATTTCTTTGAAATGCATGCATGACTTACATAGTTACAAAATGCACATGTAAAGAAACTGCAGTATCTAATTTTTAAATATATTTAACATTAATTCTACTTATTGTATTTCCAATATAACTTTTTATATATTGGATCTACTAGAAAATTTATCCATTTTTGGAATAAAACAAAATGCAAATTTTTCTTAACATCAATAAACTTTACTAAATAATATAATTGTCTCATTATCATTAATGACTTCTTCCCAGCATGAGGACAATTGTTATACCACAGTTTTCTTTTTGTGTGAAAAATTGAAACAGTATTTGATTGATATCTTCCTCCTTTTTAAAATTTTTGCCTTTCAAATAAAATTTTTAAGGACAAAAAATAAGTGATAGTTGGTAGTTATAAGTCAGGATAATATGGTGTATGGGACACAGTTTCCCAGCCCAGTTCTGCAATTTTTGATGAACTCTTTTCTTGGCCTCTTTCTTGGAACATCACCAGCCTCTTTTTCTTGAGCTTTTTGTTATATTTTTAATGCTGATAATGTATCGGCCCTCAAATTTCTCACCATATACACAACATTCTTTTATTCAGAGTCAAATTTGTCCTAGAGTTAGGAGTGTGAGGTTTTCCACGCAGTATACCCTTTTCCTTATTATGTTTTCATTGGTAATTCTATTTTCATTCCTAGTTATCATCTGGTTCCAGAAGGGCTGGATTTTGTTCCAAACAAGCAAAGATAGGTGTCTGATGACTTGATCATCAAAATTCTTCTGACTTAATTCATATGGAATCCATTTTAAATATTTCCCCACCAATCCTGTCTTCCAAATATTAATTAAGCTGAATCAAGCTTTCTGCAAACTCTGATATTGTATCAAAAACATCTATCAAAAACAGAACTTTCCAGTTGACCTAATATATGCAAGTGATACTATTATTACTATATATTATTAAATATTACTTTATCGATTGTTAATTTTTATGGATATCTTTATGCTGCTGTTAACATGCTTTATCTCAAAATTTAGATGGGTGTCTTAATTTATTCTGCTATTCTTTTGTCAATTTAATATTTTTCTTAATAGTTTTCTGTTGCGATGTTTATTAATGTCTTTTTATTCTATCTTTTGTTACAATCATTTTATTCTCTTTAAATAAAAGAACCTTTAGATTTTACTTAACACGTACGTTGATGTTATTCTTTTCATAAGTGTATTATATTTTTCAAGGAATTTTATTTGAGAAGAAATATGAGTCAGGAATCATGACAGAAATAAAGTGATGATACCTTAAAAATTTCCATTCATTAATAAAAAATAAAAAAATCTTTAATTTTTTATAATTTAGTATTGATATACAGAGAAAAATTACTGATAAAATTTGTTATTTGGAAACAATGCTTATAATTTTAACACTTTGTTTCATTCGTTTAATTGAAATTAATTTTTGAAGATTGATCTTTTTGTGAATTTTTGCTTTAAAATATTTCCATCTGTCATATTTTATCACTATTAATAATTTAAGTCTGTTAAGAAAATTTTTGCAACATTAACTGCCTCTAAATCATTCCAAATAATTTAATATACCTTAAATTGATCATAATATTGCATTTAATTTCTATTAATATATAAGTTTTGTATACTTATAATTCTAATTATAGAATATAAGAAAAATATTTTGCTGAAGTTATTAGTCTAGAATGGAAAGGCATGCAATTTATTTTCAAACAATTTTACATTCAAAAGTTTTATAACATATGATTAATATTTATTGCATGTGCTGTATGCATATTTCAGTAAAAAGAATAGTTATTTTTAAAAGGATATTAATGATGATAACACTTTTCTGTAATTAAGATAATATTTTGAAATATGTTAAGTAGTATATAAAATTTACTGTTAAATAAAAATTCTTGGAATCTTCTTTCAAACTCAAAATGATGTGTTGGTTGAATGAACTACCAGCGTTTTAATCATTACTTTTTTTAATTATCTGTGAAACTCCCACTTTTGACATGAATGATGTAGTGATGCAGAATGGACTTTAAACTAAATCTTTTCTAACTCTTCATCTGAAATGACCATTGAAAAGCAAACAAACCTAGTCAATTTCAGACTTAGAAGTGTCCAATGCAGTCTGCGGTAGTTTTAAATTCATATTGAATTAGCTATTGTTTGTTAAAAGTGAATATAATGTGGCAAACCAAGCTTCATTGATGCAGATGTACCTTGTGAAAAGGTATATTTTAGTTTTATTTTCTTAACCTAAATTATTTAATAAATTTTCTATCAGATCTTTTGTAATCGCTCAAAAATAAAATTTTATTCATAGTTTGTTCAACTCTTGGAATTTTGACTTAATTTCTTGTAAATCGTGAATTACTCCTAGAATTTTTATTTACCTTGATTCAATTATTATTATTATTATTTTGTTATAACATATTATAATTTTTTTTAGTTATTTGATTTAATATTTTAAAATTCTCAGTAAAATTGTACAAAATACATATTAACTCTTAATGTTACGACTAGATAGTGGTAGGATCAATATTAGATTGTCAATGTATTCATAACTTTTGACTAAAGTAATCCTTTAGTTCAGTCAGGACCAAATATATTCAAATTTATGTATGTGAAGTAACATGATGTAATCACCAATAAGATCATCATGTGGTGCAATCTGACTGGATTATTTAAATTGATACTTTTTCTTTTTGTTTCTGTTTTCTTTATATTTTATAAAATTCATTGAATATAAATATTTGAATGTAAAATTTTTTATTTAAATCATATTTTCCATAGATCTTTGGTAAAAATTGCATATAGTTTCTGTAAATTGTTATGAATTCGATTGCCTATCAATGAAATAACACCTGAAATAAATTATTTGATATGCCTAGTGGAAAGTGTCCTTTCAATGACCAGTGTACTCAGTAAAATCAATACAAATGTTGGCTTTTGCATGGTTCAGAAAAACACTTTTCCATTTTCTAGTCTTCAAGAAATACTTCTGGGTTTCAAATATGAGTGAATCGAAAATGAAATTCCATTTGTAATGAAAAAACTCTGTATCTGCAAAATCTACTCATTTAAAAAAATGTTCACTATTGCTTGTTAAAAAATGAAACTTTAGATGCATTTGTTTCTTCAAGAGAAATTTGATATATTGTCTATAAAGTTTAAAAGAGTTGATTCAGTTACAGTTCTTATAGAAATATAAATTCTCTCTTTCAAGTAATGTTTCCAGATAGTACTGTTGCAAAGCAATTAATTTGCACTGGAAAAAGTGTGCTTATGTAACAATTTTTGAAATTGCATCTTATATTTTCGACTTATTGAAAGAAAAAGTTTAGAATGTTTGTAAGTTTGTGCTTTTCTTTGATGAAAGTTTAAACAATCATCTGTAGACAAATCAGTTTGACTGCCCAGTAAGTTTTATGGAAAATAATGGTAATAAAATATGGCATTCAATCAATCAATCAACAATGGCACTACAACCCTGTGTGGGTCCTGGCTTTCTCAATGAGCTTATTCCATTTTGGCCTGTACTCAGCAGCACTTTTCCAATTAGATGTTCCAATAGTGTTAAAGTCCCTATCAAGACAATCAATCCATCTGATTTTGGGCGTACCTCTGGAACGCTTTCCCATTGGCCTTGCAAGAAAGATTTTTTAAGGGATGCGTTCAGTTGGCATATGAATAACATGGCCAGCCCATCTCATCCTTTGTATTTTAATGTATTTGACAACATCAATGTCCTTAAACTTTTTGTATAATTCATGGTTATACCTTCTACACCATACCCCATCTGTCTTCATTCCACCATAGATGCTTCTCAAAATTTTCCTTTCAAAAATAGCCAAACGGCATTCATGTTTCTGTGTCATGGCCCAAGTCTCTAAAGCATAAGTTAAAATGGGTCTAATAATAGTTTTATATAGTAAAATTTTTGTCCTGTGTTTGATATATTTGGTGGTAAGATATTTTTTTAACCCATAAGATGCACGATTTGCTGCAATTACCCTTTTGTTTATTTCGGGTGCCAAATCACCAAAGTTATTTATTTCAGATCCAAGGTAGGTAAAACTGTTCACAGCTTCAAAATCATAAGATCCTATAGTGAATACAGAGCAAGGATGGTTTTGCCTTATGCATGACATATATTTTGTTTTGCTTTGATTGACTATTAAATTCATTTTATTTGCCTCTCATACCAATGCCAGAAAGGATTCTTAAAGAGTATCAGGATTTCTAGCAATTAAATCCAAATCATCTGCAAAGCCTAGGATTTGTAAACTCTTACTAAAAATGGTACCTCTAGTATTAATGCTTGCATTTCTGATGAATTTTTTTAAAGCTAAGTTAAATAATAAGCAGGCGAGGGCGTCTCCTTGTCTTACACCATTTTTAATTTTTAATGGTTCTGAATGATAACTCTGAATCTGAATCTTCATTACAGATTCCTGCATAGTCATATTCACTAATCTGGTTAGTTTTCCAGGAATACCAAAATCTATCATTGCATTAATTACTGCATTTCTGTTCAAACTGTCATAAGCAGTTCTGAAAAAAATATGGCATTACTTGTTCAATTTTTTAGTTTACTCAAATGGAGATATTTTGTTTGAAGAAGTGAATGAGAAGTGCTTAGAATTGGGAACAAGTGGATTACTGTTAACAGAATGTGTTGCTTACAGACCATCTGAAGACTCAACTCTTGAAGGGATGCCTTTGGTAGAGTTGAGCCAGGCGTAGAATTTCTTTCAAGGTTTTTGAAAGGTTGATGGATAGAAAATGCAAGTGTTTTGATCAGATTGCTTGAAATAATACCATATTTAGAAGCATAAGTCATTTGTTCAAATCAGAAAATTTCCTAATCTTGGTCACAAAACTTTTGTTATTGTGCAGAAGTGAGAAAATAATGCTCTTTTTTCCACTAAATGTAATCTTTTTATATTTATTGCTTGTAAAATGGAACACCCTCTGACACTGAATCAAACTGATACACCAATGTTACCATTTATTGCTGAAGATTTTCATGCATTGTTAAAAAATCTAATGCAAAGTTTTTTAAAAGAATGTTTGTATGTGTTGTCTGTTTCTTCATTTAAACTAATTAATATCGATGAAACAATCAAACAATTACTAATCAATTAGAGTTGGATTTCTTACCAAAAAAATAATCAAAATTTGTATTTGAGCAATTAATTAATTTACTGAGTATCTTTGATAGAAAAACAGAAGATAGAATTTTTTAAATTACAAATTTTTTTAATATCAATGACAAAAGTTACAAGATAAATGTCCTTTGCAATATTATGTGGTGTGAAACATTTCATGTTTAGATCCTCAAATTTTGGTATGTAATCAATTAAGTAATTTAAATAAAATTAAAAACTTTTTTGCACTTGTCTAATGCATCTAAAATAAATGTGTAATACTGTGACTGATTTAGAGTTTAATTCAGTGCAACCAACTTTAAGATTTCAAAATTGTGTTAATGAGAAATTTGATTGTATTAAAGATATAAATTCTTTATTTTAAATTATTCTTAAATAAAATTGTCATTTGTGGAAAATAGTTAATTTTTATTTTGTTACTCTCTAATAGTCAAGTGTCTGTTGAACTGTTTCTCTGAACAAAAGTTTTATAGTAAAAAATTTAAATAATCATTCAGTTGTGGCTAAGTGCATCATTGATGATCACGTGCAAAACATAGGAGCTATTAACATAATATGTATAGCAAAAATATACTTAGTTTTGCTGCATGTGCCAGGCAAAATTATAAATTATTTAGATTAATTAAAACAGAAAAATAACCTTTAACAGAAGAAAAACGGAAATTACTTGAAGAAATCGTGGAACTGTAAATCAAAAAGAAGCATTTCAAAAAGTACATGAACTTGAAAAATCTACAATAGAGTATATTGCAAAATCAAACACTGTTGGTGTAGTGCTTTAGAGAAGCAGTTATTACTCAATATTAATAATGAATTAAAAGCAAAAGTTTTAGTAATTGAAATCATTTTCCAACAGCAATATTTTGTATATATAAATAAGCAAGAAATGTGAAAATCTGTTGAATGGTACAGAAATAGAAAAGTAGATAACGGATTATGAAATTATATAGCTCTAAAAAGGTTTGAAAGTAAACAGAAGAAAAATATAGAATTGCACATAATTTATATGCGTATTTGGTTAAGAATAATTATAGTAAAATAAAAATGTTATTTAACATGAATGCTGATATCTCCTGGAAATCATTGATTTGACTCCTGGAAAACTTGCTAAAACTCATGGAATTTGGTTCTTAAAAACCTGCATGAAACCTATTTGTCTTAAAAGAAAATGTGAACTAAAATCTTAAATTCAATGCTTTCATTCTGAAGCATTGAATTTAAGATTCTTTTAATAAAGTTACTGGATTAGCTATTAAAATTGATTACATTAATAATGATGTCGGTTTAGTTTTAGAAATCCATATTATGATGACATTTAGAGTTTTAAGAAATTGACAGTCAATTTTTTTGTTTAATATAAATTTTTGAGTTGTAGGCAATATTCTTTCACTTGTAACTTTAATTTAAATACTTTTGAAAACTTAATCTTTAGAACACAGTAAAACTGGCTTTTCATTTGTTAAGGTATAATCAAATATTTTTTTTAGTTTAAATCTAATTTTACTAATTCTGAGATAAGAATTAAGTGTATTATACTGCTATAAAATAAATACTACATACCACTAAGCTTCAAAATTAACTTTTTTTCATGCACTTCTGCATTATATTTGCTATTTATCTTATTAATGTCATTACTTGATTCAAAATATTTAAATAAATAATTGAAATGATTAAAGTTGTTTCAGTAGCTGTGTTGATTTGAGTAGCTTGTGAGTTCAACCAGTATGTTGGTCATTGATCTATATACTAGCCAGTCTGTCCCAAAATTGCTTTCTTTTGCTTATTCTTGTTTATATTTACTTCTATACCTATTAATGATATTTTTATTAATTGAATCCATTTACTTAAATTCTGAAATTCTCTGACTAAATTTCATTTCTGCTGTTTGTGCATTCAATTTCCAGTTACATTACAAGTGGTAGTAGTTGTTTAAGGTCCAGTATGCAAACACCATCCTAATTAGCTGATTATAAAGCAAGAAATAGAATTTTAAATATTTGTCTGGGATTACTAATATACATTAAATTTTGCAGTAAAATCTGTAGAGAATTTCTTTATTTATAACATACTATTCAAATTATGATTGTTTAGTCTTATAAACTTGCTACACTAGTACTTTATCTAGATGAAGTATGCTATAATTGTAGAACTAAAAATAATAAATAAGTATTATGTATCTGTTAAGACAATAATATAAGTTGATTAAACAAACTTGGAGGGTTTTTGTGGCTGAAATTTCATGGTTTTGTTGTCCAGTCAATTTTGTTTCTTCAAAATGTACCATGCAAACATCTTAAAAGCGTAAAAAGAGATTTCAAGATAATATTTATAATCATCTCTGGTTTTTATAATCATTAATTTGTACTTACGTAGCAAGTATAATTAAAAAAGAAATATTCATCATTGCAAAAAGACACTAGTGTTTGTCAGCTATAATAGTTCTAAATTTTAAGAAAGCTATTAATTTTCAGTTAATGTTACATAGCTTTTATTTATTAACCTTGTATTGCTGAGTTGTATTGCAAATTGTCTCATTTTAATTAAAAGAAAAATTAATATAAGTGTTATCTATAATATAGGGCTTGTTTCACTACAAATAATACTGAATATTATTTTTGCCAGTAAAACAGAATATTATTTTTCAAATAAATGAATAAAAAATGACTATTTAAAAGTCAGATATTCTTAGTTTTATGGTTAGTAAAGTGACATCTTTATTTTCTTCATATTATTTCTCTGTGTTATGTTTCATTTTTAAGTTTAATTCATAACTTTCCTATGTTGTGTTTTTTTCAACTGTAAATCCATTTCTGTTTAACTATAAGGTTGCTATTTTATTCATGAAATATAGACAGTTTTCTGAAATAAACACATTTGCTTTAGTTTTAATTAATTTGAATCTCCATAATAAAATTACTGTAATTTCTTAAATTCGTACTGATTTTTTGTATTATATCTTCCATCTTTTCTAAGTTTAGATTGAGTAAATGGGATGTAACAAATATTTCTGAGATCAGGTATTCTATTATTCTATAAAATCTTTGTGCAGTTTAAAGCAGTTTTTTAATATTACTCTAGAAACCTTCAAATTCTACTCTACAATTTTATGATGATTTTGTTTTGATTTATCATTAAAACCATAATTGCTTTCATTCATATTAGAAACCGAGAAAAAGAATCATTTTCTTATTATGTTATTTCTTATTTATTTTTTAATAATGTAGAAAACCATTTTCATTTATAGACAAGAGAAAATTTTGATGCTACTGATAGTGAAGCTGAACAGTTAAAGAAGAAAACCTTAGAGGTAAGCAAATGCTTTCTCTTTTCTCTGATCATTAAAAGAATATCGCTTTAGTATAATTATAAATATTTAGATATAAATTTTATTAGACAAATCATTCTCCAATATTGAATGTTGCTCAATGATTTACAGTCACATATTACTAGGTCATATTTATATTTGATAAGTACTATCAAAACATTTTTAGGGCATTCGTTTTCACATTCTTGTTTTCTAATTTGGATTATATACTTTAGAGTAAGAACTGTTAAGTTCTTACTTTAAAATACTCAAAGTATTTTATTTATGTTGTAATTGTATTATCCAATTTTGTGTTATTATTATGCTTTATTAAAATATTTTATTGTTACAATTTTATTTACAATTGCAAAATAAAGCAATTTTAGACTATTTGGAACTCCTGTAATACTGTTCCATTTTCTTATATTAAGTTGCTCAAGGAGTTGCTAATTCATAGACATAATTTGCTTTCTCAATGCAGAGATCTTTTCCCTTTAGGATTTAACAAATGCTGTTCACAAAATTGCCATGTAAAACGGAACAAGAATGGTAAAACTAAGATAAATTAAGCTCGCCTTAAAGCATTTTTGCTATTTATAACTTCCCAAGTTATATTTTAGTCCCCTAAATTTGAAAGAAAATGGAAAAAATTCAAATATCATTATTAGCTTTGTAATAAGATAACTACTCATCAAGTGAAATAAAATGTAAAATAAATTTTCTTCAGCTAGAATTTTGTCTTCATTATGACAAGAAATGTAAGAAAATCATATAATTTCTAAGAACAGATAACTTGTTATAATTATATTATACTGGCATTACAAATCAATCTAGAACTGACTAATTTGACATCATATTAATTTGATCATATTATTAAAATAACATATTCAAATCCCTAGATTTAACTGTGGAAGAAATTTGTGCATTAGAATTTAAGTAAAATGAAAAATAAAAAACACCTAGTGCTAAAAAATGAAAAAAAGAAAATCTTTTTTTACCTAAAGCATAATTCATTGCAAAATAAATAATTGTTTCAAATTCAACAATCCTATACATTTCATTCCAGATTAAATATTTAAAAATAGATTACTATTTTACAATCAAGAATATGATTTTGTTGTTGAAGTTTTTAAAGTTAATGTTAAAGTATTTATTAATAAATGTTATAATAAAAGCTTAGTCTTATCAAGAACATTATTTATGCCCTTTATATGTAATAATGTAAGTTATGAAAAATATTACTTCTATTTTTCTTACATACCTGATTTCCTTTTAAATAAAAAGCTCTCGACTTAATGTGTGGCATAATTCATTTTGCTATTCATTAAAGAAAATATGTTTTCTAGCTTTCATTAAGCCTGTTAATTTACATTACTTATTTATTTCACATTTTAAAAAATCTTTCTTGTGATAAATGTGTATTTAGTGCTTTTTCAATTTTATATGTTTATGTATGTATGTATGTGCATTTATTGCAATTTTATATATAAACGTATGTAACATTTTTTACTAGCTTAAGTTTTTTATTGGACTTAAATTGATTTATGGATGAAATATTTAATTTTATATCTGTAAAGTGCTTATTCCAAGTCAAATGACTCATTACTAAATAATGTCAAATTATAATAATTCAAATTTTTGTAAACATGACCTTCAAATTGCATGAAAATAAGTTGTTTTTGGTTCTAATATATCATTTATAAAATGTATTATTATAGAAAGTTACTCAAAATTTTGAAATAATAATTATTATTTTTTTTTAATAATTCATTTTAGAAAGCACAAGACCCTGGTGTTTTGAACAAAATGTACACAAGACAAGGTTATCTGTTTTTAATGGAAAAGAGTAAGTTACTGTATTTATTTTGTGGTCTTAACATTTATTTTAACTTATTAGTAAAAAAAAATTATAACTTTGGATTTAGAAACTATTCATTTTAAATTGATTAATAAAAATATCTGAATACTTTAAATAAAATCTGCAAATGTACTTTAATTTGGATTTTTATTTTTGGTCTGTCCCTTCCCCTTAAATTTTTGACATTATTGAACTGCTGAATATTAAAATATGAAAACTGAATTCAGTGTTGAGACAGCTCATATGGGGCAATGGCCTACAGTTCTCATATCCATTTTCTTGATCAAAGGTCTTCAGATGTGAAACATATGCACTGGTTGGGTGGCCATCCTAATGCAAAACCCCCAGCATTAGTTCCTAAGTATGCTTGGAACTCAGTTTTATCAACCCACTGGGAGGGTTAAAGGCTTAGTCAACCTTACCCAGCCCAAGGATTAAACCTCAGATCTATGCCTTGGAAGCACAAGTCACTACTTCTGGGTAACCAGGCTTTGAGTATTAAGTAGTGACTCAAATAATGAAAGGGTTTTATTTTATACTTGTATAATATTATATCTGTAATATAAATTAAATATATAAATATTTAATTACTACACATATTACATGTTTATCTGAACCTCGGACATGTGTATTGAGAGCACAAAGCAATATGTCTATCCCATTGGGCTATAAAATTAAAATATACTGTATCTTAAATTTAAAAAATGCAAAATGTTTTTTACAGTAAGAGAATTAGTTTGAACCATTTCATGACATGAGGGTAGGAGAATTAACAGTGAAAAACAAGAAGATAAACTGATCTGAAGCACCATAAGTTAAATGCTGCACACATTCCTTGAATTCTTAGTGGTTTGGTAAATTGTACTCAATGAAGTGTACAACATTGGATGATACACTCAATTCCATAAATTAAGTGTGAAGATGTAAAATGCAATAAAAACAGCAAATACTGCTTTGATTGATACAAAATTCAGCAAGAAAGTAGCATATATATTTATGCATAAAATAAAATCAATAATTATTTACAGAAATGAAAACAATATTAAATTTCTGTAAGTTATCAGATAATGACATACTGGAAATTTAAATACAATTATGTATAAAGTGAAAATAAACAGCATAAATGAAAAAAGGACATTAATAGGGTATGTGATCCCCCTCATCTGTATACAAAGCTTACACCTTGTGACTATATTTTCAATTAGGTGGTCAACCACCAGAGAATTTAGCAATTGCTATTTTTCTTGTAGAGAAGCTTCCAGCTCAATAAGAGTGGCATGCGGTAAAAGTGAAGATAAAGCATATAGACCGAGAGCATCCCAAAGATTTTCAATGGTATTAAGGTCATGGGAATATGCTGGCCACGCCACACATGCAATCCTTTCACTATCCAGGTAGTCATTGACGATGCCAGCTCTATGAGGATATGTGTTATCGTCCATTCAAACAAAAGTAGGGCCAACTGCTGCAGCGTACATCTCACAATGAGTTCTAGGATTTCATCTGGATACCGGGCAGCCATCACAGAACCCTGTTTAAAGATATGCAGGTCTGTGCTGTATCCTAATGAAATCCCTGCCCACACCATAATGCTTCTGCCTCAGAATGTGTGATGTTTGTTAATTCTTTGGGGCTGATTGCATTTTCCTTGTTCTCGCCATATCCTTGTACGCTTGTCATCTGGCTTCATGGCCAAATCTTGACTTCTCAGTAAACATGACATTGTCCCAGTCAGACACAGTCCAATGTTCACAGCACTACTTTTAACATGTCCCTCTTGATTGGACAGATAGACAAACACAAACTCGAGGCACCTGAGCATACAGTTTATTCAGATGTAATCTTTGGCATACTGCAGCTGCAGATATCACTTTACTAATGGACGCTGTTACCAGAGATGTCACACATGTGGAAGTCCCTCTGCGATTCTGCTTGGCTAAAATCGCAATATATTGACCTTCCACGGGGTTTGTAACCCTTGGGTGACTGGCTTTTGGTCTTTAGACAATTGTCTGTGTGATTTGGAATTGTTTCCATAATTGTGAAATTACAGAATGATGAATGCAGAAGAAGAGTAACGTCTGAGATCGACATTTCTCTCTTCAATGCACCCCACAGCACGCCAGTGTTCAGAATCTTCCATTTGTCTTCTGGAAGTTATATAATCATGTATATCTTGAAAACAAATTGTTTGAAAGCTTTAAACACCTTCGATAAGCACTTAAAGTCAACTTCTATAACCCTTATAAAGCTGGTATCTTATAAGACTGCCCTTTTTACGTATTTTTTGACATGAAAGCGCAATTGTCTGTTTTCTTACATATTTGCTTACTTCCATCTACCTTTGCAGTGATTTGCCTCTTCTTCCATTCTAATTGGTTTCCTGAAATTAGCATTTTCCTCTCTGTGCTTAACTTTTCGAAGTGATTATATATTGAATGTTTAAAGATATTATACAATTTATCAAAGACTTGAAAGTCTCTAAGCTCACAAGTTATTTATTCGCTCTTATATTTTTGTTTACCACATATTTTCCCCCTTATGTCTATTTTTCTTGTCTTTCTTTGGTCAACATAAAATTTGAGATATAACTATGTGATTTTTATGAACTTTTTATGCAAAGAAATTAAGCAACAAATAAGTACTTTACTTAGTTATTTACAATTAAGGTACTGATTAATGAAAAAATATTCTTAAATGTCCGATTTATTTTGATTGCAATTTTAGTGCAGTTTGATTCATCAGGTATATACAATTTTTTTTCTCTGCTTCAGATTATGAATTAACTAACAAGAATTTCCCTCAAAAATATATATTTGATGTAAAAATAGGTAGTTCAACACATTTTCGTTTTACATCTTTTATAGATTGCAGATATTAATTATAAAACAAAATTTTATAAACATTTTACGTACATATCTGATGTTCTTTTGTCCATTGATACAAAAATGGATATTCAACTTATTCCTGGAAGTTCTTGTTTTCATTTTAACATTCAAACTAAAAGATTACTTTTCTTTTGTGTCCATCATTGTTTTTCTGTGCACTTGATTTAAATACTTCTGGCTATGTTAGATAGCAAAATCTTGCTGATAATTAGAGCCACTAAGTGCCCCTTAAAATTTTAGGCATAAAATTGTATGCTATTTATTCATTTCTCTTCACTTTTAAATACAGAAGAAAGATTTTAAAAAAATATTTTATTCTTGAAATAAATTACAAGTATTCATTTATTTTTTGAATAAAACTTGATTGCAAAGTAAAAGTAAATGTGTAGTCAGAAATTGGCTGCCACTAAATATCAATTTGTATTTCTTAATTTCATAAAAATTTCTTATATATATATGTATATTATGCAAAGTAACGTAAATGTAATGATTATTTTTTTAATTAATATAAAATATGAAAGCTTGATGTGTGTGATTAAATGTGAAAACTTAATGTGTGTATTTTTATAGAAGCCTTGGGCACTACTTGGTCAAAGCATTTCTGCCAATATCAAAAATATCAGAAGAAATTTTCTATGATGCCATATTCTCAAACTGTTGGAAAAATTGTAAGTTTAATTATATTTCTTTCTGAGTGTTTTTTTCTCTCTCTCTCTTTCTCTGATCTATATTTTCAAACTGTTAAAAATATTCGGAGTTCATTTCTTTTACTCTCTGTGTCTGTAAATTTGTGTTTTCGTTTTTACAGTTGAACTTGTAATACTTTTTAACAATATCCTTTTGTACTAATACTTTTTAACAATATCCTTTTGTACTAATACTTTTTAACAATACCATTTTGCACTAATACTTTATAACAGTTTCCTTGTGTCAAAAAAGTGCAATACAAATATTTAAATGTCAAAAATTATCGGTTGATTATAATCAAAAATTGGAGAGGCTGTCTTGCAGTCATGTCAAGTTAGGAATCTAAACAGTGCCACCTTTATATTTATTGGAAAACTGAGAATAGTACTTTCTTCCCCTAGAATCATTTATCTCTTATCCATAGCATTTTAAATCATGGCCTATTTAAGAATTTTCTTAAGAATCAGGTTAAATAGTTTAGTTGTATGAAATAAAAGTGGTGAATTAATGGATTTTTTTATCAAAGTTCCTTTCTTAGCCATGGCATCAGTTGTTTCATTGACCATCATACAGAGAAATAAGATGTACTTAGAAAACATGTATTCAAAGGTTTTATAGAAATTTAGATCTTAATGTGTACAAACCTCAAAACTTTTGGAAAATAGCTACTGAACTAATTGTTTAGAAGTTTAACAGTCTTCTTTCTAAACATCAATCATTATTTTTAGTTAAGTTCAAATTAAAAATTTAATTCATTAGTTTTTCATTCTATGTCCAGGAAAATTCTTATCTTTGAAAAATATTTGTATCAGTGAAATTTCCAAAATAAGTTACTACTATAAAATTTCACCTGAGAAAGCCAAGTGAATTTTGTTTTGAAATTTGAAATTTCCAAAATAAGTTACTACTATAAAATTTCACCTGAGAAAGCCAAGTGAATTTTGTATACATCTATTTTGTTTAAACATTTCACATGCTTTAATTCTTTCTAATAATTTAAGAGAAACATTTTAATTGCATAGGTAAAAAATAATTATAAATAAGAAGTAGTACTTAGATATCTTTATCTATATTGTATTTGCTTATATTTGTAAAATAAGGATAGTTATTACTTATTAATACATTATCATTGTCCTCAGATATGTCAAATATTAGTACACCTTCATAATTACATATATTTTCTAGTTTCCAAAACACTATTGTGGAATTTAAAAATACTTATAGTTTCTATTGCCTAATCATTTTTATAAAATTAATTTTGTAGTTTACTTAACTTTTAACTAAAATTTTCATATATTGTTGAATTTTTTTATAACATACTTCTGAAATATTGGCTTTCCTTTATCTGCAACCAGGTTTATAACCCATATGTACATTTTAGTTAACCTTAACACAATATCAAAACCACTGTAATATAATGCCATGATTGAGCCCAATAAAAATTGTATTTAATGATTGGAAGATTGAATTCAGGTTGTAAAAGGTATTGAGTCAAAAAGAATTAATAAATAAAAATGATAAAAAGAAATACATTTTGCTGGATTTTGCTTAAGATTATAGTTTTCCCTTCAATTTCTTTCATGGGTTTGTATGTTTGCTCTTTTTTTAGCTTTATATTGCTTAAAAACTGCTGAAATTCCATTAATCTTTCATCAAGATTTTCAGAGATCATCTTAATTAACTAATGTGTTACAAGTAAAAGAAATAATTCCAAAACTTTCTGTAACTTCATTATTGCAATGCAACATCTCTGACAATTGAATATCAAAAGAAAGATTTTTATGTGTGCAACTTTGTATATCTTAATCAAAAAGTTAAAAGTTGCATGTTATCGAAAGCTAATTTTTATTAAATTTATGGAATATCTTGCTGATAAAGGGAGTAAAAATAAATCTGCCTGTAAGTTATTTTTTTTTCTGCCTGTAAGTTATAACATTTTCTGTTAGCGAAACATAATATTTTGTGTCAATTGTTACATATTTGATAGGATAAATAAATTTTAGAGAATCCTAAACTTAAAATTTTTTTCCAATTAAATCATTTGCATTAGCATAAGAAACTATTAATTTAAAATTTCAAAAATCTTTTTTTCTCTTTATACTTATCCCATTAATTAAACAAGTGTCAATTATGAATTTTTAAGCATTGTTTGTAAATATAGTGCTTCACTTTCACATTTAGACCTTTGATGATTATAAATAAATTTATTTAAATTTCCATTTATTTAAATTTCCATTTATGAAATAAGTAGTTCTCATGTAATATTGACCTACTTGAAGAAGAGCCTACTAACTAGTAAAAATTTAAAAATTTTGATTAAAAATTTTTTAATACAATAAAAAATTTTGAAGGCATTTCTCTAAATAAGGGATTACTTACTTTCTGTACTGTTAATTGAAAACATGACAGGATTATTAAAATAAGAATTCCTTCTTCAAATTTCAATCACTGAAAAATTCGGAAGCTGATGGAAAGTTGAACATTATTGACACAAGTATTCTAAATAAGTTTTGCTATATACTTGATATATTTGCAAATGCTCTGTAACAATTTAGTAAAATTCAAAACTCATGAAATATATATACATTATATTCTCTTTATTTGAAAATAGGATGTTGGGAATATTTTTTATGTGTTTCTTTATTCTTGTCTTATTTTTTTTAATTCTGTTGTGGCATTTTTAAACAAAACCCCACTTTATGTACTTCATTGTTTTATCATTCCTGTAATTATTACTTGAAACTTATCTATTTAGTTTATCAATGCCATTTTTAAATTAAATTTCATTAACTTACTCAAAATCAATTCATAATTACATTTCTCTTTCAACATTACAATAAATATCATATGGAACAATAAAATGGTAGTGATGTCCATAATGCTGAGATTTATGTTTTATAGATCCTTTTACTGGTATCAGTTTTAAAGTTTTGAAAATTTTGAGTTTCTTAATTGCATTTTGTTTTATTTTAATATTTTGCTATAATAAAATTTTTAGATAAAGAAAATTAATTTACTTATTTTTTTAACAAATATTTTTCTGTAAAATAGATGAATGGGGAAACTATTACTGTGAAAGAATGTGTTGGGTATGTAAATCCATTATAAATTTTATTTATTATTTTATGATTTATTTTCTTTTGTAATTAGTCTTTTATGATTTTTATTATATTAATTTATATGTTTTTGTATTCACATTCAATTCATTTGCTTCATTTAATTATTAATATGTTTCTAATTATTTCTTTTTTAAAAGATCCTACTTATTCTTCTAATTATGAACCAAAATTAATCAAATCGTGCTACTTAGATTTTTGAAAAAAGAAAAAAATTTTAAATGTACTTATGTATGAGGTATTGTAAAAATGAGCAACTATTTGTCTTGGTTCTGAAACTGGAAGAATTGATTTTTATTCTTAGAGTCTTAATTCTGTTGGTCATTCCTGTTAAATTATTGACTATGATTTATTTTTGCAAAGAATTTCAGTTTTATGTAACGCATATTTTAAAATGAAATGTGTAAGAAATTATAGTCAAATGCTTCTCTTTGTTGTCTGTTGTACAAATTTTGTGGTTCACTTAGATATTAGATTTTAATAGTTAAATTTGGTGGTTTTATTTTGTGCTTTCATTATTGGTCAGGATTATTTGTTTCATATAAAGAGACTGTTCATATTGAAAGTTTATATGTTCTTTTGAATTTTTAATATTGTACAGTTGTACTCCATCTTTTATATATATTTTATTCATTAAAATTTTAAGTATCAAATACTTATATTTTAGACGGCAATATGATTCAATAGACAAAAGATTCTGCTTTGACGTAATTGCAGAAGATAAACCTATGCCTTTCACTTTTCAAGCCTTATCTGAAGAGGATAAACGACTCTGGCTAGATGCTATGGACGGAAAAGAACCAGTGAGTATTTACTAATTACTACCTTGAGGATATTTTATTTTCCTTTAATAAATTGATCTTTCACTATCAGTTTTTATAATATGTAGCCATGTCATTGAATGGAAGTTTTCATTTTATATTTTGGGATTTGCATTATCATAAATTTGATTTTTTCCCCCTAATTCTTGAATATTTGATAAAAAAAAAAGATGAAAAGTAATGAAATTCAATGATATTTTGATTATAAAATTGCATTTAGAAAATCATTATAAATTACTACACCTAAAATAGTTTATGCATCTTTTGGCTTTGACATCTTTATCAAAGTTTCTCTAGATATTCAAAATTGATTATCATAATCTAGATATTGCAAAAACTGCTGTTAGTTTTTATTGTTTTATATTTATTTGACTTATCTATATTTTAAAGATTTTCCTTTTCATAATGTGAATATGTTTTGCAGGTACACTCCACATCCGGAAAAAATTCTAAACCCGACTGTTGTATGTATCAGTATAATTTTTATTATTTATTGTAATAATGTACTTCCAATAGATTTTTTTTTTCACTAAAGATATCTCCATTTTCTGTATAAGTGGCTTTGCCTTTTTTTTATCTTTCTTTATTTTACTATGAACGTCACACATTTACTTAAATTATTTTGGTAATAAAATTGATATTAAATACCTCCTCTTTAACTTTCTTGTTGTGTTTGACTCTAGTAAACTTTTTCTCCCATAAATTAATTTCCTTTCTGGTAGTTCCTTCAATTCTTTAAATTTCGATTTATAATATTTCACAAAACTATTCATATATTTTTTCTTAATTCAATACCTTCGATGATATACAGTGGATGATCAGTTAACAAACATAATCAATTACAAGACTATGTTTGCTATCCAAATTGGTCATTAACTGATCATGCATTCACTATAGATTTTTTGTTAAATCGAATTATTCATTCTGGAGACCCAAAAAATTTAATTAAAATATATGTATATATAATTTCTTATTACGTTTACTGAAAAAATTATACCTACATATAGTCTTGTATATTAATTAGTCCTTTTCATTTTTTATTTATCGGCATTAAAGAACATGTCCAACATTTATTGGTTTTTCTCTCTTTTAAGATTTTCTGGAAGTGATTAATAACATTGTTGTAAAAATCCCTTACCTTACTGATATCAGCTTAGTTTGGTTGCCATTCTAAGACCATTGCTCTGACATCCTCTCACTTCTTCAACAAATGAATGATGGGAAGTGCTCATAATGAAATCAATTTTGATTTTGAAGGACATCAAAACTGAAGCTTCTATTAATATTCTATTGGTTAAAAAAAATTTTTTTTACTGCATAGAACTTTGAATTTTAATCGGCAAGTAACATAATTTAAAACAGATGGAAACACATTTTTTGGTCCATTGGGTTCTGTAACCCTACATATCATGCTCCGAGAGCCAAGACGTGTTTGTTAGAATTCATTTGAGTTTGCTATCTGAATATGTGCTCATTCTCTGAACACAAAAATCTTTGATCAAAGTGTTCATTGTATGATTTGTTCGCAGTCCAAACTGTTCATTAACTGATTGCCCACTGTATCTCATTATGCAAAACTAGTTGAATATCCAATATAATTTGAAAGATAATATTGTTCTATGTTAATTAAAGAATACTAAAGCTGTTAAACTGTTCTTATTTATTTTGATAATTTTATAAAAAAAAATTCTTACTTTAAGTAATTAGTTTCTAACCATACTAAGATGTGTAAGCAACGTATGAGTGGGAAATTGTGGAAGCAAGATTGGGCAGAAAAAAGCCCTTGGAAATTGGTTATTGACAGTAAATCCAATTTCAGCTTTGCTTTACTTTTCATTAATTTGTCACTATCATTCATTAAGTAACAATCAAGTTAGTTGTAATTAAATCGTAAGTCATGCTGTTAAGACATGTAACAGGGAAGCTTTGATTGATGGAAAGTGAGGTATTTATCATTGTTGGGAACTCTGTTTCCCTGGAATTTTTTAATTATATGCAATCCCAGAATGTTAATAAATGTCTTCAAATTTTTCTTCTCTTTTTGTCACTGTATACTGCAATGTTATCTTTTCTCCAGTTATTATCTTACGCTGTATTTTCAGTATGTGTGGTTTATTGATTTATTTTTCTTTTATTTTTTAATACTTTTTTCTATAGGCAAGGAGAAATAATTATCATGGTATGCTTTATTTCTGTATTTCAATATTGATTATCTATTTCTTTTTTGTGAGTTATTTATGCTTTATATCAATCCAGCTTCCAAAAAATTATTATTCACCTCCAACTTAAGACCTGGGATTGTATTAATATACTACTCCTCATAATTTAAAAGTTATGTTTATATAAAATCCCTCTCAAATGAGTAAAAATGATACATAATAAATCACATTTCTGTATTTTCAAATCACTTAAATTTACTATGCAATGTGAAATTTGTCCCAATATTGTAGACTAACTTCAATAACAAATAACAATCTATAATCCCGACTTCCATTCTGTATAAGTACATAAATATATTAGCCAGTATAAAAAAATAATTGTGTGTGGGCCATATTCTTCAGAGGAAATGCAAATATTTATGCAGATTTTTCTTTGTTATATTTTTGTAATAGTTCTTTCTGCATATCTATTTGCTGAATTTTAGCTACTTTTTCAAATTTCTTACAAATTTTTTAGATAAAAAATCATTACTAATTTAAATAGAACTCGCTTAAAAATATAGTCTTTATATTTATGAAAATTTCAATGACATATATAAATTAACAAATCATAACTCTTTGAGTTAAATTAGGAAAATATTATAGTGCCTGCTATTCAACAACTATAAAGTTGCTCTGTAAAATCCTTCATGCATAGTGTTTTTAGTTATAACTAAAATTTTTGTTTCTTATTGCATTTCAAATTTATGGTTTCAAGTTCTGGACTGGATTTATGGATATGATGATTGTAAATGATAATAATAAAATTAACTTTATTTATATTTTTTCTTTTAAATTCAATATTGTTTTGTAGGTATTTTTAATAGATTATTTATAACATTTTCACTAAATGTTCATTAAAGGTTTATGGTAGGAAAATGAACACACACACACACACATATATATATATATACACATTGTCAATTGGAATTCAAAAGAAACTGAATAAATTTTTCCTTCTTAAACAGATTAAACAGATAATCGAAATTTAATCTCACTAATATGCTGGAGGAAATTAATTTGTATATGTCAAGAACTTAGAAAAAAATTATACACATAGTTTTGTTTTAAATATTATTTTATGTATATAATATATAGTAGTCATTTACAAATTTAGAAAATATTGCATTTTTTGTACAAACAAATTGTTTATTACATTAGTAAAATGTATTGTAAGATTGTTATCTATAAGATTTATTTTCAAACCAAACATTCACTTAAATATGCATCGTAAAATGCTATTAGTTTTTACTATGTTATAAACACAATTATATATGTAAAATTGAGTGGTTGTACCTTTATATTTTCATTTTAATGTATACTTTTACCCCCATATAATTATACTTTCTATAGTTACTTATAATTCATGATATCTGTCAATATTTTTATGTTTACTGGCCAATGTTTTATAAAGGAATTAGTCAGATTTTACCCATCCAAAATTCAATACAAAAAAAAATGTTTTTAAAAGGTATAAAAAAATTACCTTGAAAACAGTATGCAAATAAAAGAATACTTAAAACATTTTTAGCTGTTAATTTTATTTACTTCTATGATTTATTACTGTTATATTTTTCATGGCATCTTATTTCTAAATTTTTTCTCTCATTCCTGATATTTTCTTTCGATTTTCAGTGATCATGATTCAGCATTGAGTTAATTCTGCAATTATGCTATTTGTCAAGTTGAAGTACATAAGTTTTAAGTGTTATATTTTAGCTTTTATAAAAACTGAGTTAATGATATCATATACAACATGAATTTCATTTAGAGTAAAGTTTCTATTGTTTGAGTTTTTATGTTTAGTATTATATGATGTTTGTTATTTTCACATTTTAAGCATTGCTTATACATTATTAATGAGACATAATAACATTAATATGACTATTTTTCACATTAAAATGATTTATTTAGATTTTTAAGACTAAATTAAGACTGTACTGGTGCAATGTGTAAATAATATTCAAGTGCTTCATTATTATTTACGTTTCCATTTAAATTTGTTTTTATAATATCTTCAGTTGTGTACTATATCAGAAAAATTATTACTGTCCAAAAATGTTATCTTGTATAGTTAGATTAAAATGAGAGTTGTATAAATTATTCTATTTTGAATAATCAAGGGGATATGCATAATCTATAGAGCGTAAACAAAAATAACTTTTACATTTGTACATAGGTATTTTATCTCATTTTAATAGGTTATTAAAATTTGTCAGTGTAAAAACTGTTCTATACTATATGGATAAAATTACTTATCTGTAGTTGACCTAAACATCTAATCTGGAAATAACCGCAGACTTGATGAAGAACTTACTTCAGGATAATAAATGTCTTATATTTTGCATATTAGGCTCAAAATCAAAAACAAATATATAAGCTTAGCAGCTTTTATGAATTCAGCTCAAGTCTTACCTTCTGTGATCTCTGAAGAATCAAGCTATTTATTTGAAAAAAATAGAAGTTAAAGAGTACATGAAATGTTAAATGAAATGGATAATTTTGATTTATATATTATGAAACCAAAACTAGTTTGAATTGTTATTCTCAAATCTTCAAAATAATACAAGGTGGCTTTCCAAAATGTGAATTTTTTACTTTTAGTGAAAGCTCTTATGTGACTCCATTTTCAAGATTTTGAAGGACACATCTCACAATATTATGGATGTCATTATTACCAATGGCAAAACAATGTTAAATGTAGAAAATTATGTAATAGTGTTAAATCAATTGAGGGTCATTTCTGAAGTCAAAACTTAAAAATCACATATTTAATTAAAAACATTACTAAGCATCTATAATTGCAAAAGTTGTTGTGTTTCCCTCAAACAGTTCTTTTACATTGCAGTCTGTAATTCCAGGTATTAATTGAAATTATTTTTGACCAGTAACATATGGATAATATCAAATTTTGAATCTAGTGTTAAAATATAAAGTTGTGCAAAGTAAACTAATTTTCCTCAATGATAAACTACAATATCTTAAAAAAAAACTAATTTGTAATGCAAGTTAATTATATTGTTAAACTGCATAAAAAAATAAGTAAATATTTTAATTTGTAATTTTCCATCTTGGCAGTTTTTTAAGTAACTTCTGCAATATATTATTAAATATTATAATCTACTAATATATTACATTCATTAATTTAGCATTTGCTTTCAAACATGGTGGAATACTCTCTTCCAGTTTTGTTAATCAAGTGTTTAAAAAATTATGAATTCGAGAAACTATAAAAATTTAAATTAAAAACTTATTTTATAATTAAAAATTTTTGCCTCTTACAAATTTTAACTTTAAAATTTTATTCCGTGATCTTCATTTTATTTTACAAAATTCAAATCACAGAAGATTAGAATTGCAAATATTAAAACATGATTTGAGTTCTCTATTTTTACATGCATTTTTTATTTATTTGTGTTAGAAAGTACTTGCAACTTATGATTGTACTCCTTTATGTCTCACTAAACTTGTTTATGTGCATTAATTATGCAAATATATTACAAATCTGTTATTCATCACACAATAGGATCAAACTTTACATCATAAATAAATATGCAATTCAAATTATATATATATATATAAAAAAATTGGTGACCATTAATATTATATAACTTTCATTAATATTTTTTTATGTTTACTACTTCAACATTGTTTCTGCCTTATAAGTAATTTTAATATGCTTAGATTTGTTTGCACATAAAAATTTAAAAACACGATTATAAAATAAAAGAGAATACATACAATTTTTAATGCACTTATCAATTAAATTTGCTTTTGAAGTATTGTCATATTTGATACAAATATACAATCTAGTGTCATATTTGGTTTTGCAATTTGTTTATTTTTACTGTAAATATGAAATATTTTGGAAATGAAATAAATTACTGATGAGTATAATGTAATTAAGTTAGTCTTTGAAGATGTCTCTTTTGCACAATATCATCTTTTTAAAAACAATTTTCTATGTATACTTTCATCTAAGGCTCCAGTGGAAATAAAAGCACATATACTTACTGAAGTAATGATATTTTCAATTTATACATTAACAGACATTAAAGTCTAATATAAAATAGGCTTTAATATTTATAGAACTTTGAATACTCATAGTGATTTGATATCTATCATGACAGTAAATTGTTATCTATCATAACACTAAATTAGGATCTCATCATCCTAGGTATTTGCGTTGTCTCTTTGCACCAATTCAAAATTATGAAGCTGTTGTCTACATAATCCTAAATGATCAAGTACAATCTAGTGTCATATTACATTTATTTTTATTTGTAATAAATTCTGCACTTAAAATAAAATTTAAAATTATCTACTTTAATACATTTTACTCTCTTTACAACCATCTTTTTCATTTTGATTTATCATAGTCTAGATTCTCATCCAGTAGTTGACAAAAGAAATAGGTGAAAATGAATGAAATCATAGTCTGTAAATTGTCATCTCTTACATGATTTTTAACATATGATATAATGTTGATCACCTTACATTGACTATTGAATTTCAAATTTATTGGTTTTTATTATTCCATAATTTTTTTTCTAAATTTATTCAAAACTTTATCTAAAAATATTTAATGAATAAAAATACTATAAAATTAATACACTCTACAATATTTTTTCAATTTTGTAGCAATTTATGTACTTAAAATGTATGATTATTTAATTTTCAGTTGCTCTTGATGAATGTGGATTTGCTTTTGTTCAATGGTGCATTAATTTCATTGAATCAAAAGGACTGCTGGATCAAGGATTATATCGACTGGTGGGTGTTAATTCGAAAGTCACAAAGCTCACCCAGTTAGCCATAGGTAAATCGAATTAGTTTCTTAAATGTTCTGTAACCTTCATATTGTGATACCGTAATTGAATTGTGTTAATTTACACAAATTTTTGCAAATTCCATTTATTATGCTTTTTTGAAAATTACTTTTGTCAAACATACCTCGCTTCTTTTGTAAAAAATATATTCCATCTTGAAGTATAAATCATTGGAAATTTTGTAGCTGAATTAATTTACTTTTATAAAGTTTTAAGTTGTTTTCTATAATTATTTAATAAACATTTCATTTTAGTTATGAAATATGGATTCTGTTTGGATATAAAAGCATATGTAATGAGGGAAAATTAATTAATATTATCATGGTAATTTAAAAACTGCTCTTTATTTAAATGTGATTTTATTAATTAAAATAAAGCAGTGTCAGCAGCATCAGAGGATCAAAATTTATCCACATCTGGTGGGACTTAGTCCTTACATCCATATTGAATATTTAAGAAATAATTTATATATTAAGGAAAGATCTAGAATTCTACATAACTTTAGATAATATTTAAAATTAAAAATTTCTTACTTTGTTTAAAAATTACTATGGCTTAGATACAAACAACTGATAGATTAAGTAACATATATATTATGTGTGTATTTTTTCTGTGTTTGGATGCAATGTATAATGAAACTATTTTCCTTTCAAGTTAATTTATGAATTTCTTCAACAGCTAGAGAATACTAAATTAGCTATAATTACTAATTTTTCTTCGCTAATATTGCTAATAATGTTTGAATTTTTTCTATATAATATTGATATTTTAAAATCTTACATCCTTTTTTTCATCCTACAAATCAGTTTATTGTAAAAGTTTGTTTATTGTAAAACTAAAAAATATCTTTTGGCAAATTTGTATTTCAAATCGCAAAAAAAAAAAAGCATTGTGCAATAATAAAGTGCTTTTGTATTATACCTTTTGCTGTTATAAAGACACTAGAAAATTAAATAATTCATAGTATCTTCTTTAAATGAATTGTGGAAATTTCCCTTTTTTATTGAAACTATTTTTTCGATAAAATAGAAAGTAAAGCTCAAAATAGTAAATTTTCTATAATTTAGTGAATAAAATGTCTTGCTCGAATAGTAATCCTTTTAAATGTTATTATTGTGCTTTAATGATTTAATTGTAGAATGAATTTTTTAAATTTTGGTTCATGAATGGCCTTCAAAATTTTTAACACAAATGTATGCTGTGTACTTCATTTTTTTATTAGTAATATGTGAATTATCATTTTTATAGCTGTATTTTAAACTTTGAATAAAATTTGTTGTTTCTTTTATTGCCAGAAAGTAAAGGAATTAATTTACCTGCCTTAGATGAAGAAGAATATGAATTAAAAACTGTTACAAGTGCCTTAAAAAATTTCTTCAGGTACATTTCAGGTCTTTTAAAATACTATATTTCTTATTATAGCTGGTTGTGAGATTATTTCCCTTCTTTTTTATACAATAATTTATTGTCATGTATATTGAAAAGTCTAACATGAATATTTCAACTTTTACTTTAAAAAACTAAACTCAGTGGCATGATAGCCCCATGAAGTCAGACATATAGTGTCATATCTGTTTTCTTGACCAACGGCCTTAGGGTGTGAATCGTATGTCCTGGTTTGGCTGTCATCCTTATACAAAACTCCTGTAATTAGTTTCCTAGCATGTTTGTTATTCAGTTTTGACAAAAAAATTTTGTCGTATTCGGTCATCGACCATGTTTCACCAGCATATGTTACTATGGGTCTTATCAGGGTTTTATATAGTAATAATTTCGTTTTCCTACTAATAAAACTAGACTTTATATATTTATGTGTACCATAAAAGCATCTATTGCCAGCAGCAACTCTATTATGTATTTCCATCGTTGCGTCATTATTGGTGTTCAATTCACACCCAAATAGGTAAAACTGTTAACTGCTTGGAATTTATAGTCTTCAATTTCAAGAAAATTTCCATTAAAGCTCGCAGTTGTCGTGTACTTGGTTGATAAACAAATGCATTTTCTTCGCCTCATGCTCCAAGGACAAGAAAACTTGTTTAAGTACTCCTACAGTTCTGGCGACAATAGCAATGTCATCAGCAAATGCAAAAATTTGCGCAGATTTGTAAAAAATTATTTTTCTGGTGTTGATTGCTAAGTCTTTGGTGGTTTTCTGGAGAGCAAGATTGAATAGAAGACACGCCAAAGCATCTCCTTTTTTGAGACCATTTGTAAAAGCAGTAGGTTTCAGATAAGTTATTTTGCACCTTAACTCTCAGTTTGGTTTCACTTAGAGTAATTGCAACCAACTTAATGAGTTTTTCAGGTATGTTAAATTCTTTTATTGACTGCAGCTTTCTGTTCACTGAGTTCATAAGCTGTCCTAAAGTCAATGAACAAGTAGTGAATGTGAATGCTAAATTCATTGGTTTTTTCCATGACTTGCCTCAGGTTAAAAATTTGTTCTGTTGTTAATCTTCCACGTCTAAATCTGCATTGATAATCCCCAATAACGTTTTCAATATAATTTGTTAGCCTGTTGAATAGGATGGTAGAAAATAGTTTGTAGAAAGTACAGAGCAGGCTGATGCCTCTGTAATTTGAGCATTCTAGAATATCACATTTTTTATGTATAAGACAGGTTATGCTCAATTTCCAGTCTTCAGGTAAAACTTTGTGAATCCTTTCAAAATCAATTAGGTGGTGTATTTCCTCATCAACAGAACATCCTCAGTGTTGGCATGGGTTATGGGTGTGGCCAGAACGTAGTCTTGTGAGTTTCCATTCAACATATCATTCAAATACTCATTCCACCATTTAGGAACTTCTGTTCTGTCATTCAAAATAACTTTGTTTTTGTCCCTACATGCAGTAACCCTAGGTTTGAACTCCTTACAGCCGAAACTTATTTCTCAAAAGAAAGCCCTGCTTTCATTAGAGCTTCGTAAAAGTTCAACATCTTTGAAGCAATTTTCATAAAAAAGTCTCTTATTGGCCCGGCGTACTTTCTTCTCTTCTTGTTTTGCTGTCTTGTATTCTTCAGTTGATCTTCTTGAGTTTCTTTTTTGAAACATATTTTTGTATGCAGCCATTTTTGCTTGCAATACTAGCATGCATTCATGGTCAAACCAGTCATTATATTTTCTTCTTTCTGTGGTGCCTAATGTGTCATGTGCTGTATTTATGATGGCATCCTTCAGTGTGCTCCATTTAGTTTCTATGTTATCCATTTCAGCTAAGTTTGATAGTCGAAATGTTTCATATAAAGTTGATTGGAGACTTTTTGATGGTCTCATCTTTCAGTTTTTTGCAATCAACTCGTTTGACTCGTTCCCCTTTCAGCTTACGAGCATTTAAGGTTTTAGCGTGGTGATAACAAGAAAATGGTCAGACTCGATGTTTGCACCTCGAAAGGTTCAAACATCTTTTTTTCACAACTGTAGTACACTGTGTGGTCTTTTTTCTCGATGATTCCTTCGCATATACCCATCTCATTTCTTGTATGGCGAGTAAGTCGATGTTATTCACATCAAATTCTTCCGTTAAAAACTGTAATCCTATACTATAGTACAACGTACAAACATTCCATATGTCAAAGTCCTAAGTCCGTTTCCAAGTCGTTTTCCTTTAGACAGCCAGGTATGTCTTTCTTCGGATTTCGTAACAAGAGATTTTTTATAGGGTAGGGGTGTCAGCCCTACGCCCAACCCCATTCCAGTTGCCTCTTACGACATACAGTGGGACTATTCTTGGCCCTTTGGTTACCACATGGTCACCATTAGGGTTCCCCGGTTCTCACACAGGGAAAAAGTTCCTTTTAGTATTACGAATAGTTTTTACTGAAGCTGCTTTACAAAATATCAATATTCTCTTTATGCAATAGTAATTTCTTTTAAAAAAAAAATATTTTGACAAGATATTTTTACTGTAATATTTGCTCTCTTATTGTAACAAATGTCTAACCTATTAAATTTTATGTATTTACTATTTCTTTTTTTTGTATTTACTTAATTTTTTCATGAGTTACACTGAAAATAACTAAAAAATACTTCTTTTCTTGAGAACGTGAGTTTTCATTCATTTTTTAACTATCAAAATTTTTATTACAATAATTGAAATGCTTCTAAAAACTTGTTTTAAGCTAAAAAAAATAACTTATATGCTCTTTCTTGCATTAAAAGTTATTAAAATTATTGTCTACTCAAACAATACCAACACCTTATCTTATGTTGGTATTGTTTGAGATTTACCCCGAAAATACAGTTTGCTCCCAAATCAAAGATTATTAAATTATGTAAGATTGCAATGTATTTTCTGCTTTTATCATACTGTGATTTTCAAACTTAATAGAATAAGTAATTTGTTTTCTTCAATTTAAAATTTTGATCATTTTTCAGTGCCAGATTTCATCTCTGGTAAAGTGTATTGATATTCGAAATTTTCTGTGCTCCAATTGTTAACTATCAAGATTTATAAAGCTGATTATCATTTTATGTATCAAATTTGATATTTTAATTTACCACGTTTAAAAAATTCCCAATTGAAAAGTAATCTAAATGGTAAAGAAATTGTGTGTTATTTTGTGTAAACGACACATACTTGAAACTAGTTTAAATAAGCCTTAATTTGTTTTTAATTTATGCATAGGAATCTTCCTGAACCCTTACTTACATTCAGACTGCATGGAGCATTTATTGCTGCTGCAAGTAAGTTATATACTATTTTATATTTGTATGTTAGAAAAATATTATATTCATATAACATCATGGATGCTTATATATTTAAAATCAATTTAACTTTTATGAATAAGTAATCAAGGAAACATCAAGATGGTGAATTTGTAAATGTTTGCATTTTATTCATGTTTCATATACTGTTTAAAATACTCCTTTTTATGAAATAACCTGTGCATATATTTTTTAATTATTATTTTTGTGTTTTTCAGACATTTCTGTATTTTTAATTATTAATAATGATTTACAAATGAGTATTATTCTATTTTGTATTTAAAAATTTTAAATACAAGTCATATTTGAATACTTGAAATTTCTGTTTGATTTTCTTGTAACAACAGTTAGCATTACATAAATTTCAATTAAAAAGGAAGAAAAAAATACATAAATTTTTTTACAAATATTATTCATGCAGAAACTCATGCTTGTGAGCATAGGAACCTGAATTTTAAAACAGTCTTATGTTTCAAGTCATATAAAGTGATTTATGTTAATGAAATTTTAACAGAATTCTTCTCAAAAGCAATGTCCAGACTGATGAAGAAGCAAAGCTTACTCAAAATACTTTGCAGAAGATAATTCCATATAAATGAACTTATCTTATTAGTCTTTTTTATTATTATTCATTTCATATTTTAACATAATATATTTAAAGAAAATATTGATTTAACAATTTATTTGATATTTCAATTTTCTTTTTTAATTTAATTTCATTTCATTTCTAAGAAGAATCTTGATTTTAAGGAATACTTTTTGAAGTATTTTAATCAAATTAGTAAAGTAAACAAATTTTATACTTTATAAGTTTTAAAATTTATTTGTCTGCTTGAAGTGTTATGCATTTTCCTATTTGTTAATTAAATTTTAACTACTGATGTGAAAAATGTTTTTAAGTTATATTTTATAATATTTTAGAGCAAGAAAACAAAGCATTGAGGATTAACAACATTCATGCATTAGTTCATTCTTTGCCTAAACCTAACTTTAAAATGTTGGAACTACTCACTAGTCATCTTTGCAAGTAAGATTACTATAGAATGTATGTCTGAATGTGTAGTAAAAGTATAATTATTAGATTAATGCTTTAGCTTTATATTCTATTGGCTATCCACTTTATTCCTACAATCATTATTTTCTTGTATTATGTAGTTATACTATTAGTCTATAAAAAAATAATGTTATTTTGTGAAATAAATTTATGATATGATTTGATTTTCTGGGAATATTTTCGATTTTTTATTTCATAATTCTATTTGATTTTTATAATGCCTTTGAATTGTACTTTTTATATATTAGTTTATAAGTTAATTTATATTGTTTAAATTTTCCGGCCATAAAAGGTAATAAAGATAATATATTGATCTATTTAGAGTGTATAATGTTGCTTGGATAAATTTGATTTGTTCTTTAAATAAATAAGATAAATATTTACTTTATCTGTAACATGCTTGTTAATTTGCAAACATTGGTTAACATGCAGTTTTGAGTGGAGGGAATCTTATTTTTTATTTCTTTTACTGCTCACTCCTCTTACTCTGGATTAAAATATTTTTATATTTGTGTCTATGTATAATATGTATGCATGTTTGTGTGTGTGTGTGTAGTAAAATATATTTTAATTATGCTATATTTATTTACAATTAAAATTTATTCCTTTTTAATAGTTCTATTTCTGAAGCAAATATAAAGAAAACTTAATTCACATAAACAAAATAATGAGATTTTTCTTACTACAAAATATTATTTTTAAAATTGACCTTAAACTAATGACTCAGGCATTAATTAAAATATTAAATCTTTTAGTAGAAGCAGAAGGCTATTATTTTGTTTTACCTTGCATTATTTTTCCTTTTTTATTCAGTAGTTTATGGTAATGTTGTATTCTTATTTACTTCTGTTTGTTATATTTGGCATAATATATTTCAGAATAGCAAAATTGTCAAATAAGAACTTAATGACAGTTTCAAATTTGGGTATATGTTTTGGGCCAACACTATTGCGCCCTGAAGAAGAAACTGTTGCTGCTATTATGGAGATAAAATTTGGAAATGTTGTAGTTGAAATTTTAATTGAAAATTTTGAAAAGGTAATTTAATTATTTTTAAATGATTTTTTTATAGTATGTCTGATTTTATTCTTACTGTTCAGATAGATTTTTGAGAATTTATTTATATTTACATTGAACAAAAGTTATTTTCTTGGTTTGATATCAGTTAAACTTTAAAATATGTTTTTAGGAAACATTGTAAAATATGAATGTTCTGTATAAAACATTTTTACAAAAATTTCTTGGAAAAACGAACTAGAATATAAACATAGAATATATAGATAATAAATTGAAAGATTTCTTGAATTGTTTAATTTTTATATAAATTGCCTTTTTTAGAATGTTGTTTTACTCTTTCTCTGCAGTTACTGCTTAGAGTTACCCAAAATCAAATGAAAAATAAATATTATTTGAATTACAAGACAGTGTATTTGTTTCTTGAAAACTGATTTTATTTCTTATTATTCCTAATTCTTTTGTTTACAGTTATTTTGTACTATTTTTGACTACAGATCTGACTAAATATTATTAAGAAGTATTTATCTTTGTTATTCTTTTAAGTAATAATGAATCATGTCTGCCACACCATCTTTTCTTATTAAATATAATGTGTAAAACAATTGTGTTCAAAGAATCAAACTGTTTAGAAATTATGTACCTATGATGCTACATATTTGTTTAAAAAATAAAAGTTATGTGCTAAACGTTAGCCATTAAGTCAGGTTTTAATAACATTTCATGTTATTCAAGTATTATTATAATACTGCTTTCATTTGTAAATTTATTCATTATTATTATGTACCTATGTTAAAAGAAAATTTTTAGACTTAACTAATGTACTCACATAGATTTGGGAGAAAAATATCAATCCAGGATCAAATTTAATGTTTAAAATTTGTGTTAATATTTTAATAATTTCATGTAAAAACTAAAAGTAAAAACTTTTGATTTAAATATTCTAGTTACCTCAGATTTTGCAAAATTTAGTTTGAGTGACACTAAAACATATCATCAAAAAATATTCTTGATTAATTACTTAAATTTTGCTTATTGCTTGCTTAATTATTAACTAGGCAAATTGAAGAATAATAGGCATATCTTTGAAAGTGTATTTGCCTTTCAAGAAAAGTTGTTGATAAAATATATTACAGAAACAACTTTGATATGAAACCTATACAAAAATTTGGTTCTATCTCTGATAAATTCAAAATTGACTGATAAATCTTATATCTTATTTTACACAATGTTTTGTTTCTAATTATCTTTAAGAATTGCTATATCTTCTATAATGATAAAAAAGAAACCAGTATTAGGAAGAAAATTTTTATTAATTAAATTGACATAATGTGCTGATTTTTTGTATGTTTATGTTTCAAATATGGGTATATAACACTACTTTTACTGTAGAAACTATTCATTTCTCAGCACCTATACCAATACATTCTGTGTGTACTTGATTCTAGTGCAATTTACATATGTATTTTCTACTCTTTATGTATACTTTTCATGATCAAGTCTTTTGTTTCAGGGTTTGCAATTGCTTTGTTTTCTTATTTTATTAATTCACACTAACTTAACTGAAGGCTTTTGTCACAAGGGAATCTTCAACAAATTTCAAATATACCAAGGTTGTACTTAGTGCTTTAATAGAAATTTGTCGCATCCTCTTTGCTCTTTGTTTCCACTCAGAATTACTGCATTGAACTACATATATCAAAAGCATTATTAAAAACTATGATAGAAAACCTATTAATTTTCCTTCTAAATCTGTAACTTGATATCATATTATCTGTTGTTTTGTTGTTTCATATCCCAGATGGTGTAGCTGAGCTTAACCATGTCCATAAAACTAAAAATCATTAAAAAGTCCAAAAATAAAATAGGATCTTCAAAACCTCTTATTTATCTAAATGTCTGAAGTACCTTTTGTAGTACTATAATGAGAAATTACTTTTTGAATCTGTTGTATCAATCTATTTTTCAGCATCTAAAGTTCTGTCAGGAATAGTCCATTTATTTCTTTTGGCTATGTTTGAAAGAAGCATGGTGTGATCCATTAATGCAAAAGTTGATAAATAAGCTTTTTTTATGCAAATTATGAGGAAGAGAAGTTTTTGCTTTAATAAGTATCATAATCTTATTCAATTCACCTTATTCAAATTTGTTAGATGAAAAAGAATTTAGCCATATTATACTTTATTCTTTTGGATCATAATGTAACTCAAAAACAAACTTAGATCTGGTTTTCTCTCATAGTTGGTTTATTAGCCTTCCAAGATACTATTGAGTATTGCAAATGTGTCTGGTTTCCTTATAAGAAAGAGTACAAAATTTTATTCCATATTTAGATAATTAAATATTTATTGTCAGAATGGAAAATTTCCTCATGAAATAACTAATTCACCAACTGTTATATATGCACTGTAGGTTAATTATTTTTTTGATATTTCTACTTATATTTCTCATTAGTCATGATTGATCACATATTTATTGAATACAGTATATATCTATTCTGATATTATTTATTTGCTCTACATGCAATCAATAATAGAATTCTGTTAATTTTTCTTAAAACGAAATATGTATTTTATTATAAAAATGTCCAAAACACTTATTTTTGCTTTCACAAATAACCTTGGTTTGCAGTCAAAACAAGAAAACTTAATATAAAAATTAAATAATTTGGATCAGAATTGTAGTACATCTAAATGATTATTATATTTGGTTTGTTTTGTCAATCAATTTAAAAATTATCTCACCAAAATACATGTATACATGCCAGTAAAAATTAAAAAACAATATCGGAATTATATGTTAAATTTAGATTTTTTCTACATGATAAAATTATTGGATCTATATGCAAATGTAACTTTTAAACACAGTGACTGAATTATTATAGCAAATACATCAAATAACAACATAGCATTTGTTATTTTTTATGTTAAGAATAATTTCTTATGGTTAAGTGAGTTGCAGGTTTATTTGGGGTTTTTATTTTTATTTAAAATTCTAATATTGTTATTTGCCTCTATATTGATGTTAAGCACTCAATACAGTATTGGATTTTAGAGATTATTCTTGATATACATCTGGTGACAATTTATGAATACAACATCAAAAATTATTTTAGCTTACATTACTTATATCAAAATCCTGAATTATAGGAATAAATTAATTACACATTCTCATCATCATAACTTTATTAATTCAATTTATGTTTTCAAATTTTAATCATAATTTTTTACTATTTTCTTATTCTTCTATATCATTTTTGTCCCTGTATTTCAGAAAAATCCTTTTGAAACCTAAATTTAAGAAGTTATTGATATTAATTTTTGCAGTTTGTACTTTGCATTAACATGTCTTCTATTTAATTTGCTATAAATATGTTGCTAGAATAAAAAATTTGTTTGCATTATTGCTTACAATAATGTTTTTAATTAATTCTTAATTCTTCATGTTTATTTTTCATCTTTCAATATTAAAGTTATTCTTAATGTTTTGTAGATATTTAAAAGTGTTCCTGAATCTGATATCTTAAGACGGCAACCTCCACCTTATGTACCTCCTCCTCAACCTTTTCGAAAAGATGGACATCAGTCACCTCCGCTTGGACCTTTATCACCAAACCGGACATCTGGCATTGAAAACTTAAGTCCTAGAAGTATTTCACTTAACATATCCAACTATAGTCCCAATTCTTCCAATTTTCCTGTCTCTTATATTAATACACCTCCTGATCAAAAACAGAGAGCTGGAATAATGCTATATAATCCTATCTGGAATAGTTAGTATTTCTTTTAATAATGTGTTTTAATTAAAATGTATGTATAACTTTAATCAATTCTCCAATCATGTAATTAAAGTATTATTTAAAATGTTAAATTTATTTTAAAAGTTAATGAATTCAAAGTTTAGAACAATTTTCAACTTGTTTCTGAAGAGAAAAATTATTAACTTTTTAAACCTTTTTCATTTTTATTTATTTTATTTTTTTTAGTTTCTATTTATTAATTTCGCTTTTAAATGAAGTACCTGAATTTTTAAAGTTTCATTTGAACTGCTGTATTTAAATTATTTTTCTACTTGTAATCTTATGTTTTTAAACCCTTCCATTAATAAAATTATTTTTAATGTTTTCTTTTTTTAAATATTGAGGATTTTGTTTTCCAAACTAAAATTTAAAATGATATTAACATTGAATCTGTTATTAAAAAATTCTTCCCATTTAAATTTTAAAATTATTTTAAATAGAATTAAGATTCTATTTAAATATAATTTTGAAAGAATAGGTTTTTTTTATTTAATTTCTAATTTAATGTAATTTTTACATTAGTAAAACACATAAACTGCTGAGCAAAAATTATTCAAGTAATTTACATAATTTAGAAAGACTAGGGCTTTTATTTACTTTTAAATTTAGTGTAATTTTTACATTAGTAATACACATAAACTGCTGAGCAAAAATTGTCAAGTAATTTAAATTGTTTGGTATCTATCCTAAATATTATTGCCTCTATGCAAACACTAAAAAGTTTTTAATCACTATTGTATTTAGAAAAATCTTAATTTTTATGTATTGTGTGTTGGGAAAGAATCTAGTATTCATGCAAGGAAAATTTTACTGAAATAATCGTGATTTTTGATTTTATATCTATTTGTGTTTTCGAAAATGTAAAATTAAAAGAATTTTGTATGCTAATTAATTTTTAACACTGCTTCATAATTTACTCTTTTCTTCTTGTAATTTTCTTGTTCTTTTTCATTTTTCTACGGGAAGAAAATTTTTATATCTGTGGTACATTTGTTTTATAATTTTAGAAAATTTTTTTCGTCATATTTTTTAATTTACAAAATTTGGCTAATCTTTAAAAAAATCGTGTAGCAGCTGGTGATGTATGTTAGATAAGAAAAGTATGTAAAGAATCCAATCTCTGTTGTTAAATAATATTAATTAAAATAGTTTTCTTTAAGTTGAAAAAAACCACTCAATATATATGCTTATTTTCTTTTATCTTAAATAATTAAAATCTAGGTAGTTATAAATATGTTTTGAGATTTTTCAGTAGACTATTTATTTATCTGAAATGATTAAAGAGTATTTAATCAACAATATTGTTTATTTCCTCTAAATTTGAGGCAAAACTTCAGTAATTTCTTAAAACATCTAGAGAACATTGTGGTGCCAATTAATTTTGTAATGTTTTTAAGATAGATTTTAATGGTACAGGTCAATTATAAAAATTTTGAATTCAACATTTTAATATAGTTTTTGACATTATTGAATTTAGTATATAGCTTACTTTAGAAAAATGAAAAGAAACTGCTGTCAAAAGATGTATTTGAAATTTTTAAAGACTAATTCATATTTCTATATAAAATTATCATGCAGAAACAGCAATCACTTACAATTTTTAAATAATATATTTTAAATTATTACTTTCAAATAGTGTTCTAATTTTTAGGCATTTTTGTACAAAGTGTTAAAAAGTATTTAATTTGATATATTTATAAATATTTTTTCTCTATAATTCTTATATTATTATAGTATTTACTGATGCTACTAATATTAAGTGTCTTTATTTTGCTGTGATTGCGATAATGTATTATGGAATATGTTATGACTAAGTTTATACTAAAAGAGATATAATGATAATTTTTGTGTCATAAGACAGTTTTATGATTTTACATATTATTTTATTTTGCATATGTCCCAGTTTCAATATTTACTATTTTCAAAATTAGCAAATATTTTAATAGAAAAAAGCTCTGATTCCAGGTCCTTATTTTCATTTGTTAGTTTGATACTTATAGTTTATGTAAATATTCAATTAAATAGTTTCCTTTACAATAGCTGTATATAAATTTATTATAGTTAACTTTATAAGATATTGGTTTTATTTACAGGCAAATTTTTTCCACTTAGGCTGTAAATCAAATAAAAAATATGGAGTTAGAAAATATGTATGACTTGCTAATAGTATAATTTGTATGCTTATATATTAAAATAATTTTAAGAAAAGAAATGAGCATCCATTGGATTTATGTAGACTTAATGTGAATGCATATAAACCATCTCAATTTTTACACAAGTATATTTCTCATATAAAAGAAAATTTATAAAAAATGTTCTCCTGCAAGCTCTTCAGTACTTTTAAAATTAGCCTTATAAGAGTTTCTGTGTCCCTACTATTCTGGTTGGAAGTAGTTTATTTGTCTTTTAAGAAATATATTAACTTAAAAGTCTAACCTAGATATAGTGATTAAGTTATAATAAAGCATTTTTTATATAAATAATGCAAAACGTTAAAATATTAAAATTTTTCTTTAACAAATTTTTAAATTTTTCTTAAATGTCTAATCTTTTCATTAGTAAATATAAATGGTATAAAAAGCATTTTTATACTAGATGGTTTACCTCTAAGTGAAAGCACAGAATCCCTTTCATCTCGTTCTGCAGCACCTCCACGGCCCCCTCTTCCAGAGCAAAAGAATTATGCCTATCCTTCCTGGAACAATGAAATCGACATACCACGAAACACAGGTATTAAAAATAGATTAATGTTTTGAATTAGTTGTTCATTTAGGATAAAAATTCATTCAGTTATTTAATAAAAGTTTATTTATTATAGCATATTATCTTAATATATGTAAAGCATATTAGAACTTTAACTTTTATAAGTTTTATTTTCTTTAAATAAAAATAATATCAGTCTTAGTTACAAATTTTTCAACTGTCTAAATTGTTAATTCATAATTTCATATTCCTATTTATTTTAAGCAAAATTTGTTAGGATTTCTTTTTGTTCTCATCTAATATCATATTATTTAAATTGTGCTAACCTCAAGTATATCAACATTTATTTGTAAAATGTTTATGATTGTAATATTTATGGTTTTCTTAATTGTAAGTTATTGTTGCTATTTCTATAAAAAAGTAAGTATTGAAATAATTTGTGTAATTATAAAATTGAAGTATATGTTTTACCAAAAAAATTTAAAATTCTTACAAAAAAAATTGCTTAAAACATAATTTACACTTCTATAATTTATTTTTTAATGTTACTGTTGAATTAGGTTTAATAATTTTATAATCATAAATTTTTTGTTTTTAAATACTATTCTTTATATCAGGATTATTAATAACTATTTTATATTTTTCAAGTAGCTAACTAATTGAAGTATTTTATTTGCACTATCTTTGTGAATAATGAGTTTGACTATTGCAGCTATGCTAAAAATGTAATATCTATCTACATTTTTATAGTTTTTTGTAATTATTTACTATTTAGAAATATTGAGATACAAAAAAGTTTGTATCACTAATAAAAAAAAGTTAATGTGCCTTTAAGTCATAAAAAATTCTGTTTTATTTCCATAAATATTTTTACTATATATTAAAATTTCTATTCTTCAGTCTGTTTGGAATAAGTCAACACTAAAATCATAATCTACAATTTTATATATTTTTCAATGTTTTTAATTTTATAAAAAAATTCTAAAAATTAAATCTGTTAATGTATTTTTTTATACTAAATCATATTTTAAAATATGGCCCATGATTAAAGTTTTGCTAAATAAAAAAAAATAATCATAATTAATGAATCTAGAAATCTTAATAGTTAATTTCAATTGTTCTTTTTCTTTGTGTATGATTTTGTCTACATTAATTCTTTAACTTTCTTCCATTACTTATGTTTTTTCAGCAAGAGTTATTTTTATTGCATATATGGATGTATTTATTAATATTAATGTCTTTTTGACTACTTTCAGATGTTGTACTCTATTATTCTTACTTTTCTGCTGATTAAACAAATCTATGTGGTACCCATTTTAATTTCTATTTATAGATTTAAACTAAAAACTGTAAGGAATAATCTTTTTGCCAGTTATATATGTGTTGATATTAATAGCAAGAAACATCTATAGATTCTATAAAATTCCAGAAATTGTTTTTTTTTCAGGACCCTATAAGGCTCTATTATCTTAAGTCTGAAAAATCATGAATAACTCCTGAAAATTTCTAATTTTTTTGTTTGGACATTTTTGTTAGTAAATGATAATTTTTATTGGCACTTATTTGTCTATTTATTTGAAACTTTTGAATTGAAAAGTATTTGAATGTTAATTTTTGTTATCTCTACTTGATATAACAAAATTGTTATAACTAGTCAGTGTTGCAAGTTTATTTCATTGGAAACTAATATGAACAAGAATTTGATTGCGAAACATAAAAATATAAGCCTGCTATCCTGTCTAGTTACTCTTTGATTAAAATTAATCAAAATGATGGCATTATAAAATTAATTAGAAAATATGAAGGTTTTTTTTTCTAGTTTCTTCAATGTTATTGATTTTTAATCATAAATGATGAATTATATATAGCCAATATCTTTGATTTCAAAATCCATTTCATTCACTTAATTTAGCTTTATTCTGTCCATGATGATAATTAATCAATTAATTAACATTGTTAAAAAAATAAAAGTAAATTGTAATGGAATCAATCTGTGCTATTTTTGTTACTGAAATTTCATTTTGTTAGAAATATTACTTAATAAAATTTGTTTAGTAGAAATTAGATTTTTTACTAAATTTTAATTTGAAAATTTCATTAAACAAGTAACAATTTATAAAAAAAATAAAAATAGAAAACTAAAAATCGTACAATTATTATACTTTGTAAATGAAAACCATGTAGATTTATCAAAATTTTTTTTAATCTTTTATAGAATATATTTAACTATCAAGAAAATTCATAATTTTTAAAGAATAAACTGTTAATTTTACTGAAATTATGAATTGATGATTATTTTATGTAATATTAGGAATACCTAATTCACATCAGCAATAGTGAAATTTAATATGCACATATTGTGCATGTAGAGAACTAAATGATGTCAGCCAGTTTTCTGTGCATTTGTAATGAATAAATATTATGCATGTAAATTTATAGCATAATTTCACAACTCTTTAATACAAATTTCGAAAACATTTTTGCTGATTAAATGAATTGCAAAAAAATGTGTCTTTAACTTGAAATTATAAACAAATTGCTTTCATACATATATATATATACAGTAGTGACTAAATGTACACTTTTGGAAATTTTTATGTTTTTGAACTTTGTATGCTTATAAAAAATGTTACACTTCCCAAAATGCAAACTTGTTTATATCATTTTAAAGAGAATATATTACTGAATTCAATTATTTGCAATACAAAAATAAGTTATATGTACTTTAATATAAATTAAAAACACAGTTATGAAGTGGTTTGTAATGTCTAGTTTTCCTGACCAATCACTGATCTTGTTCTGAGAACCAATCAAATGTTAATAACTGCCAGTGGAAGCTGACATCATGTTTACACTTGAAACAATTCATTATTTTGCTTTGTTCTGTAGAAGGAGGACCTGTTTCTTATACTCTGCAAATACAAGTAGACATTTTTGTAAAAATTTTCATTATTTAGTCAAGAAGCAATGACATCAAATAAAAGAATAGATTGGAAACCTAGAAAAAGATGTAATATTATTGTGCTACGAGAAAGTGGTATTTCCTATGCTGAAATTGCAAGACAGGTGGGTATTTCAGTGACAATATCTGTAGTCCGAAAATTTAGTTTAAGATATCAGAAGACAAATTCCATAAAAAAACAAAGAAGGAAAAGGCCGAAAAGGTGCACCACATCTATTGATGACAGAAGAATAAAAAGACTGTCTCCAAGATAGAAAAATGTCATCAGCGGCCATTAGAAATGATCTGTATGATGCTGGTGCTTCTGTCAGTTCAAGAACAATCAAAAGATTAATAGATGTTGGATTGAGAGGTAGAATTCCACAAAAAAGCCTTATCTTAATTTTTAGGAATGAAAAAAAAAAGACTACAGTGGGCAAAGGAACACATTATCAATGGTCACAAGTTATGTGGAGTGATGAAACTAAGCTATCGTTATTCAGTAGTGATGGGCGAAAATATGTAAGATGTAAAATAGGAGAAGAGCTACATCCTGACTGCATTCAAGCAACCGCACTGAAATCAGTTAGTGTTATGATTTGGTCATGCATGTCAGCAGGTGGTATTGGTCGCCTTCATGTCATCGATGGGACACTGAATGCCAGAAAATACATTGAAAGTATTCTAGAACCAAAACTTCTACCTTCCATCAGCGATCTCTTTCCCAACGATACTTCGTTTATATTTCAGCAGGATTCTACTCCTTGTCACACGGCCAAAATATCCAAAGGGTGGTTTTGCACAAAAAGCATTAAATTGTTGTCATAGCCAAGAAACAATTTTGACCTCATTCCTATCGAAAATTTGTTGCACTGTTTGAAAACTCTTGTCCCAATGAGGTGCACATCAAATGAAAGGGAACTAATGGAGGCTATAATTGTTTCCTATCATCATGTAATAAGGAAAGAAGAGCTTAAAGCTCTTTTCAGTTCATTGAAATGTCTATGTAAAGCTGTAATCAAAAATAAAGGTTACTCTACTAAGTACTGATAACTCACTGCAATCATCACTATCTAATAATATATCGATAACTATTATCATTTAACTTTTTTGTGTTGCAAATAATTGAATTTTGTGTTTTGTATTGAATGCAGTAATAAATTCTCTTTAAAATGATAAATACAAGTTTGCATTTTGTGAAACGTAACGCTTTCTATAAACATACAAATTTCAAAAACATAAAAATTTCCAAAAGTGTCCACAATTTCAGCCACCACTGTATATAATATATATATATATATACACATATATATTTATATATATTTATAGAACAAGAAAAAGAGTAAAAAAATGATACACATAAATAACCATAATCATTGAAAAAATTCCAGAAATAAATATCATTTTCATATTTCTTCATATTTAGATAGATAAGAAAACCACTTTTATGAAACTCAGTAAACTTCATCAGTAATTAATTTAAATAATTACATATATATATAATTAATTTAAATAATTATATATATATATATAATTATTTAATAAATATATATATATATAATAATTAATTTAAATAATTATATATATATATAATTATTTAAATTAATTACTGATGAAGTTTACTGAGTTTCATAAAAGTGGTTTTCTTATGTATCTAAATATGAAGAAATATGAAAATGATATTTATTTCTGGGAATTTTTTCAATGATTATGGTTATTTATGTGTATCATTTTTTTACTCTTTTTCTTGTTCTATAAATTAATGTAATAGTTGAATTAAAAACCTATATATTATGTCTAATATTTTTTATATTTATATTAGAAACATGTAACTAAGGTTTTAGTTTTGAAAGAAACGCTTGTAAGAATATGATTTATGCTTTGGTATGAGTGAACAGTAAAACATAAAAGTTTCTTATTTAAATGTTACTTGATACAGTTGCAGAATTTATTTATATTTCATATTGTTTTTGATATCAATGATAAAAACTAATATAAAAATGATCATTTTAATAATCTTGATATGAAACATTTCATGTTTAGATTCTTGACCTATAATAAACAAATTGAAAAATTCAAGTAAAGAGCAAAAGTTTTATTTTGTTACTTTATAATGCTTTTAAAATTAACAGATATTAATGTAATTCTGCTGAAAAATAATTTCATGTTAGAATATAACTTTAGACCATCTATTTATTCTGAATTATATATTGAAATGTTGTTTTCCTGTGAACACCAGTTTTTAATTATAGAAAATGCAAAAATTTAATTACTTGTGATTAAGGCAAGTTTTTTGATATCACATCTGAACCAAGAGTATTTAAACAATAACATAAGATGACATTTAGCAAAAATATTTTACTACAGATACACTTAGTTCCATTATTGGTCACTGGCAAAAATGTTATTTATATTTTGATAAACAAAAAGAAATTAATGACAACATGAGATTGGAAGCATTCAGTTATTTATTTGAAACTTTTTTACAAAATGAATTGAAAAAAATCTGAATGTTAGTTTTTATTACCCCCACTTGGTATAAGTAATAACCAGTCAATGGAGACTGGTTATTACTTATACCACTGTAATAACCAGTCAATGCTACGAATTCATTCATTGGAAACTAATATTAGCAAGAATTTGATTGGGAAACATAAAATATATGGCTGCTATCCTGTCTAGTTTCTCTTTGTTTGAAATCATTCAAAATGTTGGTATTGTCAAATTAATATGAAAGTGTTTTCCTCCAGTTTCTTGAACGTTGTTGATTTACAGCCATAAATAATGAACTACATATAGCCAATATCATTGATTTCAAAATCCATTTCATTCCCTTAATTTAGCTTTATTTGTCTCTGGTGAAAATTGAATTTTTAATTAAGCTTGTTAAAAAGGTAATAGTAAGCATCTAAGAGAATCAATCTATGCTATTTTTTTCCCGAAATTTCATTTTCTTCAAAATATTACATAATACAATTTGTAATGTAAAAAATTAGACTCTATTTAATGAAACTGATGAACTTAGAGTCAAAAATATATGCTTTGACTTAAGTGAACTTGAAAAATATGCAATTGATTATAATAAGTTAACTGAAAAATAAATGAATGAAATAAATTAACGTTAGTCTCAAAATAAAGTGCATTATCTGTTGCATCAGAGAATTGAAGAGTATATTAAAATATAAGTCATTGAATAATAAAATAATTAGACATGTCTGGGATAGGCATATATAATGATTGAGTTTTTAAATAACTTTAAAATAAATTTTACTTTTAATTTGGTAAAAATGATTGACATAAAAGGAATCATTTAAATTGAATTTTTAACTATATTTATTTAGGTTTCATTCTCAGAATTTCAGTTTTGCTTCAGTATTTTGATATTAACTGAAATTGTTTTTCTTATTTTAAGTTTACTGTGAATTAATGAAAGGAAGCATGTGAAAAATTTTTAAGAAAAACTAAAATTATTCATGTATATATAATACTAAAATAATGTAAAATGTTTTGATTATTCCTTTCAATTTTAGCAGTATATTAATTTAATGCTTATCATTATTATTACTTTTAAACCAAAAATGTCCTTAATTATTTTTTACTAACTTTTATAGCTGTCATCATTCAAAATTATGAAATAAATATATATTCATAATTATCCTTCTATGAAATCTGAAAATAATAGGGACAGGAATATTTATTTGATGTTTGAATCCTCGCTCGTGTCAAAATTTAGTGTGATTCCTGAAAAACTGAAATTTGTTTTGATGTACCTTGTATTAAACTTTTAAATCATGTTATGACAATATTTTCATGAAAATTTTATTTTATCTTTAGTTAACTTTAAATTTAAAATTGCTGTAATGTTTAGTTCATGCTTTTAGGTCAGAAAAAGTATATACTGAAGCAGTAACCACATATGTTGAATATTTAATTTGTTTGTCACAGTAAACAATAGTGACTCTCTTTCCAACTATTATGAATCCATTATTCCCACTTGAAAAATAGAATATTGGTATAAAGTTTTAAATAACCTTTGCCATTTAAACAGCAGCTATTTAATTTCAACATTAATTTTTTCTGTATTCTAAAAGCTTTTTTATTCTTTTACCTTTATATGGTATTTTTTGTGTATTTCTGAAATCAAATAATTTTTCATAATTTTACTATTATTAAGTTTATACAACTAAAATTTGTGCCCTTATATGCAAGTTACTAAACAACTTATGCAAACAAGATATTATTTTTTAAACATGTTAAAATAGATGTTTCACTTAATTAACAAACATAAATAGAAATCAAGTTAATAATCACTATTACCTCTAGATAAAGTTATTCCCATTAATTTATAGTGCCTCCACAAAAAAAATTGTAAATTACAATCTTTTACCATTTTGTGAATATACCATATTCACTTAACTTCACACTGCTTCCTGTAAGGTCAGCAAAGTAAAGCATCACTTAATGCAGGATGCAGCTAGAAGGGTGATAACATTCTCCTTTATTGGGTTGCTGGAGCTGTGTGAGTTGGGGTCATGTCCACCTTAAATTGTGACATCTGAAATTGAAGTAGAGATGAGGGTGAAAGCTCAATGTCACCTCATCGCCTGATTTGTTCAAAATTATGACATGTGTTTATAGGCAACTATTCTAAATCATTCTGAGGTTTATGTGCAATACTGTGTATCAGTGTTATAACTTGATTGAGATGTTGTTTCACATTTGTTGCTTAATAAATGGTATAACATCAAAACTCATAAATATAAGGGTATAATTTGTTCCCTTACTCCCAAACTTACATTTTCGGTGCTGTTAAGTGCAGTTGATGTTGATTTCCATATTAAAATTTTATTCAGCAACTTTTGTTTTTAAATTTTAACTTACAGAAATGATAAACAAATCACCTTATTTTTGAATGAGTTACTGATATTTTTATCTTACATTAATTTTTTTTAACTAAAGTACTCTGTTGGTCACTGGTTGCACTTTTAATTGCATTAAAATATATATGATGCTACCAAATTAACTACTCTTTTTCTTACATGATAAACTTTTCTTCTTTAGTTATTATCTTAGATGCAAATAAAATAAACTTTTTATACATGCTCTGTAGTTTAAATTGACAAAAAAAATTTCTAGAAGTAATAAAAAGTAGTAATAGAGTAATTTCATGGCAACTTTATTACAGTATTACTGTTTTTTTAAGATGACATATTTATTCTTATGTCTTTTATATTAATGAACACTAAATAAAATTCTTACAGCATGAAAATATTTGTCTTTATTTTATTAAAATTGCCTTTTTTGTTTGAACTAAACTATTTACTTTTGCTTGTATAATTTGAATAAATATGTTTCTTCATATTAATATTATACTATGACTCATTAATGTCATACATTTAGCAATTTTTAATTATTTTCATAATTATTGTGACTGCTAATTGTGTTAAATATTGACCATATAAAGTAGATGAATAACTTAAAATTTTTCCAACAAAAGACATCACATTAAATTCAAAAAATTATTTATATTGTATTACCGCTTAGTTTGATCTATTGTTTTACCAAACGTTTTCTAAAAAAGGGTTTATTAGAAATTAGATCATTTTTATTTGTTTGTTTACTATTACTTTTTTTGCAATTTTTCTAAATTCATTTCATAAATTTTAAAAATTATTTTAGTTTTATAGACTGAATATACTTAAAAATGTTTCGATTGAATCTTACAATCCAAGTTTTATGTATTTATTAACATTTTTGTTTCATTTATATTTTTAGGAACAAAAGAGTTTTATACTCCTGAAGAAACACTTGCAACTCCTATGTAAGTATTTGTTCATCATATTTTTAAACACATGTGGAATTATTTGTATAAATTAAAAATTTATAATAATTTAATTTTTTATTTCTTTGGGACTTAAACATCGCAAATTTAAATGTTGCACTATTGCCCCCATGAAAATATCTTTAATTTTAAGATTTTCAAGTATATACTTTTATATAAGTATATTCTTTGATGTAACTAGCAAGAGCATTTCAATGAAGTTTTATTGAGTATTACAAAATTTGTCAAGATTTTCTATTTTTCTAACTTCACTTATTTTAATAGTCTTCTGCTTTATTCAATTATTTATTTTTGACTGTTGATAAAGAGTAAAAAACAGGTTTTGTTATTGAAAGAATATAAATATTGTTTAAATTAACTTGGCTAATGGGTTTTGCTTATTTCAGCAGTTTACTTTAAGTTTATAAAATGTTTTCAAAATAAATCTGAGTATTTTATGAAACTTGAGTTAGTAAATTTTGCATGCTGATTAAAAATTTGACATTTTTAATTTTGCAAAATTATTTAGTGTAAAATATTACTGTAAATTATAGTTGTTCAAATTATGCTACTAAACCAATTTTGAATTCTCAATTTTTCTGATCTGCAATACCAAAAAGGACTTTAATATCTGTTGCAGTTATTCTAATTTTCCTAATATGCCATTCTTGCATATTTTGTTCACTTGTCCTTTGTTCAATAATGATACATTCTTCAAAATCCAAAGCATAATTCTAATGATAAAATATAATTTTAATCACAACTAGGTTTATATCATCAATAAATACACTGCTGAAATTGCCAGCATAAATGACAGCTGGTAAAGGTAGAGTTAGGTCATATTTTATTTTCCCTAAGAGCATCAAACACTAGGAGGCAAGAATCCATCAAGCAATCCTATTTAAATTCAGTACTTGACATTTTTGTTTTTTTCACTCTTGTTCCTAAAAACTGGGGACATTTTTTCAGGAACAGTTTTTATTTTAGGCTGATGCCATGTTTGCTCTCTCAGTTAGATCATATATATATATATATATATATATATATATATATATATATATATATATATATATATATATATATATATATTAAGAATTATCTTTTAAGGCTTGAAATAAAGCTAACACATGTTTGCTTTGCAGTATGGTGGCATCCCTCCAGCAATACAATTAAAAGAAGCAGTTTTTCCTTTTAATTATGAAAAAGTTAATGTAGAAGAGCAATATTCAATATCTAAATTAAATTGATCATAATATTTTGAAATATAAAATGATTCTTTATCACTATTGTTGCATGGAGGTGACTAGTTTTAATATATATAAGATACATACAAGCACAGAAACACAGGTAAAAATACTTTAATGATATGAATATAATGCTACATGTCATCTTCTAGATAAATATAATCATGTAATATCTTTTAAGCTTATGTTCAACTATTAAACATTTTCTTCAATAATTGGAGCATTGCATTCTTCAGATCTACAAAATTATAGGAATAATTTAAATAAAATCAAGGCTTAGTCTAACTTATAAAAATTCTAAAATTGCACCTGTAAATTAGACACAAATTAAGCAATTCTTCAAACATTTTTCAAACAAATTATTAACTTGTAAAATCTTTATAAATGATTATTTTGAAGATTGATTCTATTGATTTTATCTATATCTCTGTTACTATTAAATGTTAACATAACTAATTAAAATAACTTTTACTGTCAATCATTAATGATAAAATAATCATATAATTGTTTTTTACTTTTGTGTATAATTAGGAAAATTAGAAAAAATACAATTCTGACATTTAATACTTCCAGAATGAAAACAGTTAATATAGCTGTTCATACCAGAATCAGAAATTAAGCTTGGAATTGAAATTTTTTTTTTTAAGTATTTGGTAATGTGAATCATTCCAGGCTAAGTCAACTAAAAAATTTCAATACTAAATTAAACTCTGCCTTAGTAATTATACATTTTAAATAAACTCCAATTTAATTATTGCAATTGTAATATGCTTCAATGAAACATACAACAAATAATTTCGTTAAAATTTACTAAAGAATGAAACACTTTCACTAATAATTTTTATCATATGAAAAGATCACTGGTTCCTACAGTGGTTTAGATTGTTCATTTTTTATTATTTACATTAAACAAATATCAACTGATAATTCAATACAAACTAATATATTGAAAATAATTTTGTTCTAGTATAAAGATTAACAAAAACAATTTTAAAATTACTTCAGAAAATAATTAGAAATGAACTTATCATTCATTGTGATCACAACAGTAAGTTTATATGTTGATTTTTTTCATCTCAGCTTTCTCACTAAAACAGTATAAGTTGCTTCATTTTCTTCAATCATTTTATCAAAAACTACTGTGCTGACAAATTTCTCCTGCCATAACAAATTTCCTTTCTTCATTTTTATTAATATGCTATTATTCCTGCACATTTGAGAAAATTGTTCAGCATACTCAAATATTGAACAGTTTATGAAAGAATAAATATTTAAAGGTTTATTCAAAATTGAATATGACATGATATCATATAAACTTAAGAAACTGCTTTAAATATATTATATAAATAATATGTGAGTAAATAAAAATATTCATGTACAGAAATAAACGTAACCAACACAAAATTTAAGCGCTTAAATTTTGTCAGTAATCAACGCTTGGTATATATCTTGTGACAAGTCATCGCAGCATTCTCTAGTGATTAATTGAATCCATTATTGGGAGTAAAAATAAAGTTTTATGGAGTTATTGTACTCATACTAGAAAATGCAATTTCAATTACTCTTTTTTGTGCCTGTTTCTTAAAGAACAGCAAAAGTTGTGTGTTTTTATGTGTATAAGAGAGGTTAGTATTATATATATATATATATATATATATATATATTTATATATATATATATATATATATATATATATATATATTTCTGTAAAGTGATATACTTATGAAATGTTTTGTTCTATACGCTTATAATATTTATAGTTCCAATTTTTGTAACCGAAATATTTCACTGTGTATTTTTTTTTGTATGAAGCCTATATTTATAAGATTTTACATCTATAATAATCTGGTATTTTCAACATTTCAGTGTCATGTTTTCTAGTAATGATACTTGTACAAAATAATCTAATTAATAATGTGATATAAATTTATTTCTTGATGTTCCATAGTTTGCATTTCATGTTTATAAAATCTATTTAGGTGTCCTCCTCACACAAGTGTACCAGTACCTGTATCAGGAAGGTATGTAATACGATATCAATTTTTCCTTTATTTCTTAATTAGGGCAAAAAAATAATAAATCTTAAATACATAAGTTTTGCTTTGATTTAATCTTCTCTTTTTCTATACACGTTTTACACAATGCTTACAGCCATGGATGTTCCTCAGTAAGGTCAATGACTTCCCTTCTATTTACAATAATAAAAGTTGAGTCATATCCTTTATTAAGGAGTTAAAATATAAAATGTATTAATTTGTAATATAAAATGTATGAGAAAAGATGACTCAACACATTTGTTGAATACCCTACATAATGTGATAAGCTTTTGCAACAAATAATGCCTATTTTACTCCAAATGTTATGATCTAAAAGACCAATAATTTGCTTATCGAATCTGTATTTATGTTTTTAAAAAATCTTTAATTCCTTTCAATAAATAAAGCCTCTCATGGGGTGTTCTTTCTTTAAGTAAACATGAGTGTCAATCCTTAGGTACCCCATTGATGTTTTCGTTTATTTTGCTTTTTACCTCTCTTTTTTCTTAATTGTGAGTGCCTTGTAAAAAGTTGAGAAATTCTTTTTGAGATGCTATCACTGTTTGACATCTCTCATCACTGTTTGCACTCTCCTCCTCATGCTGTCATTAATGAAAGAGTGTTGAACAATTTCTTGTATCAGTTACACCTTCACCTTTTATGTTGCTTAGTAACTTTAATGGCCTTACCTGTTTTTGAGTACTTATGGTCACATGACAACTGTTTATTTCTAATAGCAGTAAATAATCTGCCACCTAAATAAAAATAACTTATATACACTGACCATTACAAGCTTTGAATTCATTCCATTTAGCTGTTTCCTTTCTAACAATTCTGCTTTTATTGAATTTCGCTGTTAAAAATGACTTGCATACAAGTGATCATTTTCCTCGAATTATAACCCAAACCGGTATATATTTTCTATTATCATGCAAGTTTTATGCACTTAATTCAATTAACTGTGATATTTAGAAGTAGTTGTTATTGCACCAATATGCTTCCCTGTACCTAGATCTGAGTTGTCTCGATGATGGTTAGAAATGAGAACATTGATGAATTTGCAAAAAAGTCACTGATGTAATGATGTTCTGCCAAAAGAAAGATTCTGAAATGTTACCTGATGCCAAGTATTATACAGGGAACTAAAATTGTAAACTGTTTTTCATATATGCTCTACCACAGAAAACTTGGCTTTCAGAAAAGCTGAAGTGTTTCCTCATTAAGTGTGACAAAGTCAAAAAGAATCTTTGATAAGATATCTTCTCCATCAAAACAACTTCCAGCGAAGAGTTGTAGGAGAAAGTTAAAGCCACTAGTGATTTATGTCAGGATTTCTTTATCCCAATATTATGAACAGAAGCTGTCGCATACTCATCTCAATATGATACTGCTAATTTTATGTGAAACAAAAGTATCAGATCCAGCTTATGATCCTAAATTTTTCAGAACGAAAAGACAGGCTAAAAAGAAACCTAAAAGTTTCTTGATAAAACCCTACACCTATTTAACTTCAGTTTCTGAATGCTGGAACTGCAACGACCACTGTCGCAAATTAAAAATACATGTCCTATATCAGATAAAATGCTTTTTCATCTTGCCATGATTCTTTAAAAAAACATTATTAGTAGAATATGGAATGAATATATTTTTCTCTGTCTGTGTGTGGAATAAATAAATCATAAATGTAAAATTAGAATTTAAAAGATACAATTTATCTTGATAAGTAGCATCTAATTGCACTCATGAGTTGCCTTGCTAAAATTTTTCAACATATGGTCACTACCCGCCTGTTTCATGTACTTAGAGATAATTACTATATATCACCTTATCAAAATGAAAATGTAAATTCATTCTTATCAACATTATATATCTAGAGACGCAAATTACGAGTGTGCCTTTATTTAGAGCCATCATTTGGTGTCTATCTTTTTATATAGAAATAGCATTTGATTTGACACATTGCAATGAAATTCTCGCACATAGTATAATTTTAATTTCAGGGAAATTTATTAAACTCTCGGGTCTTCAATCTCTGTATAAGATCCAATCTCATTTTCTTCATTGGAGTAGTGTTATTTTTAATATTTGCATCAGCAAAATTCTTCTTGTATTACAAACATCTATCCATGGAACATAGTATGTTGGTTTACAAATCTCTTGCAACAACTCAATATGTGACTGATTGATTGTATGATTCTCTAATATAAACTACAGTGAATAATCTCATTGGATAGTGTAATGAAAACAAGCATGATTTATTGCCTTGGAAAAAGCCATGAATTTATATTTGCAGAAAAAACAGACCTCATTCTGATCCAGAAATTAAGAGATTGGCTTAACTTTCCTACCACAAAGTTTAGATTTATGCAAAAGTATGAAAAGTCACTTTACATATTCTCAAGATGTTTCTAATACCTTTTAAAGTGTAGATCTTGTGAAGCATTACTCCATGTATATCAATCATTTATTCTATATCAAATTGATTATGGTAGTTTAATTTAGGAATCAGCCAAATCCTCTAAGCCAAGCAAATTAGACCTTGTACTTCATTTGGCTTTGTATAACTGTTCTAGATCATTCTGAACTTCTATTCCGAACCTTTATCTTATTTCTAACCTATTGTCCCTTGATTTGAGAGGTTAGCTGCATCTTTACACCCTTTGAAATCTATGATTGTCTGCTCTTCACTATAGAAACTATAATTCCAGACCATTTTATTAATATAGAGTCTAAATTCTGTCTTCATCTAAATGTCATTATTTACAAAATCAAATTACTGTTATTTTAAAATTTCCACATAGGAACATCCCTACTGTCAATATAATCAAATCTTTTCTCTTTATATATAAATCAGAGAGAGAGCTATATCCCCCAAAATTTTGCAACAATTGTCCTCATAAATTTGATATCAGTAATTTTTCATTTCTCCTTGCTCAAAATCAAGTGGTTTTTGGAAAAACACTTTACAATACTTAACTTCACATATAATATATTCTATATACTCAGCCAAAGCTTTTGCTATTGTACATGCTCTAAATATGATATGATCCAACTGTCATCTGAAATATTGCTTCTATACAAATACCATGAGTCTAATTATGCAGTTACTCTATTTTAATGACAAGTATTATCCATTTATTTTTGTCCAAGCTGGTACCCTGATGGTTAGCAATTTAGCCTTTGGTTTAACAGTCACAAGTTCAAATCCCACTTTGGCCTTGTATATTTGTAGTAATTTGAAATCCACTTTAAACTGAATGTCCCAGTCTAAGTAGTTCTGGAATGCATAAAATACCATTGAGAAACAATCCAAACCAGTTATTTTGGAAATATTACATATTTTAAATATGCTGAAGAGCAAAGGATCTGGTGCCATGTTTTGTTTGATTCAAAATCATGTTTGCATTACAGGCAATGAGCTTGCATTTAATGATTGCTAAAATGATACTGAATTTATACATAAAGCAATAAAAAATTTTGACATTAGAGTTGTGATATACCCTTTTCCATTTATCTTCATTTTAATATGCAAAGAGTTAATGTAAAACTTGCATGCCTTCCCATTGAACATATTCGATTTCTTCTTAATGGGCTTGCACAGTGCTGGGCACCTCTGTTTGATAGCATTTTGTGCCCTAGCCTCAAGCCCATGACTCTTAGTTCCAATAAATTGGGTTGCCCACTTTATTTATAAAGTCAGACAAACGCTTTATGGAGCTAAGATGTAACTCTTTAGTATTAATGATTCCAAAACGAATGGAGGTTGAAGCATCACACTCAAAAATGATGTGATGCACTGACTCATCATCTTTAAGACATTTCCTACAATTAGAGTCTTGAACGAGTTCCATAGTATGGAGATATTTCCTGAAATGATAGTGTCCAGTGATGAAGCCTACGACGGTACGAATCTTCGCCCTAGGACAACTAAGAATTTCAGAGGCAACATTCGCCAATGATCTAGTGATCATACTATTGACCAGAAGGGTTAAATCAAGATTTATTCTTCTGCTTTTCCCACTTGAGTGTGGTACCCCTTATGGTCTTCATGTTGATGTCACAAAAGTTTCTGCACTGGCATTCGGTTTGAATGGACATCAGCTGACATTATCCACCTCAAGCTCTTTCCATTTGGCCAGACTATTAATACTTATGTCTACAATTAACAAGTAGAATGTATTCAAAAGTTCTTGTGTCAGAAGCAGCCAGTCTTTGTGAACAGTGAAAAGGTTTGGTTCTTGCAGGACAATGCAAAACCCCCACAGTGCAAATGATCCTGAATGTTATTCCTCAGACATTTCTCCAAATGATTATCATTTGTTCTCATTTGTATTTATTAACCACATGTGAATGAAAGTGTTCCATGATGCTGATAAGTTAAAATCTTGGTGGTCCATTTTTTCTTCTAAAGTACTGGCATTTTATCACAATGTATACATGAGGTTACATCACTCTGGGCGAAAGCTGTTGCTTGTAAGAGTACTTACTTTAATGATTAAACTCTGTTTTGTCATATCAATACTGCATTTGGAATTTTTATGTTACATAGGGGCAAAACTTTTATCATTGCCTTATAGTTTCTATTTATAAAAAAATTGGTAGCTATATTTTAATATTGATGAAACACAATCAATTTTAATATCACCTCCATGTGCATTTGAGAGGTTCTTAGGCAATAAAGCCATAATTGTTTTTCTCCTCTAAACTTTGACTGAATTCTTGACATCTATGAGTCAAAATATCATTAAATTGTATGCAAAATTTTTTCATCAGAATATTTTGATTTCTCAAACCCTACTGTATTGTTTAATAATTTTTTTATATGGTCTTATGTATCCCTCCTAGTTGATGAAAAATAAAGAATGAAAAGAAATAATGCAAAATTTAGTATTAACTAATCCATTTTCTTATATCAATAATGTTGTTTACCTATGTTAGCTTTGTTTGAATTTATAATAGCAATATAATTTTGTTTAGAAAAGTGAGGACATTGTATGCATGTAGAGGAGAAAATGAAATGGAGCTTTCCTTTGAACCAAATGAAGTGATATATAATGGTAATGTATATTTCCTGTATTAGTTTTACATTACTTTTATTTAAGGATCTATAAATAAATTATATTCATTTAAATTCAATTATTAATTACCTTATTTTACTATCATAATATCTGTGATATTTTTGCGATAGCTTTTATTAAGTTTTATATTAAATATTTTAAAACTAGCAAATTGGTATTTATCCTTAATTGCAGAATAGTTAGCATACAAATCATTTGCTACTTTTCAATCATTGAATATTATAAACTTCTATATCTGGAGCATTTTATTGATTTTGTAATAGTAAAGTAAAATTGTGTTTTTACTTGCTAGTATTTACTAATTTAAGAAGTATCTACACCAATGGTCACACTTTTTTCTTTCCAAAACATATTCAAGTACTTTTCATAGAGATTTCCAATGCACTTAAATTTTAGGCAGTGTTGACGCCTTGCACTTAATGCTCTATTACTAATTACTAACAAAGCTTGGGTTTTATTTTCGATGACAAACTTTAATAATGTAGTAAGTTTTGTGATAGTTAATAATATAACTCTAAAATATTTGAAATAGCTATAACTTCATAGTTTTTCAAAATATTTAGTAAAATGTGTGGCCAGATTTTGTACATTTCTCTTTTTCTCTATTGTGCTTTTTATTAATTTACAACCAGTATTGAGTTTTTTATTTCCATTTTTTTGGGCAGTTTATTTTGTATCCTGTATGGCATTGCTATTATATTCATATCTATGTATAAAATTACTTATGATTTTCAAATAAATTTAATGTTTAGGTGTATATTTATTTATTAAACTTTAGATTAATTGAGAAGGTTTTTGAATTAAAATGATTTTTGTTGCCAATGTTTCTGTTCTTTTAAATTAGTTTTGTAATTAACTTATTCAGTATGATAAAAAGTGTTAGATGTAACTAATGAATGTTAATAAATACATTTTTGGAAATTTGTTTTCTAAAATATTCGGTCTCGCTGAACTGCAGAATTCTTTAAACCTCTATGCTATCAGTTTCACCGACTGGGGTCCTAATGCTTTACTTAATTCACAAGGCACTTTATTAGCTTTGATTGGCAGTTAATGAAGGATCTGCAGTTCATTTTCCAGTACATTCATTAAATTGATAATTTCTTATTCATTCATTCTTTAAAGTATAACATCCTTTTAAGGTGTAGCTTATCTGTACTAGATTGCTATTCTACTAGGGGTTTTTATATTCAATCCATGCAGATAAATATTTCTATTGCAATATTTAACAGCCTATGTTCGGTGTTATTGTTTAATATTGTAACTGAAACAATGTATCTTAAAACAAATTAATGAGTAGCATGTTTGTTTCCTTGCCGTGTAACACTGAGATTTTCACATTATATTGAAAGTCAGATTTCTTGTTTTTGACTGGCATCGATCACTTTGCACTATCCTGTAAATGTTCAATAATATGATTGTTAAAAATTATATTCTTGGTAGGATGTTAAGGTAAGGTTTTGTTTCAGTTTTTAAGGAATATTTTCATTCGTAATGAATAAAAATTGTATGTAAAATCCCTAACTGTAGCAAACATTTGCAATTAAATTCGTTATTAAAAATTAATGGCTTATGATTTGTTTTATTAATAAGCGTATAATTTATCAATTTTCTGCATTCAACTTTATCACAATATAAATATATTTCATAGTTTGCTATTTAAGCATTCACATAATCATCATGAGATTGTGAAATAATCTCATCGCAGCGCTCAGAGCGCCATCTGTAAACAAGAGATGATTTGTATGAAATGTATAAACATGTATTTTGATTCTGTCAAGAGGAACACAATCATTTTCATCGATTTTTTAAAGCGAAAATATGTTTTTCTTTTTAGTTACACCATCACAAGAACCAGGGTGGATACGTGGTACATTGAAAGGAAAAACAGGACTTGTTCCAGAAAATTATGTGAAATATATTACGTGACATTAATTATAAATGCAACAAAGCCTTAATTTAAATTCTTTCATAGCATTGTTGGTGAATGTGAAAGACATGCAATCTTACTAGCTCAATGGCAAATTACTTGTAAATTTTAGAACTTGTCAATATAGTACAACATGCATATGTCATTACATTCCAAATGTATAGTGAATATTAGTATATATGTTATATATTTATATAGATATATGCCTTAAAAGTATTATTTATAATCATAAATTATATATTCATTTTTATATGTGATTTTTAATTTTATAAACAGATCATTTTGCCAAATACTTTCATACAGAATGTTTTAGAATAAAGCTTATTTTCTAAATTATTTGTGACTTCATTAATTTTGAATGTTATTCAAGGAAATCTAGAAAATGTAAAAGGTATACTGACTATAATTAATAATAAAAAATAACATAATACTTAAATTATATTTTATCCTTGCTATTTGAAAATGGCATTTTTATTAAGTGTCAAAAGAAGGTATCAATTATATTTATCCATATTACATAAACCTATTTTCTTAGTGAAAATATTCAGGCCATTTAATTGAATTGTTTAAGAATTTGATATCTAAGTATTAAAATGTAGAGTATACAAGAATAAACATAAGACATGCTTATCCATCTGGTTTGGAGCAAAATGAAAAAGCAATAAATTTCAGACCGTAAAGAATACCTACAGATCAGAGTATATTTTCGTACACTATCAAACATTTGTTGGCCCAATTTATTAAATTATTCACAATTTTAATGCACTTTGCTGAAATTTAAAAGTTATCCTAAATGATTTATATGTATTTATTATTTAATTAATATCTATTGTTTCTATTTTCACTAAAGCATATTACAAGAATAATTTAAATTTTAGAGATTGTAATCAAGTAATTTCAATGTCAAAAATCCCTAAATGTCCTATGAGAGAGAGCTCATGTTATGGTCTGGCAAGTTACTGCATGCAATATCAGTTCAACATGAGTAGTTATCTTAGGCAATGAGCCCTGATGATAAAATGTTATTCATAAGTGGTGTATTAATCTTTCTAAGATTTACTGTACAGTGCAAGTACAGTAAACACTTGATTATCTGTCAGCAGGTTTATTTACTTTGCAAAATCACCCAATGTTTAAATTCCAAACATGAAATTATTTTATTGCAAGGAATTAAAATTTTCAAATGATTTTTTAAATTAATGTATAAATTTATGAGTAGAGAATCATTTATTCCTTATATTCTAAAGTACGTATATGGTACCCATTGTGTAAAATTGTTCAGAGGCACATTTGCATTTATTTTTCCCCTTTTCCAATAGATTGTAGATCATTCGCGATATACACGCCTTTCTGCTTTCAGATAATCGGGAGTTAATTCTATTTCTATATTAGATTCAGTAATTGATAGATAAAATAAGTTACATCTTATGCATAATCTATAGCACTACTACTACTAAATGCATAGACTATATTAATGTTAGTAATATCAGTGGCATAGCATGGTCAGTGCAGAGTTCAAATGTGTTACCTCTATATTCATAAAGTAAAAAATAAGCTGTACTAAACATGCAAATTTTCGCTCAAGTGGATGATTGTTTTAATTAATTTGCAATCTTTTATGCATAAAAAAACAAAAATGTTTTACTTATAAGTTAGTTTAATAAACAATACAAAATATCTTTTCCCTTTAACTCTGTACTGAAAACTTTGAAATTAATGCTTGTACTACACTATATATTCTATTGATAAAATGGTTAGGTTGGAAAGTTGTGTTTGGGTTATAGGAGATTTAAGGTAGTTCTTAATTTGAGTTTCGAAAAACTCCTCGCATATGTCACAGGAATGCATAAAGTTAAAAAATTGTAATACTAATATCACATATTGAAAATAATTAGAAAGTTCATATTCAAATATAAAATGTAAAGATATTAAAGAAGTTGAACCAAGCGAGATTCTTCTATTGAAATTTTGGTGTGTTTTAAAATTTTTAAACATGAGATTTCTGAGAGGATGTCATCCGCAGAAAGGTCATCATGATTTTTAATCGCATTTTCAACTTAGGAAAGCTCAATTTTTGTAGTTTCTATTGAATTCCTGTGCTCCAAGATAACCAACTGTTCTAATGAGTCCCATACCTTTGGAATGCATATCTATTTTTTATTGGAACATGTCAATGCTCTCTAACCTTTCAATTTGTTATCCAAAGTAAGTTGCTCATCTGCAGCTTTTACTCCGAGCATAATTTTCTTTCTTTTCAAATTTCTTCTTTTTACAACAGAAATTCTTTTCATGTTTTTTGCAAATTGCACTACTTTCTTAATAAGGGTTACTTCAATGAAAAGTCTTCAGGTAAACAAATTACTCAGAGAAAATAAATTTGCTGCTTAGTTCATTTGAAAACTGATTAACGAATCTTAATATAAAATTATAATAAAGACTTGGGTTACTCTTTATTGTTTCAAATGATGAAACTTCTGAAAATACTCAAATGGAATTTACTTACAAAGTTCTGAACTACGCATATATATATTCAGATAGGTAGATATTTTTTTTAATTTTTATTATAATTATTGAATTTTGCACTTAAAATATAGTGTAAAATTATCGATTATATTGCACTTTTTCACACATACTTTGAGTCTAAAAATACCAAATTTAAGAAATATAATTGCTAGGTAAGACAATCCTTTATAACAAGAGTTTCCAAACTACAGCCCACCAGTGTCATGAATCCAGCTCGTGACAGCAAATACTTAATTATTGCTGTAATACGTTGGATAAAAGAAACACAGAATGATAACTCTGTTTCATTTACTTCTTAAGTAAAGCTTAATGACAAACATAATATGCAGAAAATTTAACCTAAGCATAACAACTAACACATTGAAATGAATTCCACTAACATAATAAACTTGTGAACATCAAGCAGTTCCCCTTGGTAGTTATGTTGCGGTAAAAAGTATGGCAAATGTATGTATATCGATATTTGGAATATATATATCCTAAAAATCCCTCAGGAACGAAAAACCTAAATTAATGAGAATCCTTTTAATTTAGTAAATAACGTTTCACCTTCCATATCGATTCCCAAACATTTAGCAGATAACTATGCAAAAATTTTCTTTTTTAGAAATCTTACAAAAAAACAAACTAAAGTTTTGCTTCTTAATATGGGTGCCAAGAAAATACGCTTTTAAATATCTGCATAAGGAGTTTTCTACATACTGAGAAATTTCCCCAATCCTTCTTAGTAAGGTATTATTACTCTAAGGATATTTTTTATAATATCAAAAACTGGTTTATACAAAATCAGGGGTGTTTGTGCTCCGGGAAAACCCCGAAATTTCAGGGATTTTGAACTTCGATACCCAGAGATTCCGGGGATCGTCGTTCAAAAGGAAGTAGGAATAATAATGAATTATTTATTTTGATTAGAATTAATTCAGGTAATTTAAAATATTTACATAAAATGTAGTAGTTTATATGTTTGAAAATTTATGGTTATTAATTTTGCAAAAAAAATAATTCATTGATCTTTTATAATTAGGTCATTCAATACTTCATAATATCTTTTCATCACTATGGGTTTTAATTAACTGTTCCTGAAGGTAGAAGGTAAAAATTGATTGTTATTTATTTATTTCCATAAAAGTAAAAAGGGATCACAATTTTATTATTTTAAATTAAACCTTGCATGGGCATACTAACATTGTTCAGGAATTTCCAAATCAATTTAAATTTTTCACAGATCACCTAAAGGATACAGATGATCCATAGCAAACACTGGTGTAGAATAATATTTATACCTGATTTTTTTTTATTTTATGTTTATCTAGAATTGCTTCTTTGAAGTTAAGATGCTTTTCATATAAATTTAAATAATTAGTTAAAAAAAAGTTACTATCACAAGAAACTGGAGAACTCAGCATATAGAATTAAAAAAAATTTAGAATTAAATTTTGAATTTTCGCATCTTAAAAATGAATTTTTCAAAATAAGTTGCAAGAAAATAAATGTAAACATATTAAAATCAATTACAATTCAAATAAAAATTATCGCCAAAAAGATTTTAGCATTAAATAATTTGTTTTAAATAAAATATTTTTAGTAATAAGCGAATTAATTTTGAATTTCAAACTTGTGTGCTAATATTTATACTGGCAAAAATCAGTATAAATTAAGTAAAACTCTTTTGTCATAACCAGAAACTGCTACTCATTCGTCGTTACCCAGCAGACACCTGTGAACCAGGTGGCAAGTAGCGTTGCCTGCGCCATACCACCACAAACCTGTTTATAGGGTGGGCCACATTCATACATCATCACAGAAAAAAGGATAGAGAACAGAGAAAGAAAGTAAAATCCATGCCTGAACCTGGACCCACAGCTCAGGAATCGGGAACACTAACCACTCAGCCATTGGTCGGCATATTATATATCACTTTAAATATTGAAGTAATTTGATAGATTTATCCTGGGATTTTGAAATACCCAAGAAAGTGTATTTGTTATTTTTTTAAACTTAGTGAGGAAATTTTATATTGAATGATCAGTGAAAACATTCTTATATTTACATTAATGTTTTGTGTAACAACAGAAATTAATCTTTCTTTCCATAGAAACTGACAATTACATCTAAGAATAAAATAATAAAGGAAAAATAATATTTAAATTAAATGTTAAAAGACATTTTTTTCGCCCAAATTATCAAAATCATTCCTTATATACTTTTTACCCTGTACCAGTTCAATAGAACTTACAAGGCGTCTTTTAGGCTGACTGTGACAGATTAATGAGAGTAGTGTTTTCATTTGACAGAAATTCCTGAAAGCATAAAATCAAAAATTGTCAAAATCAGATCATAATACAAGCCAAATATTCAAACCTAAAAGAAACAAGGAGCATAAAACAAATAAGTTACATTATTACATTTTCAAATCTAACAAAATTAATTGAGTGTTTGAGAAAATATAAATAAATTCAGTACATGAAAATGTGCAGAAGCTCCAAAAAATTATACAATATTCTAGAATGACAGCTGGAAAACTTCCTTCATAACCAGAGAACTTAATAAAACATGAGTTTTCAATTAGAATTATAACTAGGACAATAATAATAGCTTCTGAATAGTTGTTTTATAAGCCAAAAGAACTAATTCTTCTATCATGAGTAGGATTCTATTAGGAAACTGACAGAAACAATCTGAAGACTGATAAAAACTAATGAAAAGTATAAAAAACATTAAGATATTCATAGAACTGAAGAAGTGGTTTTCAATCAAGTAGAAATAGAGGTATATAACATTGGTTATAGATCAGTTGAGTTCATTTTAGATATACTGCATACCACAATACAATGAAGTTAGATGTTATTTTAACATATAATCGAATTTCCATTAACAACAAAGTAAAAATATAAATAATTAGATAGAATGGAAGGAGAAAAATTAAAAATGTTGTCATTGTTTTATGACTGAAATTTTAATCTAATTTATCTGTTACTGTAATTATTTAAATCTGAATACTATTTTCACTTAAAATTTAAATAATGTTGCTGTCAACTTTTTTCCCACAATATGAAGTTTTTATTGCATAGAAAGAAAATTGCAATGACCATTAAGCATTTGATGTGACATTTTTTAACAAATTTATAAATTAACATTAAAAAGTTTAAATTGCGTGAGTGTTAGTTATTTCCAAAATCAAAGATATATCCTTATATTTCTATTATATACGTTTATTGTATACATGCAGTTTTAACAAAGTAAAGGAAGTTGGAGTTATTGGTTGAATTAACTTTGGCAAATAATTCCCTTTTCCCACAAAAAAAATCTTTTTTTTCAAAAAAAAAATACTTTTACTAACTTTCTGCTTTAATAAACTATACACAAGATATTACTATGCAGATACTTATGTAATTTTCACACTCACCTCCTTCTCTAAGTCTCCATAATTGATTTCAAGGGAGAAGGGGCTATATTTCAATCAACAAATTTTGTGTAAAATGGCAAATGCTAATGCAAAAAAATGGCGATAATAACATACTTAAAATGAATGCCAAAATAATGAGTTCTATGAAAATGTTTATCATACCTGTATGAAAGTAATATTAATAGACACAAGAGTCAATCATCTATTATTTATGAAGGAAAAGATATGAATAATGATAGTGTCATATTACATTTATCCTCACTGAAAGATACTGCAATATCAGATCGAATAGAATTCAAATGAAACCAAATAAAATCAAATTAGCATATAAAAAAATTATTAAAAAAAAAATAGAACCAAACATAACAAAACAAATGAATAATTGTTAAAGTATATTTACTTCCAATTCCTTGTAAATGGAACAGCGAATTTAAGGCCTTGCATAAAACCAATTGTTATGACAGCAGGCAAGGGAAACTGATGGCAATTTAAAAGCACAAAATTACATAGAAGTCATGGATGAGTGTTAAATACAATACAGATTTGTTTCCAACACAAGCAATATATTTCTCCATAGAGAAAGATACTAAGTTTCAAGTGTAAAACAAAAGGTATAAATACTACATTTTGGCTTTTTATAGGCATGCTTATTAAAATCATAGGTTATATTTAAACAAATATCTCTAAATCTCAATGTAAATTTTAAATTCTTTATAAGTATATAGATAAAAACAATTAAAGGTACAAATGGTTTATTTGGCAATAAAAGAAAACTAACAAAAGAAATGAAGCCAAACCTGTCCAAAGTATCATCCAATATAAGAACAGTATATGGGAAAACAAGAATGGCTATACCCAAGACCCTAAAGAAAGAAACTGGTTATTTGTACACTGCAGCAGCTAACCAACATCTTGCCAGTCAGAAAGTAAACAGAAAGAAAAATTAAACAAGAAAATCTTTAATAGGGTGTATGATGGCCCCTAACAATTAGCTATACCAGTGATTCATAATGCTTAATAGGGTCCTAATCAATCCCTGTGGCAACTGCACCCATTCTTGCAACAAGTCACCTTTGATCTCATTGGAGCAGGTTTTTGAGCTGTAATTGGAAGTCCAAGGAAATCTCAGACATGTTCCATCGGATTAAGGTCAGGAGACATCACAAACAATTATAATTAAGTATCCTCCAATTGGAGATATTCCTCCAGCAATCGAGCCCCACATGATGGATGCATTATCATCACATAGACGAAATTCGGTACACATGCTTCGTGGAAAAGTCTCACAAGGGTGAAAGACCCTCATCGCTGTACCACTGACCAGTCAAAATACCTTTATCGAACACACAAATGTCAGTACACTTATCTGCCATGATGGTCGCCCAAACCATCAGGTAACTTCCACCATAGTGATTCTTTTCAGCAATGTTAGAGGGCTAATATCAACTCCCATACTCTCTCCAGATATGAATACATCTTGAGACTGAATTTGAACACTGTTCAGATTGAATTAAGATTTGGCCCAAGACAGGTATTCTCTCAGCACCATACAAGACAGTTTTTTGTGGTTTAAAGTCAAATTTATACTGACAACAGGGTGCCTGGCATACAGGCCACCATTGCTAAATCTGTAGATTAGAGTTATCAGTAAAGAATGCTCCTGTTGCATTATACAGATTGTGGGAGAGTTGTGCCACTGTTGTGGATCTATCTCCTTTGGCTAGAATTCTCAAATAACAATCATCAGCTGGAATTGCCTTTTTGCAGCTTTGACAAAGTCAATGGCCCACTGTCTTTGTGTCTATGAAATGTTTCCACAGGATGAACACTACATTTCTGGAAACCCAGAGGTCCCTACAACAAGAAGTCTGTTAAAGCCTATCTCTAGTCAACCTGCTGGCATAGTCTAGATCATCATTAAATGGCGACAAGCAATACTTAAAATGGGTAAACAAAGAAATTAGATAATCAAGGATCAGACTATGCTACAGTGGTTCAAAACATACTAACAACTGAAGCTTTGGTAAGAAAATGAGATATCTCTACTCAAACGTAATCAACGCCACTGCTTTACGACCGGATAGGGCACTAACTGGCAGAATGTATCAGCAAAGAGCTTATCTATGATCTGATATTAGATTTGCATACATGTGGATTTTATTTTGTTCTATTTTTTAAAAAAGAAAACATTCCTCCTTTTGTTTTCATCAGTGTATTTACTTGATATCAGACACTACACAGTTCATTTGTTATCAAGAAAAGTGTCTTCTTTATTATTGTAATTATTTTCATTTACTTAATATATTGTTGTAGACTAAAAATTGGACAGAGCTTTTTTTAAATAAGTAAATATAAATAATTCAAATGTGTATTTCATAATAATAGAATTTATGATAACAATCAAGATGAATTAATTAATAAGCGTTTTTCGAAGCCTTTATCATTAGCAAGTTACATTTTAATGACAAATTGTTTTTTAACAGAATTACAAGTTTTCCACTACCACTTTTTCCATAATAGTACTCAAATTCTAGAAAGCTGAAGCCAGCCATTCATTTCTTTTATAAAATATAACAATTTTAAGGTGCTATATCCTTTGAAAAATATATCATACAAAAACACATTTAATTAATCTATCATATTTAACTAGAAGATACAGTTGCTACCAGATATATTTATACTTATTATTAACATTATCAAATCACTGTCCCTTAGCCAAAAACTGTTACACAGTGTGCCCCAAGTTGGAATTCTCATAGGGAGCAAACTTTCACGACTATCTCGGGACACTAGTTTTGATCCCATTCCTAACACCAATATTGTGAATTACTGATGCACAGACCAACCATAAGAGTTTATATTTATGGGATTGAAGTATTTTTTTACTTGTTTTCTTAATTGCTTCATTTATTGTCTGCAGGAACTTTTTTAAATTACAATGATCTTATTTTTTCTGAAACCATCAACACATTAATTTACACTGCATCCTATTTTTTCACACCAATTAATTAATACATCAGGCAAGTGATTAGTGAGTTGGTTGGTTGGGTTTTATGGCACAAGGTCCAAAATTGGACATGCTGCAAGTGATTAGTGAGAGAACAATCTAGAAAACAGTATTCACTGATACATAAAATTAACCTTTGTGATGTATGGATGAAATATGATTATGCTTCCCCAAAAGAATATCCAAAGCACCTCTTTCTCCCATATCAAACCATGAAATAGTTGTATTTAGTTACAAAGACAACACTCTTTGCTGGTTTTAGTCTTCATCTCACATAAGGCTGTAATTACAATTAATTAAAATTTACTTAATGTGTACTCTTTAAAATAAATCCAACTTTTGATATTTCTTGTCCTTGTATTCTTGATAGTTGGTAGTTATAGGAATTTCAAGTTAAGCTACAAAATTTGAAATGACAATTCTTTTCATTTTAAGGAAATTAAAAAAGTTAAAATTCATATATTTTTTATTATCTTAGAGTACTTGATATTTTTATGTGTATTATAAATGTAACATAATTTTGCAATAATTAACTTTTTTCTATAAGCAAGGATTTAAATTGGCTTTTCTTTTCAAGCTCTACAACCCTTTGTGAGTCTTGAATATCTCTACACAGTTCTATAGAACTATATCCAGACTTCTTTCCCCACAATTATTTCATATTTTTAATCATTCTTAACCTGGTACAACCATATCAGCTTTGACTATCCATTTTTCCTATTAGCATGAAAATTTTCTTTCATGATTTTCTTTGGCATGTTTACTTCATATTTTCCTAATATATATTTTTATATTTGCCCATTTTATAATTTTTATATATGTTCATTGTATTGTTTATATTTGACAAATCTTGAATCTTTCTTTCCAATTATTTTTTCTAGATCATGATTTACATCTCAGACATAATGTGTATTTTTTAAATAGGTCCATAATGTTCTGATTATTCTACATTTAAAACTTAATATATTTCTAACTTTGATAACATACAGGATTTTTATATAAAAGTTACCATTGGTCATTTTAGATTGTTGTATATTTGCATTTTAAGTTTTTGAGATTAACCTGCATTGTAAAATTATACTATTTTCATGCATACTTTGGTTCCATTTTGAATTTGTTAATTTACACAACTATGAATTCCACATTTAAAAGTTTCATTTCCTAAATACGGGTGGTTATCAAAATAGGAATATATATATATATAAATTGACATAAATTAATAAACCAAGAGACATAACATAAATATAAGTTAATTTAAAAAAGCAATAAAGAATATAAAAATACAGAAATATATTTAACTACCTAATCACCTATACATCGTAAAAGAGGCTAAAAGAAAGATAAGTTAGGAAAATAAGATAATTCTAAATATAAAAATATAAATTGAAATATAAAGAAATTGGAGTTATGAAAAAACAATATGTGTGCAGATCCTCTTCACTTTTGTAATTGAAATTTTGTATTGCAGACACTTTTCAGAGGACTTGCACCAGTTTCTTAGATCTATTACTTGTTGCATGTCAGAAAAGAGTGTTTGTATTTGTTTTGCATAGTTGACCATATCCCCCATGAAGAAGACATGATCCATATGCTTATTATTTTTTCATATTTTGTCATAAATCCAATTTCTTTATATCTCAATTTATATTTTTATATTTCTAATTATATATAAGAGTCTTTTTTTAATATGGTGTAGGACTGCCTTTGACAGGCAATACAGCTTGGACTCACTATGGAATCGATTCATAGGAGTATTGAATAATGTTTTAGAGAAATATAATACAATTATTCATGGAAATAGGGTAAAAGTTCTGGAAGCCAGTGGAGATAATTGATTTTATATTGAAGATTATAAAATATAACATAATGGTTCTATTATACTGAGATCAAGTGACTGCGAGCCTAGGTAGATATTTAACTTCATCCTCACATTTATAAAACCATAATTGTAGAGGTCCTATTGTATGTGTAGGTGCATTATTCAGAGTGGAAATTTCCATCTTCTGTGAGAAAATGAAGTTTAAATCATAGGATGGACTTTAACAGCTAAAATTTCACTGTACATTCCCCAGATATCCTTCTTTCCAGAGTTACAACTGAACCAGCAAAATACTGACACAGTAGCTCATATCAGATCCACCTCCATGTTTCACAGTTGGAAAGAGACAGCTATGATCATATGCTTGTGCAGGTGACCTACAAGTTGTAAGGAAAATTATGAAGGATGATTCTTTAGACTATATAACTGTTTTCCACTTATCAATCAAGCAGGTTTTGTGAGTATGACACCTCTATAGATGAGGTCTGTCTTTAACATCTGAAAAATCCAAGACTTGTAGAAATTCAATTAAGCTACCACATAATATCAAAATATATAACTAGTAACTTTCATTATATTTCAATGCTTACAAAATGCATTAAATGTTACTTTTATTCAGCAATATTTCCAATATTTTGAGAACCATCTGTAAGGAAAAGTACTTATGCCATTAAAGTTTTTATCAATATTTAAATCTTGTATTTTCTTCAGTTTTTAACATAATCATGAATTTAATATTATCTCCATTAATCTTTAAGTTTACTTCATTTGCTTTTTTTTACAAGTTCTTCTATTACTAAACACCACAGCAGATAATAAACTGCCTTGTTAAATAGGTATTTTAAATTCAAATATTTTAAGTTTTCCCACTTGTATTTATACCTGGCTTTGGTATTTTTCTTTTTATTAAACTTGGTATAATAAACTTGCCCTTTGTTTCAAACAATTCTCTCTTATAGATACTGCTAAGTGCTGATTTGGAATTGATTAAAGGTATGCATAAATTGGTATAATATTCAAAACAATTACTCATAATTTGTCCAATTACAAAAATTTTATCCACAGTTTTCCTTTCATATCTAAATCAACATTGATATTTTCTAAAAAAAGTTCCTTTTATATTTTTAAATTTTATTTGTAAACAGAATTATAAATATTTTACATGTTGTATTTATTAAATTATTATACTCTGTAATCTTTGCTATTAAATTTACTGCATTTTTAAGTTACAGAACAAATACACAATTCTTCTAGTATAACTTTTCAATTTTTTCAAAAATAATTTTTAAATTAGTTATTTCACAGCGTTTTCTTGATACTTTATTAATTCAGCAGCAATATCAGCTCAAGAAAGTTAATCTTTTACAAATGAAAAATTCATTATAATTTTATTATTTTTTCTTTGGCTGGTATTAAATCTGCCTTAAACTTTCAGTTAAATAATTGTTTTTACATATAAATTTCCATTTTTTTTTTTTTTTAATTAGGAAACCAAAAAAGTTTCTGTGTATCTTTCCACAACAAACTTTTCTTCCACTAGCTTTCTCTCTTGTCCTCCATGTATTTAGTCAAAATGTTTTGACATAATTCAGTTTTGTGTACAACTTTCTTTTTCATTTTGTCTTTGTAAAGCATCAATTTCTTGAATTTAAACACCTTTTCCCAAATTCCATAGCCCAATTTTTCTTTTTCTATATATTTTTCAAAGAAAAATTGAGGATAGAAAAGAATGATTCTTTACTCTTTGTATCATTCTCTTCAAGCTTTATTTTTTCTTTGCCAGCATTCACAAGTCCTTACAAACTTTTAGATAAAAAATGATGCATATCTCTTTATTCAGGTATAATTAACTTGATTTGTAACAGCTCTAAATAGTGTCCATGTACACAAATGAATACTTAATTTGTTAACCTTTTGATATACACTTCTAACTGTGAATTGTTCTAACATATATATTATTTCTATATATATTATATTTTTTCTCTCCCCTGTTTCTTTCCTATAACCCTTATTATAAATTAACCTTTCTTAATCCTACACCCTACCTTGATTTTTCAACTATTAGTCAACGTCAAGCAGCCCAATACAATCTAGAATAAAATGAAAAGTCATCTTCCGCAGAATTTCTAACTGCTACGTCATTAAGTCTGGGGCAAGAGTAGAGGTGGTCACCAGTCATTTCTTCAAGTCCACACAAGGGGCGACTCAGAGAGTCAGTTAAACCGAAACGGTGGAAGTGTGCCTGAAGATAGTCATGCATTGCCCTAAGACAGAAATTTGAGCCATCCACAGCCCTATGGAGGTTGCATGGGGCAGGCTTAGTCAATAAAGATGCCCAAGTCTTCCCTCTCGCAAAATTGTTATATATATTTTTAAGAAAAGAAGCTATATTTGTCTTAACAAGCATTTTAATAGTATAGTATTCTAAAACTGGACAAGGTTGTTGTAACTTCAAGCCAGCCTTGGCCAATTTGTCAGCCAAGTCATTACCAGTGATACCACAGTGGCCAGGTATCTGAGGCAGCACAATTCTCCTGTTATCTCAAACAACTCTGTTTTAATTAGTGTCACCCATGATTATTTTCCTTTTTGGTGTTCATTAATGGGGTTTCTGAATACTTCATAGAAAACTCCTTTAATAAAGGAGTACTTGTATAACAATTGTGCAATCATGCATGGTAATTATCATCAAAATGGAGAATTTGGGCATTTTAGCAGATTCTGTTTTGATGATGATTGCCATGCATGATAGCAATTCTCCATTTTGCTTAGATTTCAATTTTGAGCATGTCAGGGATACAACTTTTTAGCTGTCACTTTCTACTTGCTGTTTGTTTCTTTGCTGATTTTGTGGTTCTTCCTCTTCTTTGTTACATTGGACTGAAAGATACCTTGCTTGAGAAGGCAATGGGTACAGTTTAAAAAGTATTCATAGAAACCCTTGTTCTTTTTCCTCAATTGATTTATGTGCTGAAATAATATTAATATTTCTTAATCTTCCTATTAATTATATTTTGCATATTCAATCATTTATAGGTGCATATTAAGTTAAATATTCTCTCATTTTCTAAGAAATTAAAAAACCTATCTTAAACTGAATCAGATTCCCCTCTTCTCCACTATATATCAAGATATAATCAGATTTATCATAATTCTATCTTGCTCTTTCCTTCAGATTTTCTGTCGGGAAATTAATTTTAGTCATTATAATATTAATTCAATATCTCTATTTCTCCAAATATCTGCATTATTCTTATATTTCATGTTGCCTTTTATCTCATAATTTATCAATTCCATGTCATTTTCAAGAGACAGTCCATATTACACCATCTTGAGACTTCATAACATTGTTGATTTTACAGGATGGGATTATCAGCTCCAAAACCTAGTTAAACTGGGGAACAAGGTATTCCTCTTTGGTGTCTCTACCATCAATCTGTTCAGTTTGCATGACAATGCAGAAGATGAAGCCTTCCTTATTGGCATAGCTCACAGGATTAACGCACACCAATCCATACATGATGGAAATGACTTATATGATACAAACTTGTTACAAGTTAATAAATTACTTTTATATTTAAATAAAATATAGAGTAGTAATTTTTTGAAGAATGCATTTTCTACTCAACAAATCATGAAAAGTATTAGGAAAATAAAGCTATTTACTTAGTGTGTTTACCTGACAGGCCTATATGGAATGTTTTAAACCATTTTCTTAGTAAATAAAATTACTACAAAAACTGACGTTATTGATTTAGTTGGTACACATATCAGCTTTTAAATATAGACATTTATCATGATAAAATATAATAATAAATTACTAATTTCTTGAACATTTACCTTCAATTAAGTAACAAAAATGAATAAATAGCAAAAACAAATTATTGAAAATGTATTTATTAACAAGACATGTAATATGTTGAAACATTTAACATTTCAAAATGTTTGAGACAATTGTTAAGAGAATCATACATACTTCACATATTAAGATGGAATGAAATGTTTGATGTATACATAAAGAAAGAAGCTGAATAAATTTACAAAACAAAATTACATAGGAACTACAGGGCATAAAATTTAATATTATGCATTTCAGCAATAATAATAAAACAATTGCTTATAAACTAATATTTTTAAGGTTAGCAAAAAATTATGCATACAAAAATTCTAATAAAAAAGGTAATGAAATCACCATTTTTTTATTCAGTCTGTCACCATTTAAAAGAGTGGTAATATATTTAAGATATTTTAATAGAATACATCATAAAAGATACTTTTAGGAGATTTAATAATGCAGAAATAGTTATAATTTTGATAACTATAAGAGAAAAACTACAACTTAACATTCACACAAAATAAACTTGTTTCAAACATTGACAGAAAAATCAATGCAAAATTATCGTATCTTCATGTAAATATTAACAAACACTTGAAGTTACATTTCTTAACTTATGCTGGTTTTATACCAAGACTCAACAAAACAATATTTCAGGACAGTACTGATAACTGGTTAAACTGAGTATTATGGTCTCCGCTTGCCAAGAGGGAAATATCGCCAAACTGGTACAATTTGGTGATTTTTTCCCTCGCCAAAAAATCAACAAAAGCAATAAGTTACCAAATATGTCACCAAATACAGTGTTGGAATGTCTCACCGCCGCAAATCCCGGAAATGATTGTTGTTTTCCTTTTCAATTTTATCACATGTAATCCTGCTTTTGCTTTTTTATCGAATGTAATCCTGTGTTCCTGTTTCTGTTTAAATTCTGTTTTTGCATATTTATATTTTATTTCACTTTAGATGCAATGCAGTATATATTGTCTTTTATATTCACATTTTTTATTTTGATGTGAATATAGTGCTTTAATTTCAATCCTGTTTATTCATTTTGTATTTCGCTGTGGATATAGTGCCAGAATTTCAATTTTTCGTTTATATTCATTCATATATATTTGTTACATATATTTCTATTCGTTCTGTATTTCCCTGTGAATATAAAAGTGGAATATCAATCCTGTCTTTTATATATGTTTTCTATTTCACTATCGATATTGCACCAGAAATTAAACTCTGACTTTATATTCAATTTGCATTTTAATGTGCAAGTAGAATGCCAGATGAAAAATGAAGGTAAGAATTTTATTTTAATTATTTTTTTGAATATTAAGTAGAATGGTATGTAAGAATTGCATATTAAGTATCTAAATTTCCAGTAATAAATGAATTATTAATTTAGCATATAAAAGTCAACCATGGTTTCTATTTTTAAGGGCCCTGATTCAGGCGTTCATACAAACACCATTGAAGGGACGTGGAGTGCGATAAAAAGAAGCTTAAAAGGAAGAAGCATTGAAAAGGGTTCCTGATTTTCCTGGGATTGATTGCCTGTGAGTATGTTGTTGCAAATGATGTATACATGGATGAAAGAGTTTTAACATAAAATTATATCTGATGAGTTGAGTGTATCAAGTCATCCAGTGGTTGATTGGAAGAATTTTTGTTGTGAGTGTGTGTTGAAGTATGTCTGAAAACAAATGAAATGATCGGAGGACCTAATGTTTAATAGTGGAAAGAAAGTTGATGGAAGGTGGGTGTTTGGAGGCATCGAATAAGAATCTAGAAAATGCTTTATGAAAGTAGTTGCATGTAGATTGAAAGAAGTGTTGTAACGAATTTTAAGAGAATGTTATGCCTGGTATTGTAATTACCTCTGACTGATGGAAAGCATACAACTGTTTATCGGAAGAAGGCTTTTAAGCACATAAAAGTAAACAATGGTCTTCATTTTTAAGGACCCTGATTCAAGTACTCATACAAACACCATTGAAAGGGTGTGGAGTGTGATAAAAAGCTTATAAGGAACTCGGCAAGTAGTGGATCAGTTCGATTCCTACTTGCTGAATATATGTGGCAAAAGAGGTACTCCACATCCAGTGACATTTTCAAAGATTTTATAGAAAATGTTGCATAAGTACATAAATCCATGAATCAAGATCCTCCACAAAATGTGATGGAATCAAAGGGAAATGAAGGTAAGATTTAATTCCAATTATTTTCTGCATTATATTTTTTAATAATTTCTTGAAATTTTAGGGAATTGTAGGAAACCTTATTTTTTGAATAAACTATAATATTGTAATAAATTAAAATGTAATTTTTAATATAAATGTTGGATGTAATGTATTAAATTGTTTAATAAAAACTGAAAATTTTCACTTTTATGTCCTATTGATTTGTATCATTCTATCTAAAATCAATGGATTTATCAAAATTATTTTACTAAATATATAAAAATTCATCAATTTAATTTCTTCACTTTATTTATTTTTAACTAAATGTTATTATATGTAAATTTCATTAAAACAGTTTAACTATTAAATTTTTTTAAGATTTTTGCTACTTTACATATTCATATTTCCTTCAAGTTTGATCTGAAATATTTTTAAAATGAAACTTAATTATTAATATGATTACTTATTCTTATTTACTGTTATCCTAAGCAATTCGAATTGAAGTAATTAAATGCTTAGAATTTTTAACATGATTGTTATTTGTTTTCTTATTTTCAATTTGAAATCAGGTGAAACTCCCACCATGTATTTATGCCTATTCTATACTGATTAGCACTCATTCTGGGCTATCAATCAATTTCCAATATCTCTGTATCATCCGCTTGATAAAAAATATTTTCCCTAATTTCACTAAGTGAGACCGTAAAATCCAGTTTTATCAAAATTTATTAAATTTCAATAATATTATATATAATTTTATATTTATTTTTATAGTGGGCTTCTTAGTCAACAATCACTTTTTGCATACAAAAGCAAACTGAACTCAGACCTACAGTTTAACAAGAGAATGGGGATTTCAAGTCACTACAGACATAACATACTCCTAATGGGGAGGTAAAATTCTAGTATATACAACAGGTTTGGCACAGTTTCCAAAAATGTCACTAACAACAAAATCAGGTGTTGATACTAGTCACCAAACTATTAACTACAACAAAATGTTATTATGATACCCATCAAAAAATGGTAATCACAAAATGACAAATGTATACACATATAATGTATATATATATATATATATTATAAATGACGAAACGTAACACAAGTGTGTGAGAGAAAGGTAAGCCTTTATAAATTTCAATTATTTTAAAATTATACAAATCCTTATTCTAAGTAACAAATTTACAAGCGAAAATACAAACTTTATCCTTCTCTTAAATGTCATCAAACATCACTAATGTTGCCAAATCAACCATATTGTTTACTACATTTAAGCCAAGAAACAGACAATACCATTTCTACAAATAGTAATTATACATATAATAGGTAAATATAGTTTGCAATAGAGTTGCAAACATTCCACAAAACACAATAGAAATATTGAACAAAAATATGCTTAAGACAGCATGGAAATACTTCTTTATGATATATACATAATTCTGTAAGCAGTGCTTCCTATTAAAATTAATTTTAAAAAAATAAATTGTAAGAACTTAAAAAGATATACTTATAAACAGTATTATTTAAAAATAAACCAAATTAGAATAAAGTGATAATTAACAATTTTTAAACTATTAAAAACTAACACAAAGGGATAAATTACTTACAGTAATAAACAAGACAAGCATTAAGTTTTTCAACTATTAAAGAAATATGAATTCTAAAATACTTACATTAGCAAAGTGAATAAGAAAAGCTATGGAAAAGTTTTTCAATTATTTTAAACTCAACATAAAGGGAAAATAACAAAGTTTTTGCATATTTTCAACATATGGATAAGTTTTAAATTACTTACCCCTTTTACGTTTAGTACCAAAATTTTTTGAATCAGAACATTTCTGAACTGATTCTAATGTAATACATAATGCATCATCTTTACAAACAGACATGTGATCAAAAAATACATTAACTAAATTAAGCAATGTGGCTTTGTTTAAAAATTTAGCCAAATTCAAGACTGAGTATGCATCTAGAATAATACTTTGCTTAGAATTATTTGACATCGTATAAACAATTAAGAATGACAAATAATCTATTAAACCTTCTCGCTTTATACTAGCACGTAAAAGATCCTTGCAAAGAGGATATTTATTACTATATATCATAGTAAGCACTTCTTTCATTAAGCTTAATGAATAACTATTGTATTCACGATTGCAATTCATTATATTTTGACGCAAATGTCTATAAAGACTTTTACCATCACTCAGATCATCACTCTTCATTTGAACGATTTCTGTTATACAACCGTCTCGAAATCGTGAATAAAAATTACGCAATGGTGGATCATATGCATCAAAATTAATAAGTAGTTCTGACTGACAGCCATTAAACAAACGTTCCCCAAAATAAAAAAGCAAGAACTGGATATACAACTTAGCAGATTCTAAATTACTAGGACAAAAGCAAAAAGGAGGAATTTCATGAAATCTAATATTTGTAGGATTTGCTCCATTTTCTAATAGCAATCTAATTACATCAGTAGGAAATGCAGGATTAACTAATGCATACTCTAATGGCACAATATACTTATTTCCAATCCTCACATCAGCTCCCAGCTCTAATAATGCAATAACAGAAGGATGGGTTAGTTTAGGAGTGTAATTTAACATAGATTCAAACAAAGGTGTACGCCCATGATTGTTCTGACAGTTAATTTCTGATCCATTTTTCACAAGAACTTCTAAACAAGAAAAGCTTATTTTAGTTGCTAAATGAAGAGGAATATTTCCACCTTCATCTTTTGCATTGACGTCAGCTCCCTTTTTTATTAGTTCATTGACGATTTCAAAACTGGCTCCTTTATAAATTGCCATATGCAAAGGTGAACGGCCAAACGCATCTTTAATGTTAACAACTGCTGGTTCGTATTGAGAGAGTAACTTTATTAATTGCGGACTAGCACCCAAAGATGGTTCAATTGGACTATCCATCATGAACATAAACGAAGAATTCGCACTAGGATCATTAGAGTTAATCCTCTGAAGTCTTAATAATGCAGTCAAATTCCAATAAGCAGGAATTAAAGCAATTAAAAATGGAGAAACATACTTGTGATTTTGAGCACCAGGATTCGCACCACTCTCCAAAAGAACCTTTATAATTCTGAAATATCTATCCTTATCTGATTCACTTACGTATTTCATAACAAAATAGTGAAGAGGAGTATTACCTGAAACATTCTGCAAGTTTGGATTTGCTCCCTTATCAATGAAAAATTTGATTAACTCCGCATCACATTGAGGATTCTCAGCAGCTGTATGAAGAACTGAATCTTTTTTCGTATTTAAATGTGTAATATCAGCTCCATGTTTCAGCAATTCTTCAATCAACTCAAGATCATAAGGAACCATACCTACAGCAACATGTAAGCAACTATTGTCCCGTACATCACGGGCCTGGACGCTATGAGAGCATATGTATTTCCTTATTACACTTAATTCTTCTTTGTTTAAGATGGCCTCGAAGAGACGAGGCTGAGCAAATTCACCATGAATTCTAGTGAACTTCCAAATACGCGCCATATTTTAATGATTCTACACGGAAGATTTCTTGTTCATTTACTTATTTTTTTTATTATTATTTTTAACAGCAATGGACACCGATTTCTAGTTTTTGACGACTGCAGTTGGTTGGATCTGTTCTGAGACTTTATGCTGCTCCGGCTTTCGTCTCTATTATTCCAAGAAAAAACTATATTCAAAATCTTAGGAATTTAATAATTGTTTTTAGTTAGATGTGATGATTTTGATCAACTGTTTGTAATTTATTATTTACATTTGTATTTTTAAATTATGCAAAAAATTTTTCCGGTCCTGGTTGTATCTGGGGCAATATAAGATTATATGTTCAGAAGTTTAGTTAAAGCGCCTGTCTAGTAAATAGGAGATCACGAGTTTGAATCTCGTCAGTATCTCGTTACTAAGTTGTAGTTTTCTGGCCCAATGGATAAAATATTTGTCCTAATGGACATGCTTAGACAAATTAATAACACCCCTTAATGTGTGCCACACAACGGAGATTTCTAGTTTTATCGTGGAATTCCTGTGAAATTAGGAACAAACCTTGGCTGTTATGACTTCAGGATTGAATATTTTGGTTATGAAAGATGTCAAAAATTTAAGTATGATTTTAGGCATAATTTGGCACAGGTAATAGATATTAATACCATTAAGTGGAAGAAACTTAGTAAAATTGTAATTTTGATTATTAATTTGTTAAAAATATTTGTTTTTGATCTATTTTTTTTATGTCCAAAACATAGTATCATCCTAAACTAGATACAAATTCTAAACAAAGATTTTTTTATAAGTTTTATAGTATGTATATATCTGCCTATATAATATATGTGTAATGTAACAAGTAATTTGATGATACATGCATTTTTCATCATCATTTTTATTTTTAATAGTTTTCTTTTTCACATATGAAAGGAGATGTAACAAAAAAATTCCTTTTATCTTTTTAGTAGTATCTTTTTTTATGCAAAGAAGTAGTGATCAAAAATTCTATTTACAGTTTATTTCATGGTAGTTGGTGGGGAAACTTTGGGCAATATCTAAGCAATGAGCGGGGACTGAATCTATTATGGGTACTTAGGTCATTATAGGACGGAAGGCTAATTATTATTTCGTTATTAGTTTTATCAATATTTTTAATCATATTATACATTATTTTCGCGAAAAATTCTCTCAGGTTAGGAATTTTTAATTCTTGTCTGATTTTTTTATTTCTAATGAACCAGGGGGCCTTAACTGCTCATTTGAGGACTTTATTTTGGAGAGTTTCCAGTTTTTTAATTTTACTATCATGGGTGTAACCCCAGATAGGGCAGGCATAGGAAATAAGTGGTCGAAGATATACTTTATAAATGAGCACTTTATTTTCGATGGAAAGTTTTGAATTCCAATTGATAAGTGGGTATAATGCAGCTGTTTGCCATTTAAATTTGTTAATAATTTAGATCAGGTGGGGGTGCCATATTAATTTTCTGTTGAAAGTTACTCCTAAATATTTACAGGTTTGTGACCATGGTATAATTTCGTTGTTGATCTTAATTACATTGGGTGGAAGTAGTCTTTTTTTTTTTTTATTATTTTTTGTTAAAAATTATGGATACACTTTGATTTACATTAAAAAGAATTTTCCATTTAATGAACCAGAGCTCAAGCTGTTCTAAATGTTTGTTGAGTGATTCTGTGATATATGAGGTTTTCCTACATTGTGCTAGTATAAATGTGTCGTCCGCAAAAAGGTGCAGGGAAATAACTGTTGAGGTTAGAATGTCGTTCACATAGATAAGAAACAGTCTTAGTCTCAATTTAGACCCTTGTGGCACGTCGGCTAAGATTTGTCTACGTGTTGAGTATGTAGTACCAAGGCGAACCTGGAACTTGCGTCCCAAAAGATATGAAATTAGTATCCTAAGGAGTGGGTCGGGTAGACCAATATTAATGAGTTTGTGTACAAATCCACCAATCCAAACTTGATCGAAAGCTTTGTCAATATCAAGAAAAACTGCTCCTGTACTTTTTTATGTTGAAATCCCTGCGTGATTTCCCCTACTCTCATAAGTTGAAGCGTTGTTGAATGTGATTTTCTGAACCCGTGTTGTTCAAGGATAAGAATACTATTGTTTTCTAAAAATTCATCTAGTCTATTTAGAATAATTGCTTCGGTTATTTTGCTTAGAGACAGCAGTAGACTAATTGATCTATAGATTGAGGGAAGGTATTTGTCTTGTCTTGGTTTTAATATTGGTACTATTAGAGCAATTTTCCATTTTTTAAGAAAATACGTTATTCTTAATATCCCGTTAATAAGCATCGTAATTTTGAATATTGTTTTGTTTGGAATTTTCTTAAGCATTTTGTTTGTTATTTCGTCAAATGGGGATTTATTATCTTTTACTTTCTTGATTATTGCCATTATTTCCGAAGGGGTGGTGCTTTAAATGACTTGTGTATGTGGTCTGGAGAGAAATCTGAGTATGTTACTTGTAACCAGATCTTCGGTTCTGGTGTCGTGTAGGTCATTAATGGTTAATTATGTTACAAAAACGTCAGCAATTGCTTCTGTTTTTTGTTTTGTCTCTGTATGCAATTGTATTTCAGCCTTGAATGGGTGGAAAATACTGTGTTTTTTTCTTGAACATACTGACGGCCTTCCAAATGAATCGGTAGGTGAGTATTTAATGATTCTAATTTTTCTCTCGATTTCTGTGAATTGTATGAACTTATCTTGGCTCTGAATTCGTTATTCACTTTATTATATTGACTTTTTATTCGGGGATCTGTGCTAATATGATACAGTTTTCTGACTGTTTTTATTTGATTTAAAAATTCTGAGGTAACGGGGTAGGAGGTGAGTGAGGTTTTTCTGATTCGCGGTGCACTGCAAGCAGTTCCGCCTTCTAGAGTATTGTCTAATTTTCAATTTCATCACCTGTGTTTGTATTAATATATTGAATGGGTCATTATTTAAAATTTGGTTGTATTTGATCCAATCCGTGTTATGAAGAGTAGGAGTATTAATCAAAGGAATATTAAAATCAAACTCGACCATGGCTGGATTATGATCCGAGCTGAGTTCCATGATTGTGTAAATTTTTGTGTTATAACTAATTCCTCTTATGAGTGCAATATCAATTGATGTTGCTGAATTAGCACTAAAATATGTGGGTGTGTCAGGTGTATGGTTTTTTAGTTCGGCTATATCAGCGAATTTTTTAATTATTTGACCTGTTTTGTTGTGTGACCTACAGTTCCACGCAAGTATAGTAGCAAGTAAGTGTGCTTAGCATTAAGATCTCCAAATAATAATATATCATAGTTTGTTGTAAACATTTCTTCAAGATCCATGTTTATGTATTGATATTGTAGTCTAGGTTTGATATATGTGGAGCAGAATGTAATATGGGGTAGGGTCGGTAGAGTCAATGTGACCAAGGTTGTCTCTATTGTAATTAATTTGCGTGTTGTGTTTTGGTAGTGTGTGAGACTAATCTTGACAAAAATAACTGTCTCTCCCCCTGCTAGGGTGGCATTTCTTGGGCGATCATTTCTATAGCACACATATCCTAGGATGTGAATATTTACATTATTTGTTAGGAATGATGCTTGAATTAAGATTATATCTGGATTATGCTCTTTTACAAAGTCACGAAATTCGACCATTTTGTTTCTAATACCACAGGAATTCCACGATAAAACTAGAAATCTCCGTTGTGTGGCGCACTTTAAGGGGTGTTATTAATTTGTTTAAAGATGTCCATGAGGACAAACATTTTATCCATTGGGTCAGTTTTGGGTTGAATTCTTTTGATGGCTTCGGGAATATTAATTCCATTAAATACTTCTCTTATCTCTCTTAAGAGTGTGAATAAATCATTAAAGTCGTTTTTATTTTCATTTTGTCCATTGCTTGGAGCAGTTGCATTGGTTGAGGGGGTGTGGGTTCGAATGCCACAGTAGCGGAGCTTTCTTTATGACCAGTCACTGTATTTGCGTATGATATTTCCTCTCTTGTATGGTTATTTTTAAATATTTTCGGTTTGGGTTTGAAGAATTTCTCATATCCCCGATAGCTTGAAGGATGGCTCCCATTACAGTTGCAGCAGACTGGAAATTCTAGTTTTTTGTCCTTGGGACATTCTTTTGTATTATCTGCTTCTCCATATTTCACGCAGCGGGGTTCCATATGGCAAAAATCACTTGAGTGGTGAAAACGCTGGCAGTTAAAATACCTCATAAGTGTTTTGTTTCCCCTATAATATTCTATAGTAGGGTTTGAAATATGACACAAACTTTTTAATTTAAATATAGCACTTATTTCTGGGCCATTGTAGAGTTGAACCAGAAATAGAGAGGTAGGGGTTTTCCATTTATCTGGCTAGTCATCCTGTTTACTTTGTGGATTTTATAGCCTTGATTGGCTAAGTCAGAAGCAATTTCCTCACTTTTTGTGGTCATGGGAAGTCCCCTGACTTCTAATTTACGATGTTTCTCATCTTTTCCTCTTAGGAGGATATATTCATAGTTGTTAAATTTAAGAAATTTAGTATATATATATATATATATATAATTTTCCTGTGGTGGTCTGCTGTTTTGGGCAGCAATTTCAAATTTTCACCTGAAGCTCTCGCTTCAATATCTATTTTTAATTCATTTTTTAGTTTTGTCATAAATGAAACATGACTTTCACTATACATTACAATTATAGGTGGAATTTTAGGCGCTATTACAGCCACTGGCTAGTCATCCATTTTTTCGTGGTTTTCTTCCTCTGGAATTAGCCCACTGAACGCGTTAGCCACAGTTATGGGAGTCTTGGCGATACTCTCAATCACAGCTTTGGCTGTTTTCTTCTGGAAAATGAAAGGTTCCTCACCATCATTAGTTCGTTTTTTATTAAATTTATGATTTTGAGTGGCAATATTAGTCATTTTTACTATTATGGGGGTAGTAGGGGGTTTGCCATATCAGAAATAACATTATAGCTACCTGTAATTGCAGTCTTTAAAGATTCTCTGCAGATTTTAATGTTGATATCCTGTATGTCCAAGATGTTTTGTTGTGGATGTACTTCAGTAGTGCAGTCTCTGCTACCCAGTAACGCCGTCTGGATTTCCAATAGTTGCTTCAGATGGAATTCCGAGGCATCCTTGTATTTAGGGTTCATAATCACCGTCAGCTTGACAGGTTGTATTATTCATTTATTTGCAGCTGTTGTCGCAGTCAGGTCCTGTCAGAGGTCAGGAAAATCAATCAGCTTTAAAAAAAGCATCAGCTATTAGCACTGAAAAGTGTTGTTTTTGTTCGAACTGAATTCAAAAAACTATCTTCAGTGAGGGTGAAATAGTAACAGCTCTAGGTAGCTCAGCACGCAGGGCGAAAAAGGCTTAGCTCGCCTTGCCGCGTACGTCGTAGTGGTAAGCGGGGAGAAACTTCAGGAACCGGTTTGAAGAGCGAGTGAAAAACGAGTCTTATCAGTTCGGCTGCTGAAGCGGGAATGATTTCAGGAATTTGAAAATTTCAGAGACATCTTAATATTTCAGAAAATTTTAAAATATAAAACTTTGAAATGTTATCAAAATTTTGGAAAATATTGGAGATTTTTTGATAAAAAATTACTCAACTACTTTTATCAAACGTTTTAATTGTAAATTTTAAGGTAAAAGACAAGGAAACAGTGTATGTTGGACTATTTCCAATTTTCACGTCAAACGCTTCACACCTATTTCTCGAAAATGGCTGATTGTTCGAAATAGCGAAATAAGTAAATTTTGAACACTGATTATTTTGTTATTATTTAATGTTTTCTTTGACACTTTTTTTTTCTTTTTTTATTATTGAAATTATCGTTTGACTTTGGCTTAGTGTTTGATTGTCTAAGATTGAGTATTTTTTTTTCTTTTATTTTTATTACTTAAATTTTTAATTTATTCTTTTTTATTTTTTATCTTTTATGCTGTTTATTTATTTTTTTTATTATGGATTCAAAAGGACTGAAACAGAGACTGAAATAATTTATATGGATTTCGATTTGCGCATTCCAAAAATAAACACTCCGAGATTATTGACTTTCGAAGATTTTATTTCACAACTAATCCAGTTAGCTGCGGAAAATGGTATTACAAAGTTCTTCTTTTTCCTTTCTCCTACTAATGGTACTACATCTATTTAAAAAAAAACTTACAATTTAAGGCAAAAAATAATTCAAATTGTAAAGAAGCACAAAAAAATAATACAAATACAACACACTCGTGAAGATAAGATTCTATTAGAAACAAATTGTCCAGATACTGCTGTAGAAATAAGCAAGATAACCAACATTCTTGGAGTATGTGTTAACACCATGTTTCAATCTGAATACATATCTTCAAGATTTCATATAAGAGAAATACATGTAGAACTACTTTTATATCTGGTTGCTGAAGAAATTAAGCAAAATGTCTAAGCGCTATTATATTTACAAAGCTTTAAAAAAAAGAATTCTGAAGAACACAGCGAAAATATTTTAGTGAGCGTCATTGGACATCATCTGCCTCAAACTATGAACTTATTCTATTCCATCATTCAAATTTCTCCTTTTATTGATTACGTTCGTCGACGTAGAAAATACTATAAATACACTCACCCTACGAAAAACTAAAACATCAAGACGTTTTCTTAAGTAAAAACTGCGGAAATTCCATAGACACTCCCTGTGCCAATGAAACACCTAAATGTGTAAACTGTCGAGGAAATCATGCAGCTAATGACATTTCCTGCCTTACGAGGCTTGAAGAAATTTTTTTTTTACATTTTAAAAGCATGAACCGCCTTTCATTTATTGAGGAGAGTAGACGTTAAATAAATCTTTAGAAACCAGTTTCTTACTCCAGTGTAACCAAAAGTTATCTTCCTTTCTTGTCTAATCAAATATAAATAACTGATATTGTTAAAAAAGCAGTGACCGAGATGGCTTCTATTTTTGAAGCAAAATTTCTTGCGGTACAGGCTAGACAAGATCAAATGATTCAAAAAATGCTCTCATTCATGAAAGAATACTTACGAACATGTTTGAATCCAGCTGGATCAATTTCTAGCTCTCCTTCAAGAAAGAGTCGTGCAAGATCTATCCAATCAAGAAAGATAATGCCAAATAATTCTGTGAATCAGCAAATTGTATCTTCAGATCAACCTATTATGAATTCTCCTCAACCAAATATTAAATATGCAGAACCCAACATTGAAGAGAGAATTAAGTCAGGAAGAAGGCATAAAAAACATTAATAATTTTTAAAAAAAATTCTTCTACTACAAGCGCATTTTTTTGATTTTTAGTAACTGTTCAGGTTTTTTGTTTCATTTAATGTTCAATTTAATTTCTTGGAATGCAAGAGGTTTTCTATCTAAGCCCCGTATGTAAAACTTCCATACTTTCAATTATACGATGTCCTAGCAATTCAAGAAACGTTTCTTAAAAGTTCCGACTTATTTCAAATTTGTAATAAAACAATAATTCGATTAGATAGTCAAGATAGCCTTGGGGGAGACCTTCTTTTTACTGTTGATAAATCCCTCCTTGTGCAAGTTTTAAATATATCCCGCTTACAAGATAACCGAAATGTTAGGTATAAAAATTACTGTATCCAAATCTTATCTTACTTTAGTAAATATATACGTCCCACACGGTAAATTTTCAAGTTCTTTGTTTCATAGCATCTTATCAAATATTCACCCTCCCTTCATAATAATTGGAGACTTTAATGAACGAAGTTGTTATTCACTTTGGTTGTTCCTTGGTTTATTTGGTTATTCCATGGTTGTTATTCAGACTTTCCTGATTCTTCAGAATTCCTCGATTGGAAACAGGATAGCAACATTTGTCTTTTAAAAACTTCTCAGCCTACTCATTTCGGACTCTACCACAGACCATCTCTTATCGATTATCACTTTGTATCTCCTGATATTTTCGCTTTTTGAACTTTCTCAGTCAGTTCAGATAGTTATGTTAGTGACCATGTCCCTGTTCAAACAAGTGTCAAAATCTACAATAACGATTATTCGAAAGATACTTCCTGCAATAGAACTTTATGGACGGGCTTCTTCAATTCAATGAACACTCAAATTGCTAATGACAGACTAGTTTCGGTAGATCAGTTCCAAATTGTATGAAAAAAACTAACTTGATAAATTTAAGAAAAAAACAGATCTTTCAGTTAAAGTCATATAATCCGAGGTGGACATCGGAATGTTGTTATCTTTTGGATCAAAAAGGAAACTTTGAAGAAAAGTGAAAAGTTCTCTTCAGCAGACTCTGTGGATACAGTACAAATGAGTTTCTGCAAAATTTCATCAGCTTCTTCTAACCTTTTCCAGAAATTTCTGGAATAAAACTATGACAAATGTTGGTATTGGCACACAGAAACGACACGTCCGTTCTTTTGAAATTTTATTGCTTGACTGACAAAAAACGATTATTGAGTTAGCGCCATCTGGTGCGCAGAGAAATTAAATTTATACATTGAGTATACAGGGTCGGAACATGCCGCCCACCTTGAAATATTATTTCAAAGAAACAGAATATGTAACATACAAAAAAAAATTAGATATACAAATATACTTTACAAATAAAGATTAGATATACAAATAAATGAACATAAATGAAAAAATATAAAACAAACACATAAATAAAAAAGTTTTATATGTTAAAATGCAATGGAAGTATAAAATTGTACATATATAAGAAATAAAATTTTATTTAAATTTAACCATGAATTTGGCATTACACAGGAAGTTGGCATAATTTTGTTATGTTTCTTTTGTATACACCATCTGATGTTTTAAGAGTAACTACCCTAACATTATTGTCAAGTCCAGGGTGCAATTGAATTATTCTACCCATTTTCCATTTTGTTGGGGGGTAAATTGTCCTCTTTTAAAAGACATAGATCATTAATTTGATAATTTTTAGTCGGCAGTAGCCATTTTGGCCTTTGCTGCAACCGTGTGAGATATTCCTTATGCCAACGTTTCCAAAACTGTTGCACCATTTTTTGAATATGCTGCCATTTTGAAAGAAAAGAAATGTTTGTATCAACGTAATTTGGTTCAGAAGGCTTGTTAATGCCCTACCAATAATAAAATGGCCAGGTGTTAAGGCTGACAAGTCATTTGGATCGGTAGATAATGCAGTTAAAGGTCTAGAATTAAGACAAGCCTCTATTTGAGTTAACAATGTTTCAAATTCTTCATAAGTTAGTTTTGTCTCCCCTATAACGCGTTTTAAATGAAATTTGGTAGACTTTATGCCAGCTTCCCATAGTCCACCCATGTGAGGTGCACCTGGAACATTTAAATGCCAATTAATACCATTTTCAGACATAAAATTGTTTACATTTTGATTATAATTTTTTGAGTTTCTAAGTTTCTCAATTTCCATGAGTTTGCGCTTTGCACCAATAAAGTTGGTACCACAATCACTGTATATATCACTACATTTACCTCTGCGTGAAATAAATCTCTTAAGAGATGCAATGAAAGCATCTGCAGATAAGTCGGTAACTAATTCTAGGTGTATAGCTCTTGTAGTAAAGCAAACAAAAAGTGCTATATACCCTTTGTATGATTTGGAGCCTCTACCTTTACATGCTTTAATTTGAAAAGGACCAGCATAATCCACTCCACATCGCAAGAATGCAGGAGCAGGAGAAATGCGAGAAGATGGTAAATCGCTCATCATCTGATTGGTTACAGAAGCTCGTATTCTACAACATTTTACACATTTTCTGATTAAATCCTAATTACATTTCTAACACCTATAATCCAATACTGTTCTGCAATACATGATTGAACAAGTTGTGAACCAGCATGCAAAGATTTTCATGAAAATGTTTAACAATGAGATCAGTTAATCTATGCCTTATTGGCAACAAAATAGGATGTTTCTGATTGTATACTATATTTGCATGTCTCAAACGACCACCTACTCTTAGAATGCCTGAATTATCAAGAAATGGATTTAGAGATAAAATTTTACTATTACACGATATTGTTTTATTTTTTCTGTAATGCATTGATCTCATTATTAAACTCATTAGTTTGAACTATTTTTATTAACACATGCATCGCATTAGTTAATTCACAAGTTTGCAAAAAATCCTGTTAATTTGTTCATAGGATTTCTGCAATTGTTCATAAACCTTAAACACAAAGCTGTTATACGTTTAAGTTTAGAAAAGGATGAATATTTAAAAAATATCAAAGTCAGTACAGTGGGTTTTGTTTTCAGTGGTTGATTGTAAAGTACAATACCTTTCTTCTGGAACAGGATCACTAACTGGTAGTTCAGGCTGCTTTATCTGAAAAGAAAGTGAATTATAAAGAAATTTTGGACCATTTAACCATAATGAAGAAAGTAGTTCAGAAGATGATGTGCCACGAGTAGCAAGATCAGCAGGATTAATGTTTCCACTAACATGATGCCACTGGGTAGGGAAGAAAGAGTTTGTATTTTGCCACTCTATTGGCCACAAAGCATTTCCATCGGCTGGCAGAAGAACCAATCCAGGATAGAACGATGGTAGAATCAGTATAAAATTGAGCTTGGGAAATGGATGTGTTCATAGCCTTGCAAGTGAAGTCCATCAATTTAGTTAACAGCAGAGCACCACATAGTTCCAATCTCGGAAGTGAAACAGTTTTAAGTGGAGCAACTTTTGTCTTAGCAATTACTAGATGAACTTTAATTTCACCAGTACTTGAGACTGAGCGACAGTAAATTGCTGCTGCATATGCCTTTTCGAGGCATCACTGAAACCATGTAACTGAAATTTGTTATTTGAATCCCAAAATAAGAATCTGGGAATTTGAACGTCTTTCACGAACAAGGGTTTTTCTGAAAGCTGCTTCCATTCATATGCTATGGTTGAAGGAATAGTATCGTCCCACTGCAATTGATTTTTCCAGAGTTTTTGAATTATTAATTTGTAATTAATGGTAATTGGAGATAACCATCCAAGAGGATCAAATATTTTTGAAATTGTTGATAGTAATGTCCGCTTAGTTAAGTTATCTACAAGAAATGATTGATTAGTTTTGAAAAAGAATATATCCAACTCGGGTTGCCAAAGTAGTCCCAATGTTTTCACAGTTTCATCATTGTCTAAGCTTAAAGAAGTGTTTGATAACCGTAAATTTGGATCAATTGAGTTCAAAAATTCTTTGGGAATTTGAAGCCCATTTTCTCAAAGGAAATTTGGCACTTGACAACATTTGCATTAATTGTTGGTGCAGTTCCATGGCAGGAAATTGAATTCGCTCCAGACATGAGATCATCAACATAAAAGTCTTCGAGAACTGCCTTAGAAGCCAATGGATATTTCTCTGCTTCTTCTTCTGCTAATTTTGTAGACATTTTACAGCCAGGTATGGTGCTGAGGCAGTGCCATAAGCCAGTCTTATTAATCTGTAATCCTTCACTGCATCATATTTTGATTTGCGCCAGACGATTCTTTGGAAATCTGGATCTTGTAAAGTTATTTGTCTATACATTTTTTCAATGTCTGCAGCAACCGCTATTTTATGCATCCTAAATTTAATAAGCAATGTAGTTAAATCCGTCTGTATTTGTGGTCCCACCATGAGTATATCATTAAGAGAAACACCATTAGATGATTTAGCAGATCCATCAAACACTACCCGGAACTTGTCACCACTTTTGTTGGGAACTGGATGGTGTGGAAGGTAAAAGCTAGATTTGGCTGGAATATTAACTTCACTTTCAGGAACTAATTCCATGTGCCCCAGTTTTATGTATTCGTCCATGAATTTATGATATTGTTCAGGTAGAGATTGATTTTTAGAAAAGCGACGTTCAATTTGTTGAAGACGGCACGCAATGCAATGTCTCTAGATGATCCAAGTTCATTGTGTGAGCTCATTGAATGGAAATTTGACATTGAATCTGCCAGTAGAATCACGAAAGAATGTTTTTCGAAGTGATTTTCACATGCAATTTCCTCCTTTGAATAAGGTTTAGTTTCAGAAACTTCTTCTAGTTGCCAAAATTTATCAAGTTGATACACGATTGCGGTACAACTAGCGTGATTTGTAATTATTGTTTTTGAGATATTGTTTGTTTTGCCTAAAACAACCCATCCGAAAAATTGTTTCTAGTGCAGTTAACGAATGTCCAGGACTAGTAATGTTTTTATGGAGCACTATTTCTCCAAGCATCTGCACCTAAGAGAATGTCTATAGGACCAGGCTGCAAGCAAGTAACATCGGCCAGTTGTATATTTTTGAATGAATTTAATGCTGAAGCATCAATTTTGAATTGAGGAAGGTCACAAGTGATTTTGGGTATAATTAATGCATCTACAGTGATATGTGTGTTTTTATAAAATAGAGATGATATTTTGCAATGATACCGAACCTGAGAGCTTACCTACATTTCGAGAACTAAGCCCATCAACATTTATGTTAATTCTATTACGTTTAAGTTGCAATAAATTTACACAACTTTCTCTAATAAATGAGCCTTGGCTTGCTGAATCGATAAGAATTCTGCATTTATGTAATGTACCATTAATGTCCTTAACATTAACAATTGCTGTTGGCAATAAAACTGTTTTTGTTACAGGTACAACTACATTATTACTACTAATAGTAGAATGTTCATCTGTTGTTTGTGTTTCGATTTTGTATCATGTGTATTTTTCGAACACAATAATGTATTATGCAATTTTGAACATAATTTACACATGCTTGAGCGACATTTAGAAATAGGATGAGTTTATTATCTTTTAAACAATTAGCGCATAAATGATGTTTTTAATTACATTCCATTTTTCCTTTACTGGAAGATCTAAGAAACTATCACAACTATGTAATCGCGAATGAGAATCATTTCGACAATAAATGCATAAATTAGAAACAATCTGAGATGAAAAGAATATTTGTTTTGTTTTGATTTGCAACCGTTTTCCCATCAAATTGACCTACTTTCTCTTTTTGGCACTTCGCTAAAGACGAAAGCGCACACGATCTATTCAGCATGAATGTTTTGAATTCCGCGAAAGAAGAAGCTTTTTTGTTCGATTGCTCTAACGCCCACACTCTCAGTGTTTCGTTATCAAGCTTACCCTTTGAAAGAAAAAATAATAATGGTATCCCAATGCTCAACAGGCTGTTTCAAAATTTTTAATGTATCAAGACATTTGCTGTGTTGTATCAATTAATTTCCTCAAACCCGCTGCTGATTCATGTTTAAGAATAGGCTGAGAAATTAATTTATTTAATGCTGCATTTATGATTTCTGTTTCGTTTTCAAAGCGCTCAAGTAAGCATATCCCAAGCTAATTTGAAATTCTCATCTGTAATTTGAATAGACTGTAATAATGTATATGCTTCTCCTTAACAGAAAGTTTAAGATATTGCAATTTTGACTATTACTTAAACTATCATTATTACCAACACTCGATAAAAAATAAATCACGAAAAGAAATCCAATCTATGTAATTAGAAGTGAAAACTGGTAATTCTATTCTAGGAAGTTTAACATTGTTGACATTAGTTACTTCTTTATGACAATCATTTTTTGAAAGTTTTCTTGATTCGTCTTTAAGAATGATTTTAAATTACTTATTTTAGAAAACAGTTCATGTATTTCACTTTCAAATGTATCGAATTCTGAATCAGAACATGCATAAAGAATATCATTATTTAGTTTGTTTATTTCATTGTCTAAAGAATTTACGTTATTTTCATACACTTCAATAATAGAAAGAGAATTTGCTTGATTTTGTAAGCTATTGACTTGCGAAATTAAACGAGTTAGCTTACCCTTTATTATCCTTTTGGTTTTAAGAAGGGTATCCATTTTGGTTTTGTGACCTTCACTCAATCACTGGTTTTGTTGTTGTTTTTTGATTCAACAGTCGTTGGCCGCTTCTATGCATCACCAAAATAATTTTTTGCTAGTTTCGTGCTCCGGCTCGACGGACCATAATATTGGCACACAGAAACGACACGTCCGTTCTTTTGAAATTTTATTGCTTGACTGACAAAAAACGATTATTGAGTTAGCGCCATCTGGTGCGCAGAGAAATTAAATTTATACATTGAGTATACAGGGTCGGAACAGTTGGTATATCTAAAGACATATATTCTATTCTTAAAAGACTTAAAAATAGATTTACTGACTCACCAACTCATCATCTTCTAATTTCTGGTGAAATTTCAATTATTTTGGACCCTGCAGATCAGGCTAACTTATTTGCAAAATTTTATTCTCGTCAATCTGAAACTGAAGTACTAACTCTCGATTAAAGTTCAAACTTTGATTTAGAATATAACTCTGAATTATTTCTACTAGAACTCCAATTGGCGTTTTCTAAATGCAAAAATACTTAAGCTGGTCCTGATTTAATACCAGATAAAATTTTGAAAGGTCTATCAAACATAACTTTGTGATCTCTTTTGTCACTCATAAATTACTCTTGGTTAAGCGGTACTGTTCCCCCGTCTTGGAAAAAATTCCTTATAATTCCTTTTATAAAACCTGGGAAAGATACTACGTCAGTAAATTCTTATCGTCCAATATCTCTTACAAGTGTTCTATGTATGGTCATGGAACGCATGATATTAAATCATCTTATAAATCAAATCTTCTTTCCCAAGTATTTTCATCCAAATCATCGTGATTTACGCCTCATAGAGGTTGCGATAGTGTTCTTTATATGCTTCATCATCATATTATTGCTTTACGCTCACAGAGAAATTATATCATATGCGCAATTGTGGACATATCTCAAGCTTACGATTCAGAGTGGCCAGACGGTCTTATTTATAAGTTTCTCCAATTTGATATCAGAGGAAATGCTGCTCATTGGAGATATTGGATTCTTTATCGGATAGAAGTTTTAGAGTAAAATGGCATGGAACTTTATCTCAACCCACTTTCTCTAATAGAGGTGTTCTTCAAGGCAATGTTCTTTCTCCCCTTCTTTTCATGATTTATATGTCAGGTAGTAATGAATTTCTCTCTCTTGACATTCAGTGTTTTTTTAATGCAGATGACATAATTATTTTAGCTGCTCATTCATCAGAAGAAAGTCTTCAGCGAAAAATGCAGACTGCAATCATAAAACTTGAAAAATGGTGTAAAAAATGGAAACTAAAAATGGATTCTTTTAAATGTTCAGTTTTTGATTTCTCTTCCAAAAAATCTCCTGTAAATTTTTAATTAACTGTCAACCAATTATCTATCTCTTAGTCAAAACACATAAAAATTTTGGTTCTCTATCTTACTAATAACTTAACCTTCAAGTATAATTTCCAAATGAAAAAACATCCTTCCAGAAGTAAATTAACGTTTTGAAAGGTATTGCAGGTAACAAATGGGGAGCAAAAACTCTAATCACTTACTTTAAATTGTTCAGTCCTTCATTACCAGTAGCAGGGACTATGCATGTCATATATTTACATCTGCGAACTAATCAGACCAAAATATCTTGGATCCAATCTAACACTCGGTTATTAGAATTGTTGTAGTTCTTCCACGCTGGACACCAATTCCACTTCTTCTGAAAGAAGCAGGGGTCTTACCTCTTTCTGTAAGACAAAACTTTCTCTCTATAAGGATGTACATTAGAAACCCTGCGCTTTCTACCAGATATCCATGTGGTAGTTTGTGGGAAACAATGCCTTACAGCCAAATTTCTGGCACTCTTCCTCAATCTTTACGAGCGAAAAATGGCTAAAAGAAAATGGAATTAAAAATCGGATATTTTAGAGTTCCTTCAAAACCTGCCTCTGATAAAATTAATTTAACTATCTTACTTAAATATTCTTTTCAGACCAAAAATCTTCCTACAAATACTATCAATGACCTCTTTGAACTGCATAGTACTTCTGAATGGTCCAATCTCATATTATTATTTACTGATGTGTCTAAAATAGACAATAAACTTGGAATCACTGTTTATAACAGAAGAAATAACTCCTTTGTCTCCGGGCAAATTAGTAACTCAAATTCCATTTTTACAACACAGGCCTTTGCTTTATATCTGGCAGTGACTAAATTCTGTATTTCTCCTTCCAATTATGTCATATTATCAGACTCTTTATCCCATCTAAACAGTTTGAAAACTCTCTCAACCCCTTTCCCAACCATTATTCAACACATCGGATTAGCTTTAGTAAATGCAACTAAGTTTTGCGAATCTATTCAATTAGTTTGGATTCCAGGTCATTCCGGTATTGCTTGGAACGAAAAAGTAGATGCTCTTGCAAAATCGGCCATTAATAAAGTATTATTCGACACTTGATTTCACCTGAAGACCTTATCCATAATATAAGAAACATTTTAATCAATCATAATAACAACGAATGGAGTAAAAGTAAATATGCATCAAACTTTTCGCACATGTCTTCTATCACGAAAATTCACCGCAGTTATATTAATTCTTGCCTTGAAGAAGTATAGGTAGCTAGAGTTAGAACTAGATCTTTACCGACAAATGCTAAATTACATAAAGTTAGACTTTCTTCAACGGATAAATGCTCTTCAGGAGAAAGAGAAACCATGAATCATATAATGCTATCGTGTCCTCGATATGATCAAGCAAGAAATTCTCTAAGAGAAAAACTTGGTATCGGAGCTCTTTCTTTCTCTTGGTTCTCTTAGATTTGTTAACGAGTCCTAAAGAGAAAATTGACTCAACAATTTCTTTTTTGAAACAAATTAAAAGACTAATTTTCCCCTCGTCTTTTGTTTTTGCAGACGGCCTAATTTTCCCTTCATTTGCCAATCAAACGCCGTGTTTATTTTCATCGTTTTGATTTTCAATCCTTTTTTTAAATTATTAATCCATCAATTTTATTTGGTTTCAAATAAGAACTCAGTTTTACTCAATGCGAGCTATAAGCCTATGAACATGATGCTCCAAAACAATTTTTTGTCGTAACCTAATCTAACTTATCTCGCCAACCTAAATTACGTCACTACTTGTAAGTAGTGTAAAAGATTAAAATGGTAATAAAACCCAAAGATTTTACGCCTAAGTTATCGAGGAATTTTTTTCTTAGTTCTGTAAATATTTTATTTATTTTTTTAAATTGTTATTTAATTGATTAAAATTCATTTATCAATTTCTAAAATAATAATATCATTAAATAACATCATATTAATGCATTCATTGTATTAGTATAATATTATTTATATACATAACTATTTTTTAAATTTAAAATAAAACTTATTTCATTGTTTAAAAATGTTACATTTTTGATTAAAATTCATTTATTGATTTCTAACATAATAATAAAATAAAATAAATAAATAATTTTAAATCAATGCATTTTTTATTTATTAATATTATTTATATAAATAATTATTTGTTTAGTTTTAATTAAATTCTCATTTATTTAATTATTATTATACAATTATATTTATATCCAAGTAGCAAAATAGCTTGCTCCAATATTGGCAATCTTGCCAAGATAAGCCCAATAACGGTCCTATAATGGGCGCTACGTTTTCCCTTATACTGGGCAGGCCAAGATAACCCAAGGCTTGCCCTATCACGGGGCTTAAGTTTTTCCCAGTCTACCATGATAAGCCATTATTTGTCCTAGAAAAGTAGCCAAGTTACTACCAATCTTGGGTATGCTAAGATTTTGCCTAAATATATCATATGTAGAGTTAAATCCAATATGACTGCCTACTTTACTAAGCTGTTTTGTTGCATTTTTGTTTACTAAGAATTTTCTTACAAATTAAGATCAATGTTTCTGAACTTTAATCACCTTAAAACTTCTAATCTTGAAACTTAATCACGGCCGTTTTATTTATTTATCAAGAAGTTTTCAAAAAATTCACCGTGTTGGTAAGTTTGATTCTTCATATATTTGTAATAACAAATTTTAGTTACCTTGAAAATTTTAAATCTATTTGAACTTAAAATTATAGTTGAAATCAAAATATTTCATATTTTTATGTTTAGATATATTATATTTACTTGCAATTGTTTTGTATATTATTAACCATGAACCTATCCCAAAGCCCAAAATCCGATGTTATTGTTATACATATTAATAAATTAGCTGTACGAGTATTTATCAACTTTTATTTATTCACACATATTTATTTATTCTGATAAATATATTTACAGAATATTATTCGGAAAGAATTATTGTTTCGATTTATTTGGCTTCATAGATTATTTGATTGCTAAATTCGTTATTAGTAAGTTACTTATTATGTATTTTGGTACAATGGATACATTTTTAATCTGTAGACAACTATTATCTGTTACTTGTACATATTAAAAACAACTTAAAATTTTTAACTTGTTTCATTATGTAGGGCAATTAAATTTATTTATTTAAATCAAATGTAAGTATCGAATAATGTATTTAATAATTAGCATACTAAATTTTATCTATATACTGTAGTAAAAATCTCAATAGATAAACAAAACGTTAAAAAAATTTTTTAACTCATTTATGTTGTCAGTAAGATATAGATCATTGTGTTGCTTTTTATATTGTTGACTATGTTTTTTAATTTTTACATTTTATTTATTAAGAGTTACGTGGAAAAGATTATTCAATATGTTTACCTTAACTATGAAGTTGTTCTTAAATTCACTATTATGAATTCATTAGCTTATTTGCCTATTAATTTCCATCATAAATGTTTTCAATATGTAGGCTTATTTGTCTTTAACTTAACAAGTTTCACTGCACTTAAGAATGGATGAAATGTGAAACATTTTAAACAAAAATATTCAAAGTATGGCTTGCCATCATATAGGATTGTATCTTAAGGAATACATGTGATGAAAATCCAAAGACTAGCGCTTTTGACGCCAAATTAAAAGTCAGTACAAATTTATAGAAATAACAAATCATATGCAAGTTGTTATATTTTGATTACAATCATGGTTTTATTTTTATTGCAGGGACATGCAAATAATGTATTAGCTTTTCTTTTTAATAGTAATCTTGTTGCCTTTATAAATTCTTAATTCATTATTTACTGATGAACTCAGTCCATGATAGTTTTTAATGTTATGAAAATGCAATAGTCATTTAAATAAATAAATTGACTGAATAACATAATGCTAATTTTTAAATGAATGGCAAATGAAATTATTTTTACTTATACATAAAGGAAATTAAAAAACATTTCGTTGAACAAAATTAACCAAAAATAAAAAAAATGATCTAGGTTATAGTGTTGCTATGAAAAAAGGTGCAAAACTCAACTGAGTTTACAGTTGATTTTTGCATTATTCATCTTAATATTTATATTATATTTGCATTTTCTAAGTAAATGAATTTAGTCACTACATAATACTGAGTACTCTAAAAATAATATGTCATTCATTCTTCAAAACCTAAATATTTTAATTTTTTAAAATATTGACCCAAAATTATCACTCATAATTTAAAATAATATTTTATTTTTAAATAATTTTCACAATTAATTTCCATCATATTAGCTGTGCAAAACTTATGTCTTGATTATTCTATCTAAACTACATATACAGAAATGGGCATTCGTGTGTTCAATCAAAAATACAATGTTTTTAAAATGATCAGGTTTAAAAAATTTTTAGGTTTGAATATCCTCATTAGCAAATACTAATGATTTATATTTAGAAGTATGATTATATAGAAAATATTGTATTTAATGGATCATAGCTAAAGTAACTCTTATAAAATGATATTTTCCTGGAATCATATTTTAATTTTTTTAAATAAATAAAATCATTTACATTTGGTAAAACATTGTTTGCACATGTTTTACACACAGAAAAAAAAATTTTTATATTACAGTTTAATGATTATATGTATGTATTTTTTATATAAACATACAAATAATTATTAAACAATATTCGACAACCACAAACAATAATTTCTATTACAATTTAATAATTGATTTCTTATGTATGTTTGTTCACCCTGTTTTTTCAATTATTATATTTTATCAATTAAGAATTATGTGCAATTAGAATTATTCAACAAGTTTACTTTAATTATAAAGTTATTCCTAAATTCAATACTATACATTCATTAACTTATTTACATATTAATTTCCTTCATAAATTTTTTTCAAATAAAGGGTTTATTTCTCTAGAAATTACTAAGTGTTACTTAATTTTAGAATGGATGAAATGTAAAAAATCGTAAACTAAAATATTCAAAGTATGGATTGCCATTATATAGAATTGTATCTTGTGAAATACTTGTGGGGAATTCCAAAGACGAGGGCTTTTGATACCAAGTTAAAAACCAGTGCAAATTTATGGACATAATAAATCACATGAAAGTAGTTATATTTTGATTACAAAATTATTGCTTCATTTTTATAACAGGATCATGCAAATTAAATAGTATCTTTTTCTTTTTATAGTGGTCCTCTTGCCTTTATAAATTCATTATTTACTGATGCCCTCAGTCACTGCCAATCTCTGTAATGTTTTAAAAATATAATTGTCATTCAAATGAGTAAATAGCTTGAATAGCATAATGCTAATTTTTAACTGAATAGAAAATTAAATTATTGTTATTTATAGATAATTGAGATTAAAAAGCATTTTGTTAAACAAAATTATCCTAAACTAAAAAAAAAAAAAATTCTAGATTATAGCGTTACCGTAAAAAAATTCTCATAAAATCAATTTTTTTTTTTACATCTTTTATCTTAATATTCATATTGCTCATGCATTTTCTAAGTAAATGAATTTAACCAGTTCATAATTTTGAATATCCTAAAAATATTATCTAATTCCTTTTTAAGACCTGAAGGCTTTAATTTTTTAAAATATTGGTTCAAAAATATAACTCATAACTTAAAAAACAAAAATTTAAATTCTTATTTTATGAAGATTTTTCCCGATATTTGTCACCATATAATTAATTCACAATTAATTATCAAATAAGTAGTGCATATTTACTGTTTAAAAATGTGATTCCTTTTTGAATTATGTAAAATATATCTGATGCAGCTTGAATGTCAATATCTCTAAACATACATTATAATTTATTTAAAAATTAAGGATTTACTAAAGGTTTGAATATTGGTAATTTTACATTTCTTTAATAATATAATTTTTTTTAAATAATGGGTGGCACTTGTAGACTAACCCTTCGCCACAATAAGGCCGGAAACTGCTACTCATTTGTTGTTACCCAGCGGGCAACTGTGAACCAAGTCATGGAGGTGAGTAGTGTTATCCCCATAATATAACATAAAGTATCCCATTTAATGTTCTTACTTGAAAACTGCAGAAGTGTTTATTTTGTCTTATGTTAGTGTCGCATTAAATGAACTCTGGCTTCTTCTCAGGGATCAGTCCTGAGCCCTACTCTCTTCTCCCTATTTTTGGCAGGAGTTGAGAAAAAGAAACCAACACTTGTTGACATTGCAATCTTCGCTAAAGACATTGCAATCTGGAAGTCAGGCTCTAATGTGAACAGCATCGAAATGGAACTCAACTGTGCTTTAGTTGCAATGTGTGAGTTAGCAACTGAACACAAATTAACTTTCAATTCAGCCAAACGAATAGCGACTTTTTTTCACCACTAATAGACACCTATATTACTATAAACCAATGCTGCTTTTCGATTCTCAGCCTCTCACTTATGAAAAACTAAATATATCGGTTTTATTCTCGACTCTGAATTCCACTGTAACAATCATATCGACCATCTAGTTTTGAAGGCTCGTAAGAGCCTTAACATTCTCAAATATCTGGCTGGCAGAGATTAGGGTGTTGATGCACACACACACACACACACACACACACACACACACACACACACACACACACACACACACACACACACACACACACACACACACACACACACACACACACACACACACACCCTCAGAACCACATATATATCACTTATAAGACCTATTCTTGAATATAGTTATCCGATTTATTCCTGCGCATCTGAAACAAATCTTCATCAATTAGAAAGAGTACAACTACGTGCCGCTCGTATCATCTTAGGTTTCAGAAATAGCTGCCCATCTGTTATTGCTTTATGCGAGAAAAATTTACAACCATTGCACATTAGAGGAAGAGATAACTTAATTATTTTAATAAAATCTATAGCTACACTTCCATGTATTTACACAATTGGCACAATAATAAAAGATTAAAATTTCACCCCTTTTAGCCTGACAGAACCTCAAAACAAAATTTCTCGCGAGGTTGAACCTCAATATTTAAGACCTTATTTTGATCCCTCAGAGCGAATGCCAAGAGTCATCTTCCTCTTTGATCAGAATGCCACTGTTAACGAGCAAACTCACATAGGAGGTAATCTTAGAGAATTAGCACTAGAAATTATTAATTGAATTCCCTTCGATGCAGTGCAAATGTATACCGATAGTAGTCCTACAAAAGACCGTACTGGAAGTTGAGTCTATATTAGAACCCCTCAGTCTGAAATTACGCTTAAGTAACATAACACTGACACTTTTTCTTTTTTCAGAAGTGAGTTGATTGCGATTAAGGTGGGACTTGCTGCTATCATTTCCATCACTTGAGATTTTTGAGAGCAATGGATTTTGTCGGACAGTCGCAGTGCACAGCAACATCTCAGTGACTGGCCCTCTATAAAGGATACAACAACTTTATCTATTCTGCTGAAATTGAAAATGATCTTCCAAGACCATGATGCACATCTCCAATGGATTCCATCCCATGGAAATATTACTGGCAATGAGATTGCAGATCGACTGGCCAAAGAGGGAAATGAGGAAAATACACGCACTGGTTCATCACTTACATAGTAGGAACTTTACTCGAATGAAAAATCTAGGCTAAATTCAATCTGGCAAATTCCACCAACACACCAATGGTTCTCTGGAACATCTCCTGGAAGTTTTCTGAAAATGAAATATGACCGAAAATCTTAAACTGCTGTAGCCAGATTATCAAGTAAACAAATGAAATATTTATCGTTTGAACTTGATACAAATATTATCCCACTAATAAAAATTCTGTGACCATCCAGCCTCACCGAAATATATTCTGGATTGCATCGAGCTTTCGCGGGAAGATTTATCCCCAGATCTCCTGCTAGTCATTGACTTTCTAACTGTCAACAATTTATTGGAGTTAATCAGACAAATGTCAGATCTTTTAAGAGGATAAGCCAACAACAACAACTATAAGATCATATGCTTCTAGTTGAATGAGTCAACATTTGCTGTCATATCCAACAAATTTCATCTTGAAACTTTCTAAAATAAAAAAAAATTACTTTCAATTAGAAAAGAACTTCATTATATACTTTTTTTAAATATAATATAACCTTTTTTTATTCTATTATATATTATTTTACCAATTTTTTATTGTTAAATTTATTGGTGCTGTTCTAGTCTTGATCAAGTACAGTGAAGAGCAACGCTGAAGCTGAATTTTAGAAATGTAAGGAAATAATATGCATTATCTATAATGCAAAAATACGAGCATTTTGCAAAATAAGATTTTTAGAATAAACTGTTCTACTGTCTAGTTAATATTTTAATTATAGAATATTTTTAGAACTGGGCAACTTTTGTTCAAAATTAATGAGTTTGTTTTTATTTATGTTGTTTCATATATAAAGAAAAAAAAATTTAAAGTCTGACAGCGAGATGTGAACTAATCTTAAAATATTCAGAAACAGTAGTTAACATTTATAACTGAATATTTTTAAATAAGTATAATACAGATTTTGATACCTATCTGTTAGATGTATAGCAATTCATAATAAGATAAAAATATAAAATAATTTTTTTTCTTAATTAGAGATATAAGTAAAAAGATTTTGAGTGTATAAATTCTCAGTTTAGTTTCTTGTAGAAAACAAAATTTATATTTTAATTTAATTGTAATTTACTTAATAGAAAAGAACAATTTATATTATTGAAATAAAAATAGTGTAAAATATGAAAATGTGATTGTACAGAAAAATTGACAGAGTTATAAGTGTTTAACACTGCAAAATCATTATTCTCATTTAATATTATAAGCAAATCAAATTAATATATTGCTAATATGATTATTTGAAGCATTGTATGCTGGATAATTAGATTTATATGCTAATAAAAGCAGGGTAATTATTCATAAATTATTTTGATGCCTTTTTCAGAGGCGCCATCTAGGAGGGAATTGAGCAAATTTTGTTTGATTATTTTAATGAATTAAGTCAGTCGTGATGGTTTTAACCTTAACAGCTCTTGTGCGATGAAAATGTTTTATTTCTTAGGGTTTATAATAATCTATTTTCTTAACTTCAGAATTTTGGGTTTCATAGAGATTATTATAGGATCAGCAGGATAGATGTTTAATAAATTTTGCTAGAAAAAGAACTCCAAGATTTTTACGAATTAAAATATTTCTTATATAAATGTCAGCATTTTAAATTTGCCTTAATATTAAGTTTTGCTGTGCTTCCAAGAGAGGCTAATAGAAGTGACACAACTTCCTCCCCCCACACACACATTGGGAAAACAAGTAATTATGAGACGTATGTATGCTTTGTATATAAGAAATTTATTACGAATCGAAAGTTTGGAATTCCTGGCTATAAGAAGGTAGAGTGAAACTTTTCCAATTTAAATTTTACTTTTACTGTTAGTAATGTGAGTTTTTCAGGTTGGCTTTTTATCAAGAGTTACTCCAAAATATACAACCTGGTTACTCCCTGGTAATTCGTAGAAACTTTTTTTTTTTTTTTTTTTTTACATTGTTTATGCCGTTTAGTTAATAGAACTACCACAGATTTTGTTGGGTTAAGGAAAGAAAAAAAACTAATGGGCCTACTTATTTTATTTAAAAATTTTTTAATTTTTTTTTTTTTTTTTTTATATATTTTTAGTGGTAGGTGTATTTTCTAACAGACAACTAAAATTTGTATTAAATACAAAACTTTGAAACACCAGGAAGTTTTCAGTTAAAAAGCACGTTAACTATAGACAATTTTTTAGCAAAGGTTTTTTTAAATTTGAATAGTAATATTCACAATAAGAAAAAATCCCATCCAACATTCACTTCTGTCACACTCACTAGTGAAGTATAAGCTCAATAGCTCACTATAACTATATTTGTATTTATCATAACATTCAATAATGTATGTTTATTCGACCTAAGGGCATAAAACGAGAATAGTGTTATGTAAGTAGAAAAATTATCTAATGGATTAATTTAAAAATGGAAAAAAAAAAATTTAAGATTACAAATATTTCTTTCCTTTTCTTAAATTAATCTATCGATTTTTTTGATTCTTAGATGGCACCACTGTCGAAAAGATCTCTATCGTCTTCAAATAAACTAGGGCATAATTAAAAAGATCGTTTTGTTGGTTGAAGATCCTCGGACTCTTATCAGATTAATGATCTCTTAGAACTTTCTACAGTTATTTTAAATATTAATATTTTGTCTCACATTTTCAGATTCAGTTTTAATTATAAAAACAAAGCAAAAAAGTAGTGAAAAATGTTGAAATGCTCAAATAACGTTATCAATAAAACATTAAGTAATATCTCTAATTTGGTGATTTTTGCCGATGATAAAGGCATATTGTGAATAAATGTGAAGCTAGAAAATGCTTCTCTGCAATATAATCAAAAATATTTTATCAAAAGGTCTTAAAATGAATAAAATTTGCTTCGTTAGTTTTTAAGAGCAAGACTTGAAGGTTTAAAATCATTCTGTGCAAAAGAAAAAAATTGCGCCTCTATGAAATTAATATGTATACATTATAAAATGAGCAAGTTACAAGATTATTTTATAAAATTTAACGGACAGTCTAAAGACAACAGTGCAACGAATTTAATGAGACAAATATTTAGAGTTATTTTTATCTAAAAATACATTAAAATATGTGGTTAGTAAGAATACAATAAAGACAAATTTCTTTTTGCTAATTTTTAGTTCACAAAATTCTTGGATTAATTTAGAAACATCTAAACTGTTACTGTGTACATGCTCAATTCTTGATATAGTGAGATTTGATAAAATTATAATTTATCTCAAATTATTTGTTATTATTTTAATTTGTAAAAAAAATTACCCTCTGTGTCCAGATACAAATTCCGTCGAAAGAATAAAACTTCAAGAGCAATAATTAAATTTAGAACAAATATCATTTATGATGAATTTTAAATTTCTAAAAGTTTCAAATGAGAAATTTCAAGGCTGTCATATCTAATGAATTCCCATCGCTTCAAATGGCTACTTGATGATTACCATCGGACAAAATTACAAAATAATTAACATACTTTAGTTCATATATATTATGTAAAGAATGAAAGTAACAACTGGAATGTTGCCATTAAGAAAATATTTCCCCCTAAAATTCATTCGATGGCAACTACGTGGTAGAAACAATTGCATTTATGTTTTTTCTTTGTACCCTTTGATATCTCGCTGTGCCCGATAAGTATAACATTAAATACATAAGAGGCTACGATAAAAATTCTGATGAAAATTTAACGATCATCTTTATCGTGAAGATAATATTATCTAGTGATATAATTCTCATGATTCTCTCTCTCTCTCTCGAAAAAAAAAATGTGTTTAGCTTACTATAGGAAACTTAAAGCTGCACATTTTCAGGAAGATAATTCTATGCATAAAATATTGCTGCACTATTCTGATAATAGTTCCCTTTTTTATTGGAGGTTAGTCTGCTGCTGGACACAAGTATATTGATCAAAGAACATTGATGATTAGAATTTTATTTTCGGAAAAATATTCCTAAGAATGTAACGAGACATTAGAATAAGTCTACAACAAAACTTGAGATATAAACTTAGAACTTTTCTTTATTCTGGTGATAATAGGATCTGGCAATAATTCTCATAAAGAGAAAAAACGTTCTAATTCTATCTAGCAATTAACCTATCTATTTACCTTTTTGATGTTAACAGTGAATGTATGACTTATTTCATGTTTTCATTACATTAATAAAGTTTTCATCACATGATGTGACTATAAATTAATAATTTTGTTATTTTGTAAAGTAATTAAGACAGTTTTCATAGTTTTCCTTTCCATTGTGGATTTTTTTACCATCTTCCACACAAAGAAAGCACGCGTGCTTTTTATTATATGAAAGGTGATCAAAAATTTAAGGTCAAAATGATTAGAATTTTTCTTATGTCCATTTTTTATCTTCATTCTACTCATTTTATAGTTTATTACACAATATTTTCTTTAGTTTGGGGCTTCTTTAAAATTTTGCAGCACATAAAATAGGATGTCAACTGTTATAAGAATAATTTATTGAGATATGTGAAATGACGAATAATTATATACATTTATTCATTTTATTGCAAATAAAACTTTTTGCAAGTTTCCCATACCTCATAATAGTTATTGGGAGAGTTTATTTTTAGACATACACGAGGCACTCTATTCAAGGAGAACCTTAAGTTATCTGTGGACTTTGACCGAAGTCATTGCTTATTGTGCATATTTTTCACAATTTAACAATTATAAATCAAACATTTTTTTTACCAGACCTATCCATCTAATCCTGAATGGTGTCTTGAATGTTTCGTAGCCATAAAATGAATTTTAATTCATAAATGACTGCATTATTGCTTTCAAAATTTTTTTAGAAAATCTTCCAACTCGTTCGAAAATTCTAAAATATTATATATTGGGATTTTGCACCCTTTTTTCGATTAATGCATGGATGAAATGCTCGTCAATCTTCTCAGAAGATTATTTCAAATAAAACTATAAGAGGTTTACTTAAAGCAATGTGTTTAAATTTTGGCTTATTATCAGCCAGTCTTGCATGTCACGCACGCAAACTGTTCCTCACAGTGTTGAATATTGATAACACAGTTAAAAAATAAATTGATGTATCTTCCCCATTTACTATATTGAAGGTTTTGATTTTTGTGAATCATTCTTAATAAAGTGCAAAATTCGCAAAAAGGTATTTTGATCAAAACTTATGTTTCGTTTTATTTGTATCCTACAAAAAACATGAATTTTATACAAATTTAGGTCTACATTCTGACACTGTATGATTGTAATATTGAAGTGTTTTATGAGTAGGCATGTGACAAAGTTTTAAAATTTTTACCAAGATTTCCACTAATTTTGTTTGATCAAATTCTCTGTTGAAAAAGTTATATACTAATTAATTTTCCAGATAAGAAGTAAATTAATTATTTTACATTTGAAAATATAAGTTATAGAATTTTATGATTTCAAAATGGCCAGCCTAGGAGGACCTTTTGAGATCAGAGTGAAATCGGTATAACATCATCTTAACACAGTTATTGGAATTTTCATTTCACCAACGAGGAGACGAATACTGTAATTATGCAAATACAGATGGGATTTCAAACAGTCACACCATTTATCCGCTAAGCAGTAATTCTGAGAAACTTGACGTTTTAATTCCAAATTTTTCATAAGAGTCAATTATGACATTTATTATTGAACTAACTTTGATTGAAGTAAAGGGCAATTTCAGTGACAATGGGCACCAAAATTTATATAACTTATGGATTGAGGGTGACCATTAAACCGGGGCATATGCCAGGTTCTTAGGGCTTTCGGTCAAATAAATAGATATGGCCACCGTTGGATTTGTCCCCGTATGGACTTTTGTGTCACTGAGTTTAGTTTAGTATGTATCTTTTATAAATAAAAAAAATGTATTTAACTCAAAAAATTTTCATGACATATAATAAAAATGCAATAGTTTAGTGATTCAGTTAGAAAAAGGATTGCAGACATAATTTACTTATATTTATTTTTAATCAACAAGGTCTACACACATCACATGTCTTATAAATATTCTACTCGAATACACAGATGTCAGTTATTCAAATACTTTAGCATCTTAAGAGCAAATTGTCTTTTAGAGAAAATTCTTATGCCTTTTACAATATTAAGGCAATATAATTTTAATATTGTCTATATAAAAAATTGCGTGTCATTATATTAAATATCATTAGAGATTGACAATATAACTTTTAATTGTATTCTTATAATTATTTAGTAAATCTATTATTGTTAAGTTGAGGTTATACTTTTATTTAGAGTTACGAACTTAATAAACTAAATTGAAATTTAACTAGAATGTAGAATACAATAAACTCAAGATTATATTTTCTTTTAAAATAAAATTTAAAGACTTGTTAATGTCTAAATTTATTAAGTTATCATCAAAACAACTGTAGTTAAATATTGTATAAGAGGTAAATCTCATTTAAATATATTTTGGAGTATTTTTCGTCACTTGGTTACCTTTCACATTTTACCATTTTACGTAATATAACAGAGTTAGCATATTTTATGTGAACTTTTTAAGTGACTCAAATGAAGAATTCATATTCTGTAAAAGACAATTAGCTGCTGTATACAAACAGTATAAAAATGGTACAATAAATAATGAGTCAGATATGAGTGATTTAAATAGAGAAAACCAATGATGCTTATGAATAAACTAATGATTTTTCATATAAAATATTATCAAATATGTGAATGCAATTTTTAAATAAATAATAAAATAATAATAAATAACAAATAAAATTAATTTTTTTCATAAATAAATTTATACCTTAATAATCTTATAAGCAAATGTTTTAATTGAATTCATTGATTAAAAAATATTGTGTTTCAATAGTGAATTCAATTTAAGCTTATTTTAAAAATCTTTAAACAATGTAAAATATTAAAAAATTGTTAACAAAAAACTAATTGAAATTAGTTTTGAATAATATAAGTCAATAATATTAGTTTTAAATAATATATTCAACTGCATTCATTTACTTTATAGTAATATAGTTTTTTGGATATTTATGAAGTTAATGGCAATTAAACTGACAAATAAGTTTCGCAGATGAACATGGCTTTGTGAAAATATAAAATAGTAAACATCCACATAGGCTTTAAGTTTTCCATTACGTTGTCTTAAGATTTATCTTTTATAAAAATTTTGAATTACATATAATCATCTTTTAAATTTATTACGTAATTTCAACTACGATAAATTATAAATATATTAATATAGGTATGATAATACTAAATGCTATATATATATATATAACATTGCTTTATCAAAAACATTAAAATAAACCTAATTTACATTTCTTTAAATATAAATGCTATCGAAATTAATCTAAAACTGAACTTTTTTTAATAAATTTTTTTTAAAAATAAACCTTTTATTTAAATAAATAATTTTCCATTTTCTTAAATGAAAGATTTTTTAATTTTATGAAAATTTTTATCTAAATAAAAGGTCATTGATAAAAATGTATAGATATAAATCAATAATATTAGTTTTAAATAATATATTCAACTGCATTCATTTACTTTATAGTAATATAGTTTTTCGGATATTTATGAAGTTAATGGCAATTAAACTGACAAATAAGTTTCGCAGATGAACATGGCTTTGTGAAAATATAAAATAGTAAACATCCACATAGGCTTTAAGTTTTCCATTACGTTGTCTTAAGATTTATCTTTTATAAAAATTTTGAATTACATATAATCATCTTTTAAATTTATTACGTAATTTCAACTACGATAAATTATAAATATATTAATATAGGTATGATAATACTAAATGCTATATATATATATATATATATATATATAACATTGCTTTATCAAAAACATTAAAATAAACCTAATTTACATTTCTTTAAATATAAATGCTATCTAAATTAATCTAAAACTGAACTTTTTTAATAAATTTTTTTTAAAAATAAACCTTTTATTTAAATAAATAATTTTCCATTTTCTTAAATGAAAGATTTTTTAATTTTATGAAAATTTTTATCTAAATAAAAGGTCATTGATAAAAATGTTATTATCTTTATGCTTATTTATTTATAAGATTCGAAAAAAAAAATTATTTTTTACTACCTGTAATATGTTATTGAATTCAAACAGCGACAAATAAAATTTATATTAAGCTTATTTGTTAAGTTAATTTGAGGTGGAGGAACATTCAACTCAGAATTTAAAAATATCAGGATAGTATAGAAATCATGTCTTAAGAAAATTATATTTAAACAGCTTATTGTTCATGTATTAAATATTAAACTTTTTGTAATAATTTATAATTTTAATAATTCGGGGAAAATGCTTAGTTGAACACGATATATTAAGTGCACTAATAAGAAAGTTAATTACTATCTAGTTTACATTTAATTAACTGTTGAGATTTAATAGTCATTTGATTTAACTGTTGAGTCAACATAATGATTGCAAAGTAAATTATTTAGCAGAAACAAAATAACTTAGTTTGCTCTCATTTTGTTGACTTTTCTTGGTCACAGAGTACTTCATTTCATTTCAAATAAATATTTTTGATCTTCATTTATTTTGAGTAGTAAGTTTAGCAAAAGTAATTTAACAATAATTCGGAAAAATCATAAAATAGAAAATCAAGTGCATGTCTCATTAAATTATCTAACAATCTAATTATAAAAGACCTACATAATGTAACGAGTTAGTTAAGTCACTATGAATATTAATATAATCTTATATATAACAAGCTTAGAATAATTAACAAATATACAAATATTAAAAGATTCTGTCGATAGTACAGGATTCACATTTTAAATTAGCACCTATTAAGGATGTCTGAAGGTAAAAAACACAAAAAAATAAATTAAAAAATGGTATTGTTCAAAATCAGAAGGCTCCTCTCCTGGAATGATGCCCCAGCTGCTGACTGTACCACTCCCTTATGGCCTTTTTATTGCTGTCAGGACTATCTTCGCGTAGTTGCTCTTGGGAATGGCTGTTCATTCTTTCTTTCTTATCGGGCCGGGCATACAGAGCTGCGACATCATTGACGGTTATTTCACTGGCTTCTCGAAAACCTTCCTGTGTACCCCTTCCAGTATTGCAGCGGATGTCCAAAGTTTCCTGGCGACTCACTGGCCTGTCGAAACCTCCGGAGAAAGCGGAACTCTTGCCATCGTAGCGGAGGTTTTCCCAGGCCCGCTTATAGAACTTGTGTAGACCATTCTCTGCGCTGCCACTGCTATCATATGTTGTGATGGTGGTGGTGTCCAGAGAACGACCGGATGTCCGCTGACTGCGAGTCCTGAAGAGAAGCATCCTGGGGTCAGTGGTTAGGCCTAGTGAACCCTGAAATGTTAGTGAACGCGTAATATTAAGAGGGCACAGAGGCGCTGGGCTTCGCCATAATAGGAAACCCTCCACCATAAAAAAAAGGATATTAAAGAACTGAAAACGCAACTACTTTGTTTAACGAAATATTTTTGAGCTAATGTGCTTACGAAATTCTATGGTGTCTACGAACTCAATTCTACAATCTACAGCGTTGATTGAAATTTGTCGTTTTAAGAAAGGTGTGAGTGCCATTTACTTTTTATCAAAAACTAGTATAATAAATAAATAAAACTCTTATTTAACTTAATGGGAAATAAATTTAGACATTCGTAAAGATGTAAGATGTTTCCTCTATAGCTCTTTTGAGAATAAATATCTATGCTATAAAGTTAATATGTCTGTTAAATAATTTAATGATTAATTTTTCCGATCAACTGTGAACAAATTTAAAATGATTATCCTAGTTAAATTTGCTTAAATTTGTATTCCATTTATTATATTATGCATATATTTATTATATATATATATATATATATATATATATATATATATATATATATATATATATATATATATATATATATATATATATATATATATATATATATATATATAAATTATGAAACAAATACTAAATTCAGTATGCTTTTTAATAAATTGGTCGGTATTCGTTGATAACTGCTTTTCTTATAAGTGATGTGAGTTTGAACATATCCCATTTTCGAATAATATATTTCATCAATTTGCATTTTTAATACAACACATGATTGGATTTTGAGATAGCTTTTAATTAAACTTATTAATTATTTGTAAACAGATTATTAATTAATTATTAATTATTTTTCAACTGATTAAATTAATGTCTAAGGAAGAGATTTTAGTACTATTCAATGCATGTTTAAAAAAAATTGAATAAGTTAAATTATTTTGAAATATTTGTAAGCAAATCTTAGCCATAACAGAATATTGGGAAAACTTCTAGGATATGATTAAAAAGAAAACTCAACGCACTTTGTTTTCAACATTTTATCATCAATTTTTATCCTTTATATGGATTAAATATTGGGAAAGTGATGATTAAAATTATTTGGTGTGCTTTGAAATTATAATTTTTTTATTCCGGTTTTCCTAGTTTTCAGGAGCACACCCATTAAAACTGGCTTAGCTTTTATTTTATGAGGAAAAACTTGTTTTTTTTAATAAACAATAATGTACTTGATGGTAAAATGTCTTTATAAGGTAAAAGGAAAATAATGTTTAAATTTCTTCTCATTCATGAAATTATTTTAGACAAGGAATATCTCAGAAAACTTGAGAATTTTGGATTTTCTTTTCTAAAATTTTCTGTGTATTTTATTGACTATTTAAAACAAAAATTATGATATTCTTTTGATTATTTATTAATTTTATTTTAAAATCTTGAAAGCTAATGAAATGATTTATTTTCCATCTTTGTCTAAAACTAATTGTCTGTACAACTAGATTTCATTTACGATAAGTTTTAAGAAGAGCTTCATAAAATATGTTAATAAATAGTATCTTTGTGTGTGTACTTCAGTTATAAAATATCTAAAAAATTGTGGTAAGATTATTAATTGATCAAATTTTGGGTCATCAAGTTTTCTCAAAATTGAATTCAGATGACTTTTATGTTCTATTTATGTGATATTTAGAAAATATAATAGATTCCTTAACTAACATATTGTATAAAATATTGAATATGGAAGGATTAAAAATTGTATACAGTATTACAAAACATTTTATTTTAATAAATATTTTGTGGTTAATTTTGTATTTTATACCTTTTTGTTGGTAAAGTTTGCTTTGTAACAACATATAATTACTGCAATAAACATTAATTAGTTGAAAAAATTTGCAGTAGTGTAGTTATAAGAAAGGCATTATTATTAGGGGTGAATATGGTTTAATTATTGATTAAAAGAAAAAAAGCAGAGTGCAAGCAAAATGAAAATATGTGGTTTTATTTTTAGTCATTTTGAAAAAAAATGGGGGAAATTTTAGTATTCATTGCAGTGAAAAATAAATCATGCGAAGAATGTTAGATTGCTTGATACTTTTATACATAATTTATTCATTGGTTATCAAGAATATGTTTCATTACCAATTCAGGAGTTATTTTGACTAATTTTAAGAAAGGAAAAATAAAAATTTACTATAGTTAACTTTATATTTATTAGCATTAGGTTAATGATATAAAATGTAAGAATCATTTAAAATGAAAATGCTAATCAAAACTTGACTAGAAAATTTTGAAACAAGGCTTATATACAGTAAACTTCTGATTTTAACCATTCTTTGCACAAAGGTTTCCTAAATTTTAGTAGAAATGCATAGTTAATTTCCATGTATTCAGAAAATAGTCAGTAATCTATATGAATTAATTAAGCTAAAATAATAAATATATTTAAAGAATAGAATCTGAGATAGATTTGTTTAACTTTTGAATTTAAACCGAAAAAAACATTTTTAGTATGATGAGCTAGTTAAAAAATTAATTTAAAAAAGTGTTAAATATATGGCATGGTTGATAGAATGGTGAAAAAGATGAGGTTTGCTGTATACAAAATAATTAAATACAAAAGGAATATATGCACAGTAAGGCGAATGAAACATTCGATGCTAATCATAAGTTACAGAAGTGATAGGAAAAAGATTAAAATTAAAAAAAACTAAATAATTATATATGCTCCTTTATTTCAAGTCGTTCTTATTTCTTTTAGCTTAGAATTGAAGGTTTAATATCAAATTTGTTTTTCTAAGTACTTTTAAATGTTGCATGACTAAACTAATTGAGTGAAATTCGAAACCAACTTACCTGCGAACGAAAATGAGGATTAATGTTACTGTTATAGCTAGTAAAATGAAACCACCAAATACTCCTAGTGCAATAATTCCACCTAAAAAGATACATAAAAATGAAAAATAATTGCTTAGGATTTAGGTAAAATGATGAAATATATTACCTAAATCCTAAATAATTAACAGTGCTTTGGTAGAAAATGACTAGGAAAATTAAAAATTTTAGAAAAAAAATTGTGATTAGTAAATTTAAAAGTTGCATTTTATGAGAACTTATCTTTCAAAAACTCTTGCAAATATCACGCGCTGAATTTCTTATTTTTGAATTTATTGCACATTTTGCTTATTTTCTAATTTCGGTTTACACACACGTACAATAATGGATAAATTTTTCATATAATTTTTTCTTAAATAAATTACATTAATATTAGTTGCAGATGTAGAAATATAATGCACTTTTACGATGTCCACAGATTTCGTAATTGTAGCATAAATAATGATTAAAAAATTCATATCTTACCCATATTTAATTTTGCTTGTGCACTATTTAGTGTTGATTTTCCGTCGTATTTATGACCATATTTAACTTTGTCATTTCTGTTAAATGCATTCAGCTCATTTCCTTCATTGTTTTTCACCGTTACAATAGGCGTATCCTGTGTTGGGAAATTTGGCAAATCAGGTACTCTTGAAGCAGGAGAAATAGGAACAGACGAAGATGGTGAAGGTGATGATGGTACTGCTGTAGGATTTCTAAATAAAAATGGATTTTTGTTCGGCGGCTCTTCATAATTAGGTATTCTGTTGCTAGGTGACTCGTCAAGGATATTGAATGATTCGTCTAGGTCATCAACAGGTATAATTTCTAGTGGAGGTGGTGTCCATGATGGCAAAGATTTGTCTGCGGAACTTGATAAAGGCCATGTTGAAAGGGTTGTAGAAACTGATGGATTAACTCGACTGGGTTGAGGTATTGTTGGACTAGCTTTACTTGATTCTCTCTCATCAGCTTTTTCTTCTGGAGACTTGGATGTTGAAAAATTGTCATCAGAGATATATGTTATGGCAGAATTAGGTGTTGAAGGCAAGTTCAACTTCAATTCAACAGTTGGAGTATCGAAAGAGTTTGATGGAGAAGCACTACTTGATCTGTCAGTGTAAATAGTTGTTGGTAAAGCTGTTCCCTCTCCTCTTGAACTGTAAATTTTCGTGTTGCGGTCTTCTATTTCTAAAGAAATACATTTTATAAAAAGTATATTAATACATAATAAAAAATAAAGTCATAACAACAGTTTGTCTTTCCAAATTTAAAATAAGTAAACTATGTATCTCAATGAGTTCAATATAGTGCAATCATCATTGTATTCATTATTATTTAATTACTATTTTTCTCAAGCAGTTTTACCATTATAAGAATACAATTTCTAAATATGATAAAAAGCTTTAAAATTGATAGAAGATAAATAGTTCACTTATTTTCTTTTAAATTATTTAATTAAAATATATACATATTATGTGTAATATTCATACAAACAAATACTTTTTAGGAGGGACAAACGAAAATGCTTCGTTAAAAATTCTTAATTGATGAGAAAAAAAGAAAGTATTTTATATTCATTTTGTAATATATCAAAGATCTTAATCTAAAAAATATGACAATATAAATATGCTCTTCAGTATAATGATGAATAAGAAACCTAATTTACTAAACAAAGCAACATCTTAAATTCTTATTTAACAGGAATTATTGATCAAATTTATTTTTAGGAATATTTGTTTTAACTTTTGTAAAATTTTACAACAGTAAGGTTTTTGATTATTGTTTTATGTATGTTTCTTTAATTAGAAGGTTTCATGTTTTTATTAATTCTATAAAATCTCACATATATGTTTTTAACAAAATCATGAAAAGAAAACGTGTGGATTTTAGAAATATGTGTCATTGAAGCTGCATTTTTCTTTTATGATATTTATGCCTAAAATAGGACTACTTCAGTGTTCAAAACAAATTGATATCCCTTTGTGATCAGTTATTATATAATAATGTAAAACAGAAAAATGCAATTTTATAAAAAACGTTTGTTAGCTTTTCTTCTAAATTAAGATGGAAATGAAAAAGAAAATAGTCTTTTCGCTCTATTTTCAATTCCCAGTTTAGAAGAATATTTGCTGTCATGCAGTTAAAGTTTTTGGGAATAAACAAACTAGATGTGTCACAGGAACTCTATTACATCTGGATGTGGCAAAATCTGAAAATTTATAGGAGAAACAGCTGATTTAATTACATTTTATTATTAAAGATTTTTTAAGGTAATGAAAAATCCAATTGTTTCATGACGGTAAACTTATAAATGATACACAAAACTATAATTTTTTTCTCTTCTTCAGAATGTGAGTAAGGAAGTTGTCAGCTTAAGAACAATGAAAAAAATGGAAGACTTTCTGCTGATAGTAAAAGAAAACATTACAAAACTGAATTTTGTAATTGAAACATTCTTGTTACTTCCATAAGTAAAATTATGCATAAATAAGAAGAATGTGTGTAAGATACATGTATATCTGAACTAGCTCAACATAACTCAACATAGGAAGATAAACAGTAAAATGGTTTTAATCTATAAATAAGAGGGAAATTTAGAAATGAGATTTAACTTTATGTGCTTATCATACAATGTAAAATATACTTATTTTATTTTACAATTTAATTAATGTCATTGAATGGGTTTAATTAAACTAGATAATTTTTAAGCTGTACTGAAGAAAAGTTGTATATTTTTCTGCATTTAAATGTTAATTTTTATTATATATAAATATAATAAATATTTATTATTCTATATAATAAAACATTATAAAGGGAACTTTAATTTGAATTAAAGATTAAATTATACAGTAAAGGGCATGTAAAATTTTACAAAGTACTCACAAGTAAGATTTTTATAAAGTAGATTAAAATAAAACAGTATTTTTGTTTTATTTTTTTGAATGTATTGAGTATAAAAGAGCATACAATGCCTCTTGTGTATAATATTTAACAACTGTAAAAATAATATGTAACTTTTATGTTTTACGAAATTTCTTACCACATCGTTTCATAAAATCTCTAGAAAAATTTAACATGTTATTTAACACAGCATTTTTTCGGTCAAAACTATTCATTAGAAAGTTTTATACAATAAATGCTAAATGTTAAACATCTTATAGTTACACACGTTAACATACGTACCGACACAGACTGGTGGCTCTCCATCCCAGTATCCACTAGCTACACATTTTATTGTATCTTTGCCCTTCATTTGGTATCCACCATTGCAATGGTATCTTGTCACTGTTCCGAATACCGTAGTATTGGAGGACATTTCGAAATGGCCATTCAACAAAGGTGGTGGCTGACGGCAGTAGAATGCTAAATTTAAAAAGTAAAAAGTATTACAACACTTAAAAAACTTTTGTTTTAATTTTAATTCATCAATAGTTGTTCTTTATTTTCTTATTGCTTAATTCATAATCTCATCAAAAGTTGTTGCCGTTTTAAGCATTTTTTATATATGATTTTTGAATTCTGCCGAATATGTAGGGGAACATTTAATGGATATTTTTACAATTTCAACGAAGCTATGACGTCTTTGATTTTATACTTTTCAGAGAAACTTTAATTATGAGTGCAGTTAGAATACAACTTCACAGATTAATATAAAATAATATTTATGCTCAGTTTGTATCATGAAATATTCAAAATTATTTGCTTTAGGATATAACGTGTGAATACATTTTCGTAAAACTCATGCATATATTCATAAAAGCGTTTATTTTTAAACTGTAGGAAATGCTCTCGTGTTTTTAATTTTAATTTTTCTTAGGTAACGCTTGCATTAATTTTAATTTTTATATAACATTGTCTCGGAAAAGTTTGAGCTTCACAGATGAGTCTCAATGTCACGTGAAACACTGAAAACACTGTGTTGACATTTTTGCCTCATAAAACAAATTTTATTCTTAATACGTTGAATAAAAATTAGCATAGTATCATTTGCAATTGTTTTCATATTGCATAATGCGCTGCCCCATTCAAAATATACACAGTTCCAAAAAATAATTAATGTGAACTATATATTCGTAACTATGCTTGTGAAAGTTTATAATATGAAAAACAGATATACTTTACAACTTATACTTTTGAATGCATACCCAGTTTATTACTGCATGGTTCCTTTTCCACACTGAAGATAAATATTTTATAATGTTATCATTTATAGGGATAAAAGAAAAGGTTCAAGACTAAGTATAAATAGAACAAATAATTTTGTCATGTTAGGAAAATGGGAGAAGTTAAAGTAGTACTTTAACTTATGAGAAAGTTAAAGTAGTACTTTGACTTATGAGATTAGGAACCATTTGGTTGGTGAGATTAGGAAACATAACTTTGGTGTCAATTAACGTCTAAAAAATGTCTTTTCATTGATAGCTTCTTAAATTCGTAAATCAGGTTACTAGAAATCTCCCAAAATCAATGCATTGGATATATATATAGTCCCCATCCTTCAATATATATTTCAATGACAAAATACAATAAATACTCGGTTTTTCCCCCATCCAAATGGGCAGTATTTACCACAAGATTATATTAAATACAATTTAATTAGTGTTTACAAGATGACAATGAATACACTTACGCTCGCATCTCGGAGGTGGACCATTCCATTTTTCATCAACATCGCAAATCAGGCTTCCACGGCCCACAAGTACATGACCTTCATCACAGGTGTATTGTACAGTAGACAAATAATGTCTAGTGCCGTTTAGTAATTCATAGGTTCCATGGGCTATTTGAGCAGGCGAACCACATTCCAAATCTATTCAACAAAACAATATGCAATTTTTTAATTTTAATAAATAATTTTGAAATTAATGATCTCATAAAAATCAATATTTTTTAAAAATTTAACAATATATTTGAATGTTAAATATCTTAACGAATATTTCAAGAGTAAAAAAAATCAACCAGACAAGTAGGACACATTTATAAGTAATTTTTTAAAGATGAAAAACAAAAAACTTTAAATAATGTAACGATCTTCATTGTATTTTTAGTGATCATTCAAAGGTAGATTAAATTTTAATACTAAAGTCAGAAGTGTAATCAGACTAAAACTATTTATCTGGGAGTGATTTAACTTTCTTGAATTTAGTGATTGTATCGCTAATATAAAAATTTTCCTTTCACCCTTTTACAGAATTAGCTGTAATTTGTTCACATCAATAAAAGAAATCGCGTTTTATTTTCTTAAATATTTCAAGTATCGTCAAAAGAGTCAAAGACTATTCTAATAATTCAATTATTTAATTTTTTTTTCAACTTAGCCACGTGTCTAAAAATACAAAAAGTTCAAGTCTCGTACATTATTGTAATTAAAAAGGTATACATTAATTCGAAAAAGAAGTGTTGAGCATACTCATTATTATTGGACATTCTCTGTATTTTTATATTTTTCCTTATTATTTCGGGCATTATTTCCTCCTTCACACATATTTTGCTAGATTTGATTGGAGATGCATTAAAATGAAAGGAAGTGAACAATTCGTACATTTAATGGACTGTAATCAAGGTATTATGGATTAAGTGATGAAAATTGCAAAAAGGGGTAACTTTTGGAGCTTGATTCGCTCGAAATATTTTAAGGATTTCATTACTGTCATAAAAGGATTTTGAAAAATAAAAAGTTTGCAACTTTATGTTCTTTCATGTAAAGAATTTAGGATTTAGCTACTACACAGGCCCATCGTAAATCTTTTTTAATAACTAATTTATGATTATAAAATTCAAATATGTGCATTATTAACATGTTTTGACATGTAAATACATATACTATGAACTTGTTTTAAAGACGCGTGTTCTGAAGATTTTAATATTGTTTTAAGTGCATCTACTTTTATATTAAATTTATTTAATTCATTTCTAACGCAACACCAATATTTTCACAAGTAAGGAAAATCCATTTAATGTAATTATAATTCATCCGAATTTTTAGCAATTTACTACATTAATATACTTTAGCAATTACTAGGTTTAAAGGGAGAAAGTACACTCATGTTGGAAGTATTTAGCTAAAATGCCATGCCATAACATTTTTAAATTGCTCATTTCATTTAAAAAGTTTTAATTACAGCTGTTCATCGAGATACTCACGTTAAATATAACTATCTTAATCTTCAGGTCATTGCGAGTTGTAGAACAAGACCTTATATCTGACCTAGTAACCTGATAAAAAAGAATCACTTAATGTTCTCAGGAAAGAATCTTTAGAATTCTAAACATCTAAAGTGACATAAGTCTTCACACAAAGATGAATATATAATCAATATTTAATGGATGCTGGAATCGAGCACATAACTTTAAAAGCAAACAGTATTAAATAGTCATGAGGAATTCATCGAACGAAGCAAGTAGATAGGTTGTAAGATTCCACAGAAGTTTTCTGATGAATTCATGTGGCTATGGTTACTGTCTGTCTAATATATGAATAATTTCCGCCAATTTGTCCGTGCCTGTCTGTTGCTTGGGAAACAAGATTTGTTCCATTTTTGACAGAAGAAGTCGCTTATTTTGGTGTACAGATTGTCTTGACGATGATTTGACAAACTTTATTTGTTATTATTATTATTTTTTGGAAACAAGTTGTTTTATATGTTAATTATATATTATTTAAATTTAAAATTGTGATTTAATGTAAAAAATTAATAACAAATGAAAATAAATTAATATTTAATACAGAATTTTTCTAGCCAAATATATTTTCATAATCTTTCATGATAATTAATTGCTGAATAATTAATATAATAACTAAACTTCAATGGTTATTATAATAATCAATATGAATTTTAGATTAATTTGCAAGAGTGATAAAGTTGTTTTATAATTGAAAAAATATTTTAAAAAATATATGTGACAAAAAAAATCTATATATTAAGACACAAAATGGAATAAAATCAATAACAAAATAGCACATATGACAACTAACAATAAAAATACACGTATGACGTTAATTACTTCGAATCTGAGAATGACTAAGTTATTTGTGTGGTATTTATAATTTTAGAACAATGATAAATACCGTTAATTCATAACATCGTTAGCTTTTTGTGAAATAGACATTACTTGTTACTATAGCAACCGTCACTAATCAGAGTGCTTGGCAGGAGCTACTCTTATGCTGGAAAGACTGTACACATATTTCTCATTTATTACTTTGTTACTAAGAATAGGTATATTATGTACATGAAATTAATTCTTTTTGATATAGAGAGTAAAAGAGAACAATAAATTAAATTAAAATTTTCCTTTTTCCCAAGGTGGTTAGCGGATTACGTAAGTTATAATGTTTTCTGAATTACTTTCTTTTTGATTTATGACTTTTTTTCTAAAATACCTTATTACTGTAATATATATGTGTATACATACGCAAATTTACATAAATGAAAATTCAGTAAATAAGATAATATCCATCTTGTTAACAATATCTTACATCGGCATTTGGGTGGGAATTCACTGAAAAAGCCAGATGCCATACATGTTCTAATGTTTGGTCCAACAAGTAAATGCCCAGGATTGCATCGATATTCAATGACAGAGCCAATATCGAAATTTCTCAAAATAATGGTTGAATTAGCAGGTCTCTCCGGTTTGCCACAAGTTGCTGGTTCTAGAAAAGAAGTTGTAAGCATTATGCTTTTAGTACTTAAAAAATTAAAATACAATAACTGTTCATTTGAATTTATATCCTTCTCTTAGATAAGTTTTGAAGAGGATAAAATCGTATAGCTTTAAAGATGAAAATCTAATGTCATGAATTTTGATTTTAATTCATTAATCGGAACTTCTTATTTTCGACTCTTAAGTTAAATTTCTGCAAATGAAGTAGATTATAATAGCCTCTTGTTAAATTAAAAAGTACAAATGAAATTAATAAATATAAAATTTCAACATAATACTTGCATATTAGACCAGAACAAACAATTAATTTATATGTTACGAAGTAGTAATAAGTATTTCCAAGATTATCATAAATAAGTCTCATAATTAATTCTGAAACTTTAATGTTGAGACAAAGTTATTCAACTTAATATGAAAAATTTCATTTATTAAATTTCATAATATCACATGTATATATTGAAACCATACATTTTAATTCGTATTGAAATTAATACAAGAGTTAAATATTTTGGCTTAATTTTTGTGTATAACATGGAACATCAAATTTTATTTCTCTTTCAGCTTTAAAAAAGCCCAAAACACATGAATATATGAACTAATTCCAACACATATTCATATTATTTCAATGTAAATAGTCATAAGCACTTCATTAGTCATAGAAGATTGTCATCTGGTGTACATAACTTCTGGGGTACAGGAAAAATACTTGCGACAAATTTTCCCCCCTTCTTTTTATAGTCTCACTGTATATTTTCTACTTTTTTATATCCCCTACATCACAACTCGGAAATGTATTGGAAAATGGATAAAAGAGATCACAACATCATTGAATAACTAAATTAATTAAAAGGAGTTTTCAAATACTTCAAACATCATTCAATTTATTTTTAGTTGGTCTTTAGGTAAGATATCCTTTTTAGGTACAAGAAAATGCTTAGAACAAAGCTAAGTAAATATTATTAAAATATATTATAAAAATAATGTTATTTTTTCAAATTTAAATTTTTACACGAAATCTTCATGCGCATTTTCTATTCGAGGCCGCAGCCTACAAAATCTAGTGAACTTGGCCTTCTAGTTAAAAAGAAATTAATGCAGATGGTTTTAAGTAATGAACCGATATTTTTCTGGTATATTTTGGAGTGGTAAATTTATTCCTAATTCAAAGAGTATAAATATATGTTTTTAATTTAAGCAATAACAAAATATGTGTCCCAGCAGAAAGTAAATCGTCGTTATTTAAAAATGAAGAGTTGCGCATGTCAGAAGAGCGGTGTACAGGATTCTAAGCTTGTTGTGAAGATTAAGATATACATACATTAAAGTGATTCCTTCTAAAAATGCACGCCCTCATGATTAAAAATTGTTTCTATGAAGAAACTCCATCCAAATATTCCAAATTTTTATTGATTTTTGCTCACAAATCAACTCTTGGAATATGAAAAAATGTATTAATTTTTCCATAAAAATATCTCTGAAAAATTGGTTAATATGATGTATTAAAATTTATCATAAAGCACAAATTGGGAAAAATTATAGTTATCCTGAAATGCCTGAGCTAATATATGTGCCAGAAGCGAATATTTCAGATATTTAGAATCGATTCCAGAACTACGATGATATGAACAAAATAGAAGATTCAGTTGAAATAGAATACAATTTCAAGAATTGAAAAGATGATAAAAGGACGTTTGTAACCGAGCTCAACAAGTTGTATAGTTAACATACATAAACTGCTTAGTTATAACAAATAATGAGATTGAAATCAACATTTTAATTAATAAGCAAATGGAAATCAACATTTTGGATGACGCCCTCATCAGAAAACTTCTGGTTACAATGAAGAATAAATAGTGAAGTCTACGTACATCTGTTCCTTGTTTCTTGTTACTGATCATAAAAATGGGGTTTAAGTTTGTTGAATAAACATTCCTGATGTTTGAACTGAACATCAGAGAATTGTATCCATCTCCTTATAAATAAAAGATTTAATACATTTGCAATGCTGGCATACATTAAATCTTTGATCCATTAGAATATATTTATAATTTAATATTTGGTCCATTAGAATGTATAATGTAATTTGAATATAGCCATCATTAAACATCATAATGGTAGTCTCGGGATATGGAGTTGGTTAAGCAACTCAGTTTACATTTGTTCAATAAAGATACAAAGAATAATAGTCCAAAAAACAGTATACAGACTATTTTTTCTTTGCTAATAGTCATGGGAAAACTTTAGTCTAGTGGTGGAAACACAATCCTAGAAATGAAAAGTTAGATACCAAGTTCTCGTTTATCATCACAAACAAAAGATGAGTGTTAAATTTTTGTTATTTACATATACATCTTTCGGAGTGGGTGCTTAGAGTTTTTCTAGTCACTTTTCTTGTAACAGGTGAATATTGCATTATTTATAAAGCGTCCTTTTGAAACACAATACACTGCCGAAGTTCGAAAACTTTCAAATAATTTTCAGTTATTAGGCAGACAGTTATGAGGCATCAAAAAGGATCATAGGACATGAAGAAATGTAATTCAACAAGATAATGATCCAAAACAAATTCACTAATTAATAAAATCTTATTTTCGGAACTCAATCGAAATGAAAGTCTTTGATGAGTTTTGAAGTGAAGAGACCATAAGAAAATTAGTAATTTCAACGAAAAGTTTCAGTCATTCCATAATGAGCAGTCATTCAGTGATAGCAAAACAGTGTTTAATTTTATGGATTATATATCTCCCAGTTATCAAAGCCACGAAATACTTCATTAAATAAGCTGAAATATCCAGGAAAAATCAAATATGGTCATTTATTTAATAATATCTAACAACAAAATTTTTGTTATATATTGTATTTGTAGAAGTTTAATTTTCGATTGCATTTGTAACATATACACTACTAACAAGACATTTTTTTGTAGGAAATCAAATTTTTTTTTATATTTTTGAATTAGTTTTCTAGTATATTATATGATCATATGCTTATGAGAAAGAAACAGTTACGTCCTGACCTATCGAAAAATAGAAAATAAAATTTTGATCATCTGCATTTTTTGAAAAAGTTACAACATACATGAGCATAACTGCGTATGAAGGAATGCGTCGTTAGGTTTTACAATGCAAATGAACCAAAGATTTTTTTTTGCTTAAAAGTAAATTCATGCATGAATATGTTTTATGCAACTAACTTTTCATAAATTATTTAAAGTATTAACCTTTTACAGCATTTATTTTGATAGGAATAACCATTTTTCGGATATTATAATACTCATAAAGGATCTTTTGATAATATAGAGAATGCTTACTATGTTGGCAAATGTAATTTAAATTCTGGTTGCAGTTTGTCTCGGACCAAAGCCATCCTTTTGAACCATCAAATCTGGAACAGTTTTCTTTGCTTCCTGGAGCATTCCAGAAAGAAACAGTTACGTCCTGACCTATTAAAAAATAGAAAACATTCAGATAAGATATTGAATGGGAATTTCATTATTGCATCAAAAAGGAAGAATAAATTTGTATTTTCAAAGTAACAAAAAATCCACATTATGAAATTAAAATATTTTTAAGATTATTATAAAAAAATTTCTACTTAAATAATGATAAAACTAAATTAAACAATGATAAAAATCAAAATGAATGCTGCTTATAAAAACAAATTTTAGTTGAAAAAAATAGCACTTAATATCAAATAAAATATAATTTCACATTTGTTTGAAAGTAAAATGCACTTTCTATAAGGATATTTTTAACGGAAGGAGGTTTTTATAAACTGATGCAATTCCACCATAATGACGTTTGCTCAATTGTCTAAAGGCTTATATGCATGCAGATCGCAAATATATTTACATATATATATATATATATATATATATATATATATATATATATATATATATATATATATATATATATATATATATATATATATATATATATATATATATATATATATATATATAAAACCTCAGTTTTTGAGTTCATGGTATTGTGCATTGATATAAAAACCTTTTTCTGTAAGTGAGTGTAAAAAATCTGGGATGTTATTACTAAAATATGTATATTAAAAAAAACTGCCAAATTGATTAAAAAATTAATGAGTAGAATTTTTTTCTGAAATGAAGAATTAACAAATGAAATTTTCGCATAGCTTATTCATGACAAATCAAATTCAATTAAAATTTTAAAATGCAGACTCAGAACAATTAATTATCAAATTTCTTCTAGTTTATATTCATATGTGTATGTAGGCTTCTCTGTTCTAATTTTTAACAGAATGTTCATATTTTAATTTCCTCAAAAAGGTAGACATGATTTAAAGTTTTAAAATTTTTGCTGCTATGCTTTCGAATATGTTTCATTATTATTATTGAACAATATTATATGATTGATGGATGAAAAAGTGAAAAAATATTCTGCAATTTGATTAGATTATCATAAATAAAAAAATTAAATTAATTTAAAAAGTAATATGTTTTACAAATGTTTCACGATTCAATAAAATTATTTAATGAGCCAAAGTGAACACATTTTTCATTTGCCGTTCAATATTGCTGTGTACGTGGCTGTATACGTGAACATTAAATATGTCTATTAAAATATTTTCTTAAATGAAATTAATAAATTTGCCTTACTCTGATAACATAAATATGTTTAATTATCAGAAGACTTAAGCTACTTTTCTGTATTTGATTATATTTTTCTATATCTTTATATTTTCCGCATATGAATATTGTTCAAAACGACATTGCAGATTGATTTAAATGTAAATTTTTTCTCTATATGAAAATAATTTAAAAAATACTCACCTTTGACTTTATAGCGTCAGTCTTAAGAATGTGGACCAAATTTGAATTTATAAAACAAAAATATCTTACCTTTTCCGTAATATAGATAAGCATCAGTAATATAGATATAAGATTAACATCTATAATCTGAGATGGAAGACTTTTTGAAATCATTAATAATTTAAAGTTAATTGTTTTGTTTTTCTTTTTGAAAATAAATGATTATTTTTCATTCTGATCAATCTTTTTTTACCTTTTTGAAACTGAAAGCAATTTTCGTTATAAAACTAATAAATGAAAATATATTGATAAATAGAAACATTTCTATGAAAAGAGAGAATCTGCACACATATTTTCATTCTTAAAAAGTGTTAATTCTGACAAATTCACCAAGCAAAGTATTTTTTTAATTTAAAAAATAGGAAATCTTTCTTGAAAGTAAATTTTATCAACAATTTTTAAGCCACTAAACAACAAAGTAAGAAAATACTTTCACCAGAGAAAATAATAAAGCATCTCACTATACATCTTGTGCATAAATATGTACGTGGTAATATCATTTCATGTTTATTAACAAATACTTCTTCCAGTTATGTATGTGTTTGTTTAACTATTTTCTGAACTACTAAAATTATGTTAAAATAAAATAAACGGTTATTAAAATTAATTTAAAAATAATAAATTAGTTATAAAATCATAAAAAGCATTCCTCTAATTTTTTTCAGTCAACTTTTTTTCCACTTTCTTTACCAAGTTAATATTTTAGACTTATTCCTATTATTAGTCTCCTTTTTGTGAAAAAGATTATCCTGTTTTAATGATTTTCTATCTTAGGGACTACTTTAGTTTATCTGCAGAAAATATTTGCTTTTGCAAATGAGTTGATTTTTTCTCTTAAAAGTGAATAAACTAAAAATTTCTCTATGAAGCATTTTCAAAATAAGTTCTTGATCTTGAATAATCGCTCTTAATCTCTCAGTACCCTTTGTTGTTTATGAATATCTTTTTATTTTAAAAAAATAATTTCCTTATTAAAAATTAAATGTAGATTCTTATAAGTTTAGTTATAAAAACTATTTCTTTTTCTTTCTTTTTTAGTGTCGCAGAGTTAAATATGTGTATTATAACAAAACAATTTTTAAACTTTTTGTTGTTTTGCTTTTGATCACAGTATCATTATATTTTTAAAGTACTTGTAATTACTCCATCTTAAATATTGGGGAATTCTATTACTGCAGATTGCGTATTAAATTTATATTACTTATATATTTTTTATAATAACTAACTGAGATTTGTATCATAAGTGCGATGAATCTATTCGAAGAACGTAAGAAATAAATCTCACGTAGTCGCAAAATTAATTTCTAAATACTGTTTCTATAATTTGTGTGAGTTATTTAAGTTATTTTGATGTTACAGAAAGAAAAGCAAACTCCCATGTTAATTAAACGTTTAAATTTTTTGAGATGCCACTGAGGCACGTAATTATAGCAACATATAATATTATATTTTCAGATATTATAATTTCTGTCATATCTCTTATAATTAACATTTGAGGTTGATCTCACCATTTATCCATTTCCAGTTGTTGGGATCTCGAGGGTCTCTGACAGCTCCGAGCCAGTACTGGCCATTAGGATCATTTCGATGCCTGCGGAACAGTTCCCAACTCAGGAACCCTTGGAGAGCTGGACTGGTTTCATCTATCAGATTTCCTCCGCGAATCTCGCAGAATCGCCTTGCTGATATCAAGTTGCGTGGCTGATTGTTGTAAAAGAGATAGCATTTTCCATTGTACGTTGCAGTACTGCCCAGTGGTTGGTCACGGAAGGAAGGACATCGTTCGATAGGAAGAGCTAAAAATAACAGCGTTTTAGATGTATTGATTTGATTGAATAAATAAGAAAAACATAAAGACAATATTATTCATTAACATTTTCATTCACTCTTAACCCTGTTATGATTTTATGCTAGACAAAAATCTACAACTATATTTAAAGCAATGTAATTTTATTGTCAAGTTGATTTTGTTTTTGTGGATCAACTTACAGTGTGATATTAACAAAGTATGGAATTAACAAACAAATACCGGAACTAAAATACACCTCTCCTTAAGAATATTAATATCCTTTGGTAATTGTTTTTCACAAATATTTTGAAATTGGATAACATGAATAATGATCTGTTTGATTTCTTACTTTAAAGTCATTTTTTGCTTTCCACAATAAATAATTCGAAGAAATAATTTACATGAATTAATAATTTGAAAGAGCAATTAATTGCAAAAATTAAACTATTGCGATTTTTGGTAATTTTAATTATTATTTATAATAATGAATTTATCCAAAGATATTATTAATAGCTGAGACAGTGTCTTATCCATTTCTTTAACAATTTAGCCCGGAAAGAGGTTCGTATATTTGAGGATATCTCCCGAAAGTTGAGACCTAGACAGAGTTGAATTTTGTATGGGGACAATCTCTTTTTTGCCAGTTCACAAAGATTTTACTTAAACATAGATATTACTTCAGGAATACTCTGTGTAGTGCTATAAAAAGTTGGAAGTTTGTAAAATTTATATAAGGGAAGTTTGTAAAAGTGAAGTGGAGTTTGTAAAATTTATAAACTATAAGAAGTTTGTAAAATTTATCATTAACCATAAATCAACTAGAAATAATCTATAAATAATAATTTATTAGCAACGCTAAAATACTATTTATAATAGTGAGAATATTCGATAATTTCTGATAAATATTTTATAAATATTTTCACATTATTAAGATATTCTATAAAGAAAATAACAATAATTAATTCATAATATTACAAAGATATTAAAATTACCTTGGTCTGTATATACGAAAGCTTCACATATAGACAATTGATTTGAAGGAGGATCTTCTAAATACACACTTACAAAAGCACCAGGCATAGCTGCTGTGCATGGTAAAAACAATGGTCGGCCTTCCTCTGTAGAAATAAAACAAAAAATATAGTACTTATATGCTTATTGTAGATTCCTGCCATGATAAATGTTCAGTATTAAAAGTTTACAGAACATTACCTATGAAACCGACATATTTGTTGCAAATCGGATTGACCCCCAAATCAGGTCTGTTATTACCAACTCTCACTACTATAGTAGCAGGACGATTGTTTGCTAGAATTAAAAATTTCCATGTTGATTATTTCTTGTCAGAAATCGAACCTTTATAATGATAAACATAAGATAATATACAAGTAATTTAAATATATATGAGATGATATTAAAAATCTGATGTATATTTGCTTAACACATATTATCACATACAATTTTACTCTTACTGAACACATACAACAGAAAGCATTGAAAACAGTTGAAATCATGCAAACAAGGAAAATTTGACAAACTTTGTCGTTATTAATATCAAAATTAAACTCACAGCAGCAAGCTGTTCCAAAATCCAATCTGACCAATTGCACCATATATGGCTCTAGAAGATTCACATACCACCATGGTGAACGTTCAGCTTGGGTCATGCTACAAGTGTCTGGGTTGAAAAATGTGCTTGTGCTACCATCTATGGCACGCTGTGGAATTCCATTTCCCATTAGACTTGATTGCATTGGAGCCTTTCCTACTGCCACATTTAACACTATAAAGGAATGTATAATTTGAGAATAATTCTGGAACACATATTTTAAGCACATATTGACCCCAAAATTAAAAAAAATATATTTGAAAACGTGTAAAACAAAAAAAAAAAAATATCAGATATAAATGCCTCGAGAATAATGAAATTTGTAGCATTTTTTTGATGAAAAAAGTGTAATTTTTGATGATATACTTTAAGTAAATTTATAATAATATTTTATAAATATACCACTAGCAAAACTGAAAGCTTTTAAACTCTTTTACAAATAAATATCACTGATTAAACACGAATCCAAAATACATAATTAATCACAATTTTAAAATCAAAATATATTAATTTAGACTAGCTAATGAGAAAAAATAAAACTGTCTCTACAAAAGTAACATCTTTTATCACATTCCTTTAAATCTTCCTTATTACATTTAATTCTCTATTATTGTGCAAAACTATATTAGCTCATTTTACGTTATTTTCAAACGATTTTCATTTAATGAAAACATATATTTTTAACATTGGATGATGACTTTCTGTTGAACAAAATAATTAGTGAGAATGAAACTACTTATAACAATTAATTAGTACTCAATCACAATCACCAATAAAAATATTGGATCCTCATTCAAAATGTCAACATTATCAACAACCTTCAGTCTAAGCTGACTTTTTCAGTGCTTTAATCAGGATTAGTTCAATATTTTAATCTATCACAAAACTGTAGCTTTTTTTTTTTTTTCAAGCTACATTCTCATTTTATCAATTAAATAATCCTAGTTTTAAATGCTGTTTAACATGTTATACTTCTACTTATATCTTTCGTGTACAACTAAGAACTACTTATTTTGAGATATTTATCTCATTACATTTCATCAGATACTTCTAATTAAGCATAGGACATGTAAATTTATGAAATTAAAAGGCAACAAGGACCGGGTTATCAATCATTGAGCTGAACAAATTTTAACTAATGTTTTTTCCTAAGTATCTACAGCTTTAAATTATATATTTTATCATGAGGATGACTTAAAAATAATATAGTTGTAACTTATGTAGGAAGAGTGTATTCATATACACAGTTAAATTTCTATTTAGTAATTTTTTCATATAAAACATAAATTTCTTGTTTAAAATATTCCAAAACAGTTCATTGATAACGAATCTGTGATTTAAAATTACTTTAAAATCCTTTAAATTTAACGTAAGAAGTGCCTTTAATACCAGAGTTCACTTAAATATCAGAATTAATCCTTTTGATATTAGTTTCTTGAGAATTTTTCTGTTAAATATTTCACTTAATGACAATTTACCTGTAATTACACAGCTAACGCATTTTTTATTCATTTTCTAAATATATTTCTTCTATTTGCCTTGTAAAAAGGGAGGGTGCATTTTCAATTAAAGTGCTTTAATACATGTAGTTTAGGGAAGTAAATTTACACTAAATATACAAAAGTACATATTTCTAGTTTCTCTGTAATGGTTTGGAGAATTTCCTATCATACTGCAAACTGGATTTTAATAGTATAAAGGAAATTTATATTACAAGTCTCAATATTAATATGAGGCATTGATCACCACAACATATCAAAATTATCTTCTCAAAAAATTTATGACTGTACCATACATTTTCACTTTTGAACAATTTCCAATCTGACATTTCTGTAGTAAAATTATTATGACGGAAACGGGATTTTTTGTACGTTCACTGTGTATTAATATGACAGAGTTATAAATATTTAGCAACCATAGCTATTGCTGAATAAATCATAATATCATTCAATCATCACATTTCCATATAGTTAAAATATTTGATGAAGTCATTGCATTTCTTTGAAATCATTTGATTGGATGATTAATAACCGTTACCGATTCTGGAAGGTATTATTAAATTATTGGCTTTCATTCTAAATTTTTTGGAAAGATACCATATTATGTTTGTTAAAGATTTGGTTCAAAAATGAAAATGAGAACTGAACATGCTATAAAATTATTCCTGTTAAACATCAATAGCCTCTCTTATGTTTTAAAATCTTCTAACATATATTTTTTATGTGTGAAACCTTATATTTGAGTGTAATTTGAATATGAGAGTTGTTATTTACTTCCCGTACAAAATAAATAGATCAGATGGATTAATGCTACAAATTACTATGTATCCAAAAAGCTGTTACCTTTGAAAATGTTCATTAAAAAGAGCGTGGCGCAAAGTTTTCGCTTCGTTGCGTTTTTTGTCAACAAAGAGACTATTAAAGCAGAGGTGACTGTCGATTACAATCTGAGTATACAAGCTCTTCACATCATTTATAGATGTTCTGCTTCACTTAACACATAAACTAGGGATTTGACCTTTAAAATTGAAGTATAACAACCTCTTAAAATGGGGTGGATAAGTAGAAATGTAAAAATAAAGAAACTGTGGACTCATCTCCCCTTAAGACTGAAGAAAAAATGTAGATCTAAAGAATTTAATGAAATTTAAAATAATTAAATTATGAAACTTTTAAGCTAAATTTTAATATTTACCGATGAAATATTTTTATGTATTTAGTCATGAATTCCTCCAAATTCACGTCTTTCTTCTTTAGAAAAGTGTGGATTTTTTTGTTAAATTTTTTTCCACTGTTTTTAAAGTTCATAGATCCAAAATGCATTTTAAATGATATTAAAAGATACTGGAATTATAAAAAATATATAATTGAACTGGTATTTGTTAATAATTTAAATATTAAGTGACTGTAATACTTAAAATAGCACCCTTATTTGCTGATTATTTTTATATGTTTTCATGTAAAAAGTGTACAAACCATAAAAATTTTGTTGAAATCAGTGAAAATTGCGGCTATTATTACAAAACTCATGTATTTTGTAATATTGGATTTTAAAAATGTTAGTTTTATAAATTTCATTTAAATTATTTTGTGGATTTAAAACTTACAATAAATGTAAAAGTTAAAAGTATTTATAAAACTTACAATGAGATAAGGAATTTTGTTTTAAAAAATAAACGAGTCATTAGTAAATAGAATTTTTTTTTTCTATTTACTAATGATTCGTTTAAATGCATATCTAAATTAAGGAACATTTTTGTCACTAGATTATGATCCATTCGGTCAAAGATCACTGAATGCAAAAATCATGTCAAAAGAAAGAAATTAATGTTAATCTAACTTTTCCTAATATCTTGCCATAATTAAGGCTTCAGTGAGTTGAATTTTACCTTCACAGAATTTTCCTTATCCAAAGTATTGTTGTTGCAGAATGTTTTGCTTTACTACGTGTAATTACATAATAGATAAAAATGTCTATAAAGTATATTTTCTTTTTAGATTTTGAATGCGTAATTGTTTTGAATATTTTGAAAATTTCCTGATTTGGTATAGCTATCAAATTTTCGTATTAACTTTATAAATGATTCATTATCAATAAACCTAAACTATTATAAGCATTATATGTCATATATATGTCTACATTAAAAATAAATGAGCTTTATTAGAAGTAATTATTATTATATTTATGAATTATAAGATAATATGATTAGTTGGTAAACTTTTGTGTAAATCTCTTATCATAATTATGCATTACGCTTGCTTTTTAACTTTCAAATTAATCGTTTCCTTTTAAATATCGAACCAAAATCTAAAGAAAATATTTTTATATTTTAAATATGTGAATAAAAGGAAAATTTTTATTGTGGATTAACAGTAAATTTAATGAATAGTAATTATTAGTTATTTATCGAACAAAATTTACAATACGCATAAATAAATTTGCAAACACATTAAGACGCACTTTAATAAAAGGAAATAATTTTCAAATATCAATGTAAAATAAGACATAATTAATAAGATACCCATTAATAAAGTTTTCCTTTCAATAAGAGCTATTTTCCGATTTTTACTATAAATTATCTTTGAGAATCATATATTTTCACGCTGTATGTCTGTATGCTATATGAGTCAAATTGTATTTCTATTTCCTTTTTTTTTTTTACTTTTCCTAACATAAAAATATAGTGCATGCGACAATTTTAGATTATTTATTAATATGATCAAGAAAGAAATTCAATTAAATATATGTATTCAAAAATGACAATTATATTTTGAAGAAGGTAATCGAGGTAATACACGTTAATATATATGTATATATATATATATATATATATATATATATATATATATATATATATATATATATATATATATATATATATATATATATATATATATATATATATATATATATATTAATAGGAACTACTTTTATTCAAAAAATCTGTTAACAATTCTCTTTAGTGTGAAGATTTAATTTAAACATATTAGCATTGTAACTTCCGCTTTTGTATGTATTGTAATTAGACGTTTTCTGTCATTACAATACATACATACGTTTTCTGTCATTACAATACATATATAAAAGTTTTTCTTTTTGCCTTAAAAAACTTAAAGTACTTACAAAGAGAATTATGAAAAGAGGATTGGATAGGAAAAAAAAATAATAATAAATTTATGAAGAGAGAAAAAAAAGATAGATTTGAACATATTAACCAACCATTGAATAAAAAACCGGTACATAAGACAGCTAAAATGATTTTGAAATTTGTTTCCTACGGGTTATAAGATTCTCAGGGAGATGTGATTTGTTTTACTTTACTTAGCATTCAAAGGCTAAATGTCTATCCAGTAATGAAAAAGTCTTGGGAAATTTTTCAATTGGACGAACAAGCAAAAATTGCTGGAAATAAAATCACCAATGCACAAAGAATTCAGAATTCTTTTGAGACGATTCACATCAGAGAAATCTTAATGGAAAAGAAGTTTGTATTAAAACTGACAGTAATGATTGCAAGAAATAAATTTAAAATTGATGCATTTTTGATTAGCCTGAATAGTAGCAAAGTAAACAGATTTAATAAAAAAAAATCTCACATTCCTCGTTCTTACAACATTTAAAAAAGGGTAAAATTGTAAAGCCACGTTTTTTTCGACTTTATATAACGAAATAATGCAATTTCAACGTAGAGGAAATCATTTTATTTCATCTTAATAATGAGAAAATGCTTGAAGAAAATATTAAATATATAAACTTTTATGCAGATTTAGGGATTTCAGTAAATGCTATAAAAGTAGTTTTGGTATTCTTTAGAAAGAAATTGTGACAATGCTTTTTTGGTAATTCCGATAATCCTTAGGTAATATAAAAACGTAATTCTGATTGTGCTTTGTAGCACAAGAATGTTTTGATAAAAATCACTTACTTCCCATTATTTAAACACTTATTTCAATATCTTATATACAATATGTATTCAAAGTAAATGAATCAAAGATATCATGTGATTAAGACTGAATCATTATCTTCTTAATACGATTATAAGATGTTAAGCATTTTTAAATGAAATTAAAGTATTTCCTCTGGAATCAATGTCATGGCAATATTTTAAGGTCTAAGAAGACAGATACGAAAAAAAAAATATTATTAAAAATTCTCAAAGCATACCATGTTGCAACATGTGACATCTTTAAATTTAAATGAACAAAACTGTAATTTATCTATTGAATTCTGGAAATGAAATAGATACATATCCAAAAAATTAACATAATGCAAATTAAATCACCCAGAATTATGTTTGGACATAATTTATTTCATTATCCAAGAGTTAAACTAGCTTAATTTGAAATTTTGATTAGAGTTTAAAACAATATTAAACTTCATTTAAATCATTAATTAAATGAAAGAAAAATTATCAACAATTTATTTCATGATATAAGCAGATATTTTGATACCACTTAATTTCTATTACATAGGTCAATATCTTTTCAGTTATTGCAATAAATATATTTAACCTTGAGGAAATTTTATTTAAAAATATACTGAAAGTATCTTAAAACATTTGTTTATATATAGATTATGCAATTTTAAAAAAACTTAAGAAGAAAAATACTGAAAATTATTTTAGACTGACTAATAAATTAATATATATTTTCTTTTAATTTTCTTAAAAAAAAAACATATTGAAATATATTTATAAGTTATAAACTTGTGTTCTTCGCAGCTTCGAGAAACTTCTAATAAGGTTTACAAGTTTAGAAAGAAAGAATATTAGTGTTTTCTAGAAATAAAATTTTAGGAAGCGACAGTTAAGCAATTTGAAAGAATAAAGTACTTTGTAATTCTGTCACTAGATGCGTAAAATGGGTCATCTTATATATAAGCACAAGGTACTTTCAAGAAATTAAATGTTAGAACCAAAAATGTTTTTGCTCAAAAATAGTTTCTGCAATATTTTTACATTTAAAAATATTTCTGAGCACAAATAGACTCTGTAATTTCTTAATCATATTAGAATGATACCTTTTTATTCTTAAATCTTCGATCCTTTGAAACGATAATGTATCAATATATCTTACTACAATAAAAACATTTTGATTAAATTTTTGAAATTCAAAAATGTATGAAGTGAAAAACCATCCAAAGTTTACTCAATTTGAATAAGATTATCATAAAAATATCAATTTCTCGAGTTTCCTCATAGCATTCATACTGAAATAGGTAATATGAGAAGAGTTCGTTTTGCAGGTTTTACACTCTGATGTTGAATTTATTTATTAACCACCAAAAATCTCTGATAAGAATTATTAAATAATTTGCTGCTGCTATAAATTATAAACGTATTTATGTACCTGAGTAGGAGAGGCTTATTAAGCATTATCGTGGGAAACAATTAAGTGTTCTTTTACATCTAAACACATACGATCTTCCTCAAATTGGTGGGATGCAAAAGGTAAATCGATCGTTAAACTGATGTCTTCTTTTCTTATTACAAGTTGCAGTTTAAACGGCCGAATTAACAGTAGCGTAACGAATCACCGTTCTTCAGAGTTTAATACGCTTTTTGCATGATAAATCAAGCAAACTGGCGCTGTTTTCGTGCAATGTGCGTCCTTTCAGCCCTTAGACGAGAGAAATAAACAAAATAATGAAAGAAATTTTTTTTTTTATGCTCGTCACCGAGTTCTCAAGTCAAGGCGTTACGCCTGCATTAAGAATAACGCCGCTGACCGATGGATCCAGGTCAGAGGCAACGAATTTTAAGTGCGAGAGTATTGCAATATCATTCATTCATATCTACAGATTAGACAGAACAGTTTAATTGTAATAAAAGTTCGATGAAGCAAAAAAAGTTAATAACAACACTTAAAAGCAAACTGCAATAATTTCATTTGAGTAAAAAACAAAATAATGAAAGCTATTTTTTATGCAAATGAATACAGATGATTATATAGATAAGGATTATTTTCTATTGTGTAAATAGATAGGGATACAATTTATAAAATTTCTTCCCTATCTATTTACATAATAGGCAGTAATAGTTAATAAAAATAAAAAGATATTCGAGATAAAGTAGCAAATAAATAATGATAGAAGTTTCTTAAATATAAACAATGTAATAGCATTATTTAACAGCTATTATCAGATTCTAATAATAATTATGAAACTCAAATCAGTATCTTTAGAAAAATATTATATATCATAAATATAAACATACATATGAAAAATACTTCTTAATTTTATATTAATAAATGGAAATAATATTGACATTTTGAGATTTACAGACAACATTGCTTTTTCTAGTATGTATCATTTAATTATTTAGTAAAAAGAACAACCAATATACTATATTGATATTGAAGGAATAACTACAAATATAAACGAGTATCTTAATGATTTTTCTTTTTAATCAAGTACAAAGGACAGAAATTTTTTGCCATCGATATATAGAAAGTTAGAGAAAATATAATTTTTTTTTAAAATTAGAACAGTAATATAAACTTTGAAAGAAAATATTAGCAAAACTAATCAATAACATATATGAAAAAATATCAAATATTTCATTTGTAATAATAGTTCTGAACAAACAAATAACAAAATCATTATTTGTTAGTTGTAAAAAAAAAAAACTCTTTTTTTCAAAATTTGATTTTGATATTTCATCGAATTATATTTATTGATACAGAAACCATTTCAACACTATTGTAGTAAATGCAATTTAGATTATAAATTTGTACTTAATAGATAAATATTAATGAATATTATAGTAAGACTACTCAGTCTGCTATTGTGACTGTCATCTGGTAACATTATTTAGATGCATCCGAAAGATGTACTCTACTGGTACTTTATTGTTTTTTTATTTCAAAACAGGCTTATTTGGTCCACGTCATTTATTTAGAAAACGTATGGGTTAATCTTCATAAGTAAGTTTTATGACTTTCTTTTTGGCATTCAGTGAAAGACTAAAGTGTTCCAAATCATGAAAGTTCAACTGGTCTCTAATATATTTATATATAATAACAAGGACGTTGAGAGCGATTCTACTGGCGTTTAAAGTAATCGAAATCTTTGTAATAGCATTCAATATATTTCAGTTTTTATTAAAGTTTAATTAGTATTCTTAAACTAGGATATCTTTTGCTATTGATACATTTTTATACCAGTAAATGGTATTTTCGTACTTATGAGTTATTTAGCAATATTCACTATTATATGAATTCTATACTATTATGTGAAAAACACATCTCATAATAATACAATATTCATTTCATATTATTCACTCTCTAATAATTGTCCCAGGCTAATGTAATAATTGTTATGCTAATGTGATTTAAAAAAAATATTAAAAATTGCGTATTAGGATGTAATATTTATTCTCTTGACATAGGTGATCTTCGTATGGCAGGATAATTTCACCCTGCTATTGACCAATATGTTAAAAAATAAAATGTATTCTCTTTTTACACTCCAATTAGCATTCTTTGAAAGTTTAAGAAGAACAATTCATTTGAAAGTCTAAATGTCTGTGAGATTTAACTCAAATAATTGAAGAAATCTACCTTTGAAGTTTCTCAGAAATTTAGCATCATTTTTTGAGAGACGAAAAAATTATTTACAGTCAGAGAATAGAATTAATAGTATTAGCAATATTGGTAAGGGTGTTATTCTACAACGGTAAGTCCTGGTCCACAAATAAGCTATCATTCCAGTGGTTTAGTTTAGCTCTATTTTGACGCGGCAAAAAGTATAACCAAACAAATGAAGTCTGTTGTAAGTTTTTATTTGGACATTCTTCCATATTAGCTTCCTTTGAGGATTTTATTTAGTGGTCATATCTACATGTTGTAAGAAACTCAGAAAGATACTATGCATCCACTTCGACTGATGAGAAGATTGAAACGAAATATCCATCAATTTGTCAAGGGTTGTGTCTTACCATTCTGTAAAGCCGCAGTTCTACCACATAACTACAGTAAGCAAAGCTTTTTTTTTAACACCGTACAAGGGATATCCAAACAGCTACGAGGTTTTTACCATTCATATGTTACATTTCCCAAGATGAGTATTTTCTTTATTATCCGAGTTTTTCCTGCATTTACGTGTTGAAAAGGAGGAAACTCGGAAAACTCCAAAACAGTCAATGTAATAGATGTACACAATGACATCTAATGAAACAAAAGAACTTTCACTTTTTAGTTTCAACGTGTACTCAGATTTTACTCCCGTCGTTCAACTGGGATCGGGATAGAACTTGGAACCTTCCACTTTGAAGCACGTGGTTCTATTCCATAGCCGTGGTGTTCTTATCTCATGATAACTGTTAGTACAGCGATTTGCCTTAATATATTTATTCCATACAAAGGAGTGAAAGCTTTATAACCATCGCAGCTGGAACATTTATCACCTTAGAGTGATTCTCGGAGGGTAAAGTAACTTTTTCATAATTCTTTGGATGATGATACTTTTTCCCTGATAGTGTTGCTTTCATTTTGAGTTAATATAAGAAATGAGTTATAGATTGCTTAATGCGAAGGGTTCTTAACTTTTAATTAAATCATTCATCAAAATTTGATTTTTTCTCAATTTTTTTTTTTAATGCAAACTCTCAATTAAAATTTTTAAAGCTTACGATTTCCCATATTTTAGAATGATATTTGATATGAGTGTTCAATAGGTGTCTTAAAACTTAGTATGGTGTCTTTTAATTTTTTAGAAAAATTACTTTATTTGTGAAAATCAAAGAATCGCGCGCAAATATGTTTTCGCATTTTTGAAGTATTCATTTTCATGCATTTTAAAGCAAAACCACCAAATCTTCTTTAATATTCTAGGAAAATTTTTAAATTTTTTGCGCGACACACTATATGGAATCTTATAACAGCATGCTTATTTTCAAATCATTTTGAAGAAAATATACTCTTCTAATAAGATTTTTTACTTAGTCTCTTTGTTTTCACTACAATCCTTTGAAAAGAAATCATCAGCACAAATTCTTAAATGTTGAAATCCGATTTACTCGGGAAAAATATTTTTAAATGCAGTTGAAATACCGTATCATTTCAAACCATTATTTTCTATGAGTTTTCTACATGGGATGCCATATTCAAATCTATCACGAAGCATTCCCTATTTGTAAATTCTTTGTTCTTACAATGAATTCTTCCTGTTCATATTAATACTGAATTGTTTGCTCTATTCTTAAAAAAGAAAAAGAAAAAAAATTCATCTCGTTTTGACAGAAAAAACACACAATTCATTTGCAATATAACTATAATTTTTCCAAAATATAAACTTTGTGTTCTGGAAAATACTTAATGGAAATCTATTCTAATCTAAATCCTTACTAAGTAAGAGAAGATGCTATGTATTTTAAGTTATCGAGAAGCTTCTTTTTCGGCGTAACCTTTGATTTAGATTCAAATTTGTTTTCAAACTTTAGTTTAATTCAAACTGACAGCGTTATATTTTTTAATAAAATTTTTTTACATTAAAGGATTTAAAGAAAACATTACATTCCTGTTATTAAAACTAATACAATTTATTCACCCTCAAAAAGAGAAATTTCTAAAAGCAATACTCATGTAAAAAAACTATTCAAGAATGATTTCTTTATATTACCTTATAAAACTTAACAATCATTGATAACTGTATGCACTGGTGTTAAGGTCAACAATTAATTTTATACGTATTTTCTGCTATTACAGTACTTCAATTTGGTATTTCTAAAATAAAACTTGCAAAATAAATAAATAAAAATGCGCAGTTAGTCACTGGTCTTTTTTACGTCCCTGTATGTACTATTATGAGTATTTTAATATTCTACCAATAATTTCATTCTCGACAATCTGTTCAAAAATAGTATTCTTCAATGAAGGAAAATATTACTACTCTCAACTCTCAAGTTCATTGCAATCGTCACCGGCAGCCTATATTTTATAATTTAAAGAGCCTTTATCAATAACATATTCAATGTCAATATATTTTTAAATCCAACAAAGCATTTTCTTCTGTTTTTGAAAATTATAAATACACACTATTTTACATGAAACATAATTAAACTAAGAATATGAAGCTTCATAAATCTTTCATTTGCTTTTTTTAACTTAACGAGGCTTAAGATTTTTGCGTTCACCACTCACTTTCTCTTCTTGATTTGTAATCTTCTTTAATGTTACATTTTTCGTAAGGCTTAAGAAAGCCTTAAATCGTCGGAGGGCGAAATGCGTACCTGAACGCTGAAGGTCAAGTTCGAGTCCTCCATAGCATAGTTGCTCTTCTCCCTCAGCCAACTAACAGTGCTGCGACCCAGTTTCAGGTGGAACTTCCTCACAATTCAGTGACTTTGAACTTTTCCCCTCTCATCTAATTTGACACTGGTTTTGGGAAGAACATTAGCTAATTTAACGTTTAGAGCTGTTGCTCTAGGAAGCTGGGTTAATGAAGACGTAGGCGATCTCGAATGTTTCTTTATTAATTATTCTGTTTGAAGAACGCGTGGAACCTAATTAAAATCAATAGATTTTTTTTTCACCCAAGGATTGAATAATTAAAAGTGTTCTTGACTTAAAATGCTAAATTACCTCTTTGCGCCATAGAAATTGTCTTTATTTGCTTTATTGACCTTTACATAAAATTTTTTTCCGAAGGAATCACTTCTTACTAAGAAATTCATGCAAATGAAATGGAAAGCCTGTTTGCATTGAGGATGTTGTCATTCTTCATGTTTGAATATGGACTACCTTTCAATCATTTATAAAACTTTTTTCTTACATCGACAATCATTGAAAAAATTTTCTTCTCAAGCAAATGTAGGAAAGTCCGAGAGCATTTTTTTGTTGTGCTCCCCCTCTCTGCATTGCTGCAATTGCGTCTTTTAATTCTTTGATACTACATTATGAACAGCCTAACGGCTTAAGGCATTTTTTAAGCACTTTTTCTTTAATACACCTCCTAAGTTGAATCTAAGTGGATCTTTCAGAGATGGTGAACCACATTTACAAGTCACAAAGAAGGAATCACCAAGCACTTACTCACAGGAACATGCATGCAAAGAAACTTGTAGACTTATAGACACAAGGGAGTGGACAGTCTAAATGTCTAAGCTTGTTGTACAGCATTTTAATACCCATCCCGAAAAATTGCCTTCCGGAAAAATTTTTATTGCTAGTGGACAATATCTACATGTTGCAAGGGAGGAAATGAAAAAAAAAAAAAAAAAAAACTCCTTAGCACTCACCTCGATTATCTTGGATGTACAAAGCAAAAGCGCACCCATTTTTGGTTTTTGTAAGTGGTTTGCATAGATCCTGGAACTTTGGAGAGTGTTGTCCTACTTCTAGACCCCTATGCTCTCAACTTTCAGACATTAATGGGATAGAATTATTTAAGTGTTATTTTATACCATATTGGTATTGTATTTATTTTTTTATATAATTCTTTTCGAGAGATGATGGCAGATTACTTATTTTGATATGATATTCATAATTATGTATATCTTATATTATATATATAATCATTAATATCATATAATAAATATATTAAAATATATAATATGTATTTTACATACCTTATATGATATTAATATATTTGGAGATAAATAGAAATGAATGGTAATAGGGAAGTAAAAATATCAGCTACTTTTGTTTAGGATAGTAAAATTAATTTAAATATGTGTAAAAGTTCGGTGCCACTTTTTTCTTGTTATTTGTTTGTACAAAATCAGTTCAAACCATCAAAGCCAACGTTGCCAATATAGGCAAATCTATATTTTCTGATAAAGTGTTATTGAAAAATAGTCCTCTTTGAAACATTAAAATATGATTTAAAAACAAAATAAATTATTAGTATTTCTTAAAATACAGTTTACACGCATTTTTAGTATTTCCTCATTATTATATTTTAATTTGTGCTCCAATTAAAACTAAACTAAAAGTTGCTTTCAAACAAATTTGGAGTCACATTCAAATACTTTTCTAAAGTAATCAAACAATAATTAACTATTAATGACAAAATAACACTAATAATTTCTATGCATGACTATTTAGAGTCTTTTAATCATCATATGCATAAACAGTGAGTAAGTTAAGGAAAAATATGAGCACAGTGTACAGAGAGAGATATACACACACACATACACATATGTATGTACAGCACCCACAAAAATTATAATTTAAATTTACAATGAAAAATTAGTTATACTGTAAAGCAAATTCCAAGCATTTTTGAATATTTTCAGCTATTTGAAGTTTGCAGTAATTATGTTAGCAAATGATTATGAAAAATATTTCCTAATTGCTTAAGTAAATTGCATCTTAAAGCATTAATTGAATACGATAACTTAATATTTAAATTTATATTGAAAATTTTCTCTACAATGAAAGTTTTCTTACAATAATTCAAGGAAAAATGAAAATTAACATAGAAACTGACAGTACAGAAGTACTTCATTTGTCAAATTCCACAAAACAAGGAGAAAAATTCTTGAATTATTGTTAGAATTCCAATATTTTTTGAACTGCCTTTGAACATTGATGAACTGCATTATCCTTACACATAAATATATTTTTGTAAGAAACCTCTTTCAATGAAATAGTATTTTGTATGTATATATATATATATATATATATATATATATATATATATATATATATATATATATATATATATATATATATATATAGAGAGAGAGATAGAGAGAGAGAGAGAGAGAGAGAAGGAAAGGATATTAATAAATCAATATATTAAAGATAATAAAGGGAGCAAAATATGTATATGAAAAAAATGATTACTCACTTCCCCCCAAAAACAAGGAAGTAACATATCTATTTCTGTTACATTAATGTATCTTCCCTTTTGTACAACTCAGCTTAATTTAGAGCCTCCATGTAAATAAACTTCGCTATAGTAAATAAAGCGATCATTAAATAATCATGCACTCAGAAAAAACAGGAATTAAAACTGCATCTCTTCGCTTATTGTGTATGGTAAGTACAACGTTTTCATGTTTCATTACCTTACCTTGATATTAACTTAATTAGGATCAAAAATCAGTCTGCAATGAGATGGGACCTTGAAAGTGAATCAGTTAACGCTTCGCTTCGAGACAGAGAGCAGAAACCATTGAACTGCATCAAGAAAGCACGTTAATGAACCAAGAAGTTACAGATTGTAAATTAGTCATAATTCCCTTAACACATGGGGTTTATATTTTTTAACAATGAATAAGAATAAAACTTGTATTCTTCCTCAATGTCTTAACTCCAGACTAATAGAACAAAATCAATTACGCATGAAGCTTTGTTAGACAAAAGCTAACGAAAAAAGCAATCAATTTCATTCATAAAAATTCAAGATAAAGATGGCAAAGTTCTTTGTTTCTCAGACAGAGAAACAGAATTGAGATTCGTAATGCTTGGAAAAGAATTGACTTCTTTAATCTCTCGGCCTAAGAGTGTCTTTTCTTTAAAACTAAAGAATTGTTATCTTTAACATTTGAAAATGATTGTGTTTGAAACAGTAGTGTTAAGCTAAGCAGATAAGAAAGAAGATTGCTTAAATCAATGAGAAATTAAGTTGAAAACCAAATACAAAAGTTGAAAGGAATGTATTATTATTTTAAAAATCAGTTTCTTTGTTGATTTTTAGAAAGCACTACTTATATAAATTAAAATAATGGACTCTTAATTAATCGATTACTTTATGACTCCTTAAATTTCTTAAAGAAATATATTAAACTTTACAAATGCTTATTTTATAGCCAAACTGATTTGAATCTTCAATTAAATTAACATTTTAAAGAAATATTTTAACTATTGTTAGCTAATGTTTATTGGCAATAAAAACTAACTGTTCAAATGATTCATCAGAATTGATCTAAAAGAATTCGTAAGAAATAACTTAAGTGTGCTTACGAATAATTCAATTATTAACTTATATGAGGTAATTTTAAAAGTGTGAATATGAATTTTGTATATTAGTACGCATGCGCAAATCACCCTCAGAAAGATTAATAGGATTTCTTCTTTTAAAAGCTGTAAAATTGAACAGAGATAAAAAAAAAGTTAACAGTAGTTAGTGCTTATTTAACCTATTATATAAAACGAGCCTATTATTTGCTCTCTTTTGATGAGTAGATTTTTGTTGATCGATATGATCACATTCTCCAAACCCATCAGTAATCATGGATAGCTTATTTATTAATGGGTAAATGACTAATTTGATAAACTGATTATCTCATTTTGCAAGATTGAAATGCACAGTCTTCCCATTAAGGATTTTTTGACTGACGTCCATTTTCCGTCTCTGCATCGGAGAAAAAATTCAAATACTCTTCTAGATAAAAAGGATTACATCAAGATAAATGCTTTTACAACCTCCCACTAATTTAGGCTTTCACTCTAAGGCATGGGTTCCTAAACTTTTTTTCTCGTGGCCACTTTCAAAGTTTTACTTTTTCGGTAGACCCCCTGCTGCTAACAAAAAGTACCTAGGTACCTAAAGTTTAAACTTCCCAAGCTTTTTGTTCTTTTTTTGTAAAAGTTTAGAATAATCTCTAGTATTTATTATTTTTACTACATAACTACCTATTACACTCAAGTAGTAAAACAAATATAATATGATTGACAAATTGCAATATACAATAAAAATATGTATAACAAATAGGCAGATACTTATTTTTTCCGGCAGTGCAAACACTGATATCGTTTCACTCACAGTCATGCTTTTATGCTTAAAATCCCGGAAACAAATGAGTAACGTTTTGTTCTTGGCATTCGTATTTATACTAATGTAGATTGCAAGCATAGCGCAAGTCCCATTTCATCCCTTTGCAAGTCTAAATAAGTATCCCGGACTAGCGGGAGCAATGGCGGCACTTTGCAAGTCTCGACATGTGGTGTACACTTGTATTATTATCTATTGTTCTATTCAATTCTGTGTTTGAACTGTGTCTCGAATATTTTTAAGTACCTACCTAGTGAATGATGCTACCTGCCTACGTTGATAGGTAAATCCAAGCCAAAATTTTTGTTCTTTATTATGAAAACAAGAAAATTTTTCGTGAACCCCCACTTACAACTTGTGAACCCCTGTTTTCTTTTCATGTCTACGTGGACCCTTGTGTGGTCTCCTATGGACCCCTGGGGTTCCACCTGGACCACTTTGGGAACCCATACTCTAAAGCAATATCACAACTTAATTGAGGTACTTCAGTTACTCTTCTACGGAGGATAATTTGTATCCTCACCCATGAAATTAAATGTTCCAAGTATTGTAAAACATAGCTTACCTTGTACAGCAGTATGTTTTAGCTCTGCGTTATCCAAAATATTCAGAATTTAAGTTTTCTTTTCAGAAAAAAATTTTTTTAATGGTAAATATGGTCTGAATTCTGACTACAATTATGTAATTAAAACAATTAAATAGTAATATATTTTTTCATGGGGGGGGTGATATCATTAGTCAATATTCAAAAGGTTAAGAACCATTAGAAATGGCCAAAAATGTGACAAACAATTTACTTTTAATTACCACCATTACTATTTACCACTTTTGTTAATATAATTTCATCCCTTATTTCTTAGCAGCAAATAATTCATTTTCAAAGCAGTATATAAGCTAAATTAACTTGAGTTTTGATAAAATAGTATGCTAAATAGAAAAAGGTATTAACACATACACACATAGGAATCATTGTACTTTTAAATTAAATGATAAAATATTTGAGAAGAGAAGTCCAAAACATAGAAGCGACATGTACTACAAAATAGAAAATATATTTTTTTATTTTGAACTCCATTACGAGTAGTTTTTTTGTTGTTTTATCCATTACAAGTAGTAATTGTGTTTATTTTCTTTCCCATTAGTTTTTTTTTTACTTATTGCATATTTTGATCTTGATTTGTGTTCACTCTTAGAATTATAATCTTAAGGCATGTGAAAGAATACTAAGCCTAGATATAAAATATTCAGAAGGATAAAAATCAAAATAGTTCTATATATAATGCTATTTCAGATACATATTTTCCACAAAGCTTAGAAAAATGGTTGTATTTTAGATCCAATAAATTTACAATTCTTAACTTTACAGTTAAAACTTAAATTTTGTTAAAAATTCTAACGAATAATTATTTACTATACTATAAGGAAAAAATAATTCGTTAATTCTGTTTCGATTATTCTTTAATATAGGTCAATTTCTTAATAAAAATGACTCCTTTGAAAGAGGTGATAAAGGAGCTGTATAATGGTAAACCAAAGCTATACAAGCACAAGCATAATTAATGTATATTTTAGATTATTTAAAAAAGAAAACTTAATAAGTGCATACAAAGCTTTAGCATTCGTAGGCTTCATTATGAAGGAGTATAATTTAAAAGTTTTTTCTTCTGAGTTTTGAATTTCGTGTCCTCATAATTATTTAGCTATTTATAGTTGATGTTTCTGCTCCAAAAAGCACATAATGGTGCCAACTCGTTTTATGTTTCTGGTGCCACCAAATGTCCGAAAATGGGTGAGAAACATATTCTTTTAAATTGTATTTTTGCAAGCTCTCATTTTCCTCAAAAGCAGTATAATTTTATAATTCAATAACAATGATTAAACTTTTTCCCACAGAATCTTCCTTGACGCCAAGTGAAACTTTTATCCCAGTCTAGTGACCTCTGCGTGACCCCTATATCTTCAGAATAAAAATCTTATAGACACTTCCGCCTATTACTGGTCATTTCTACTTCACGCGACATTCCGCCGTGATTCAAAAGAACTAGTTCGTTATTCAAGGTCGATTGTTCTGCCAATTTGCGATAACATTTCCTTTCTGCTTTATTTATTCCGACGACTGAAAGATTTAGGTCAGTCTCTTGTAGACACAAACAATAATTCATCAAAACGTAAAGATGCAAGGAGATTCACTTAAAATGATAGGCCAATTAGTAGCTCCACTGGTCAGCTACATCCTGAAATTTATTGCAACAGTGATGCGAGACTCAGTGAGAACTAGGCAGAAATCATCAGATAATTTAGGTACCAATGTATATCAGTAAAAAGACGACCACACGAAGGAATATTTTGTGATAAGAATTGCAATATATCGTCTCCTCAACATGTTCATCGAAATAGGTTTCCCACAGTGTATTACAGTTTAATCCTCAGAATTTGTAACAAATTTATTCAAATGATAGATAAAACTAAAACTATGCTTAAAATGTTAGCAGATGCTTCTCGTTTATTTCTCCTGAATTATCTGGAAATCATATATTTTCTTTTTAGGACATACAATGCATGACATATGGTTGCAGTTTCTTGTTTTAGTTACAACAATCACATTTATAGAATTCAGTTTCATCATAATCTACAATAAACTAAAAACTACTGTATACAGTATTTATTCTTAGTAATTTTATATAATAAATATTCGTATGTTATTTTCATATCTTTATGCTAAAGGAAAAAAGTCTATATAGTTTCCTGAAAATATCAGATTACTGACTTTATTAGGATTTAAACTAAATTTGTCTGATGAGAAAATCAGAAATTTATAGCATATCGGAGGTGAGTTATTACTAAATAACAGTATTTCTAGTTGGTTTAAAGAACATTGTCCATAGTTAATTCAGGATACGTTGAGAGTAATATCTTCTTCTAGAAAGCCATCAGGCTGTCATCTATGAGGGGTCAAAATTGAAATCAAAACGCTTTAGTAGATTAGAGGGAATTTAATTAAGCTCAGCACTATCAAGCTTAAATCTTCTTAGATTTGGTTCTTTCGGTTGATTAACTGTAACTTACGTAATCATTAAACACCACAAACATTTAAAATAGTTAAAAATCTATTTAACGGAATTTTAGCATTAATTAGTACTTAGTTCAATGGGAAATTATAAACTGAACACATTAAATTCTGGTTAGTGTGTCCAACCCGTAATACTTGATCCGTAAAACAGTTGATTAAGCACTCAGGAATTTTTCGTCTTTCTTGCTGTCTTCTGATTAAACCTCACGTAAATTATTGCTAGTATTAATTAGAACTTGATGGGATATACCATTAAGGTCAAAAGAAGTTTACGAATTGAATTTGGAGACCCGAAATCTAAAATTCCCTCCCTAAATAAGGTAATTCAAGATGAAGGAAGGAATTAATTTTCAGCTTATTCATTCTTTTATCATGAACTATCTTCTTGGAGAAAACTTAAAAATAAGAATATTTTAAAGCTCCTTTATTAAATTGTGAATAAAAAATTTTGGTTTCTAGCAATATAATGTAGTAAAATTGGGAAAAAAAAAAAAAAAAAAAAAAAAAAAAAACTTAGAAAAAATAATATTTGAAAATATAATTTGACATTTAATTACTGTGCAGTTTCTAAATTTTATTCTTATTTGAAACATATAAAGTATCAGAAGGCAATTATCTATTGCAACATATTAATGTATCATTCCAGATATATAGTGATTATTAAACATTGCAAGAAAAGAATCAAAATATTTATTTGGAGAATTTTTCAGTCAGTGAAAAAGCATGAGGTTGGTTCCCAAGTTGCGTAACCAATTCCAAGGTCTTACATATTTCTTTAGTGAAACAACAACCAACTTCAACTAGTTAGAGCGCACAATCTCTAATAAAAAGACTAAGACCTTCTTTGACTTATCATAATACAATGCTAACAGCAACGGGTCCATAGAAATAAAGGAATATTTGAAAAAATAATGGAAGCCTGTGTTAGTGATTTTAAAAATATGATTTAAATACCCTGAAATACTGAAAAAATTAAATCAAAAAACTATAATGATTGGAATAAGCTTCTGCAAGAAACAGCTTGAAAGATTTCAAATAAACGACAATGCTGTAATTTCAAATCTGATTCATAAAATTGAAGGGAAAAAACATCTTAATTTATAAAAGCTAAAATCAGTTTAAAGATGGAAGGCTCAACTCAAGTCTCTCACAGCTTCAAGCGTGAGGTCAAGAACTAACGAGCTTGTTTTACTGTGCCCTTTTAAAAAATGCGATATTTCGAAATTCGGTTAGACGAGAATAAGTCGAGAATCATCTTTTTGAAGTTCAACTCGATGTTGAGAACAAACAACTAATGACCTATCATTTCTCAAGACTTGCCAAAAAGGGCCTTCGAGCATGAAGAAAAGAAAAAAAAATAAAGTCAAATGGAAACTTTTAATGATTAATCTTTTTTTTTTTTTTTTGGTATAACCTTTTTTCCTCGAAGATGCCCAATATTAATTTTACTTCCATTAATAGATTCTTACACCATTTAACAGGTGGCACTAATTTGGCGAAAAAAAGGAAAGGATACCATTTAATGTTATTAAATTTCAATTTTACTGTTTATTAAATATAATTGCAGTTCAACCTAAGAAAGTATTAAGGAAATTTATACAAATAATTAGTTATTTGGAAAGGTTCCATTTTTTTTAGAAGAGTCGATTCAAATTTTATTTTTATTTGTAGATGGGTTGCTTTCTTAGTGGCATTCTAAATTAGGAAAACATATTCCGATACTTCCAATACTTTTTTTGATCCCTTACATTTATTTAGGAATAACTTAGTTTTTTTTAGAAATCAAATTTTTTTGTGATGGAAGGAGGATATTTTGCAAAAATTTGTCCTGACATGTCATTATTTAATAAATTATAATACGAAGAAGTGCAAATCATTATTAAAAAGACTCATTGCTTTTTTTAATGAAATCTTGATAGAAGAAAAAAAATTTACATCTTTTGCAGACAGAAGAAAAATGAAAAAATTGAGACAGTCAGTAAACCTTCATTAGAAATCAGTAATTTTACCTCAAAATTTAAAATATCTTTTGTTAAATAGAACCTTTTTTTAAAAACCCTACTTAGCAACCTATAATTTTTTATAAAAGGCTTTCTTTTAGGTAAATTAGGAAATTTGCTTTTTAGTTACGTAGCTTTAAAGTTTTACTAAAAAAAACAGTATTAAATACTGCTTCTTTTAGTACTAGTAATACTGCTTTTTTTAGTAATAGTATACATAACATATAAATTTTTTAGATATTCAGAACATTCTTGAATAGTAAAAATAATAGCAGAGCTTATTTAATAATTTCTTGAAGATGAATAAGCTCTTTAAACCAAACATATGCTAAATTTAATGGGCCAATCAAATAGCTATAAATGCTCTCTCAGTCTCTGCTGTGACTTACAAAAAATTTTCATTTCAAAAACTAAAAATAAATTTTTATACGTTTTCTGCAATAAATTTTAAATTTATAGTAAATTTTAAATTTATTTTCTAAAAATAAATTTAAAATTTACTATCCAATTCAAAACGATTTTAATTGAGTTACCGCCTTCCTTCTTCATCTTTTCACATCGATAGTATTAAAGAAAAGTATATAAAAACAGATTATAAATATCTAGTTTTTCAAATAAGTATGCAAAATAATAAAGTATTCCTTAATTTAGAAAACAGGTCCCACTTTTATTTAGCATCACTAAAGAGAATGACAAAATAAAAGAAAACATTCATATGAAATTACGATAAATATATATTAGTCATGAAGGTTGTGATTGCATATTTATAAATTTTTGTATTCCTAAAAGGAATATTAAGCAATATTTTCATGAAAAATACCACTATTCCAGAATAAACTTTTCTTTTAGTAACAACAATTGCTAATATTCAGGCTATACATTTACTATTTAGTAAGAAAGTCCAATTTTAATGAAGGTTTTTAAAGAAATAATTTATGTTTAAATTGATAGCTTTCTCTCTCTCTCTCTCTCTCTCTCACACACACACACTCAGAGACGGCGGTTTGACGATTTGCCGCTCAACGGTCATTTTTTGCACACGAGGGCTAATTAGACCGTGACCTACGGTTTAAAGTGGATTCCAAACCACTACAAACATCCATGCCCGAAATGGGAGTCGAACCCAAGAACTGTTAAACTGAAGGCAATAGCGATAACCATTCGGCTGCCAGCTCGGCACACACATTCAGAGAGAGAGATATATATACTAGATTTTTAACTCCCTTTCAATACATTTCTTAATACGTAATTTGTCCTTAATGTAATAATTAATATTTGAGTACATTTTATAGCTTCATTCAATACACATTTTAAATTTCAAACATTGTGTTTAGTCGTGTTTCAATAGTATTTTGCACTTATACAACTAATATTGAGCTATTTCTTTAAGCAAGAGTGGTCTAAGACCCTCAATGAAATAGTAAAAATATATCAAATAAGCTTAAAATTGAAGAATACATAATATTGTTTTTAAAATAAACCTCAATGTTTAAAAACTTAGTTATTCTTAATTTCATCAAAATGATAGTTTTTAAACTGTATTATCAAATAAAAAATATTATTAAATATACTATCTTTTTAAGTAAGGAAGATACAATCAAGAATTTTTTAATTCATAATTGTAAAACTTAAACTAAAATTTACCATATTGCTAATTGATTTTTTTAAAAAATAATATCAAATGATTTCTGTTCTATACTTCCTTTAGTAATGTATTAAGTTCCAAAGTTGCGGAACTGTTTAGTTCCGGTCTTTTTCACATGCATACATTAAAAAAAAATCGAAACACTATCAGTATGACCGAATGAACTCTAGGAACGGAATAATACTCCGTCTAAGTGACATATACACTTTCAATTGTATTATTGGAGCAGTGGGTAAGGAACAATCGCCGTTCTATTTTTGCTACCTATTGTCTAGAATCATTCCATTACAGAAACAATGGATTAAAGTTAAGAAAAAGCCATCTTTTCCCCACTAAAAGAACAACGAATCTATAATATTACAGTTCTATTAAGCTCTTAAAATGCTAGCTGAATCCTTGTAATTCAGAGATAAGAAAACTGATAAAATTTTGAAATAACGAGTAAAATTTGAAAGAAATCCAAGCAACAGAAAATCTTATGTATTATTTTTATGACATATCGAAAGGTCAAAATTAAATCACTTCAAATAATTTTGAATTCATAATATAAGAGAAGCAACTTTTACGACATAACTTTGACATTCAGATCTGACAGACACATAATAAAAATATTATAAAAATATAAGCTAATCTTCTATATAATGGATAAATGTTCATTATGATTAATAATATTAATAATCATTATATTAATCACTTAACACACAATTAATTAATAATATTATTAATTATTATTAACGAAATTTGTATTATTAGTTTACTAATGAACTAATATTAATTAGTTAATTACTTGAGCAACGGAGGGAAATAGTTTGTGATGACGTGGAGTATAAAATTTACATTTTTCTATCTCCCGTTTAGATTCCCGTTTTCACCAGAAAGGCTTGCTTTTGAAGATATAAGGACTAGAAATTTCCCCCTATAAAAATTTTTAGAAGAGTTCATAGCATTCGAGGGTGTTAACAATCTATTCTTATAAGATTCCAGAACATTCTGAAATGTTCTGGAATAGTCTGAAATATCCCAGATCGTGGAACGTTCCAGAACCACTCAAATGCTATGGAATGTTCTAGAACATTGTGAACTATTCGAAGTCTTTCTAGTATGAGTGGGGCTACCTCTGGGTAGGGAAGGGTATATAAAGTATGATCTGTCGAGGGTTTGAACATCATCAGTGAAGTGTAGTGAATGAATAAAAACAAATAGTGAAGTGTGAGTAATTACAGTGATACAAGGATTGAAAATAGATCGAAAATATGCAGTGAAAATGTTTAAAGTGTTCTTAGTATAATTCTTAATAAAAAGATTTGATTTATACATTTTACAGATTGCTTAATCGTAAAAGAGAGGGTGATCTTGTCAGTTCTGAAGTAAAATGTAATAGTATAACCTAGCAAATGAAGTATTCCACTACGACCCGAAGAAAGAATATAACAAACATAAACACGTCGTATCACAAAAATGATAACTGCCAATTAGGTAATGCAAAAAATTTTGTAGATAAACACCAGAAATCTGTAGCATGAAGGGGAAAGTTCCATTATAACCCATGAAAGCACCTCCGCAGGAATTTCTATATTATGAGTACATGGATTCTGGAGGAAACTCCAGAATCAAAACACTTCAAAATGTAAAAGCTTACAATCTCGCAGCTAAATGACGTCTTTTAGTGTCATTTCGATCAACTCTAACAAAGATTAAGTCGATTATGTTTGTTCCATCCAAGCACAAATCTGACACAAAATGGGATAATTACCACCATTACCCAATGGAGGCTATAAATTTCCGCAAGTATGTTTCATCGGAAATAAAGAAACAGAAATTATTCCAACTACCACACAATCTCATATCAACTCCCTGAGTTAAGCCGAGTATCCCAGCTAATTTTAAATAAAATATACTAATACTTATAAATAAATCTTAAATTCACACACACACAAATTTTTAAATAAAATAAAGGTCGAAATATATTATGAAATTTTAAATGCACTCCTTTTTTTTTCTTTTCTTCTTCTTTCTAAATTTTAATTAAGAAATTTCGTGTAACTTTTTCCATGTACTTTCTAGTTTATTTATTTCATGTGACATTTTTATCTGAGTAATATTTAAAATCTTGTTTGATATTTTAAACCATAAGGTAGTGAGTATTATCACATTTCTTACACTAAATAAATTAAGAGACTGAAATATACAATGAAGACTAGTATTGAAATGTTTAAACATTTTATGTACTTATTGTTTCTATTTATAACATGTTATGTTGTTTGAATATTGTTTTAATACTTTGTTTAGTTGCAAGACTTTTATAATACTTAATATATTAGTGTAAAATTACTGTTTTCATTGTAAGATTATTAATGAGTTTCTTATTGTTACTAAAAGATAGCAATATTTAATCTTTAAGCCATGAAAAGAAAGTAGTCATGAGCAAACTGTTTGATTGAATTACTAATTTAATCTCATCCAGTTTTTGACAGTTATGAATTCTATTTATAATTATTTAATTGTTATAAGAATTTGACTCATTATAATCATTTTTAAATGTTAAGTTACATATTGTGATTAATTTTTAAAAAAAGATTTTTCATTTCTGAATCTTAAAATTTTAAAAGAGATGACTAATTTAATTATTAAGCTCAATTATTTTTTGGTTAGTATTTTTTATGATGAAAAGTCCCTTTTAAAATATTAATATGGCTGAAACCAATGCTACTGGTAAGTTGGAGATGGCAGAATAATTAATATTTAATTCCAGGTTCCATTTTACTTCTTAATTACTAGAAAAAAAAAGAAAAGCTAATCTTAGTTCCTTGTAATTTAAATAGGTCATTGTGTACAAATGACAAAAGAATTACAAGTATCATATTTTCTTAATATAACCGCCTGCGGATGACGAACCTTACAAGAACAACACAGTTTGCTGGGAAGGAACATCCCGCTTCCGACCACGTGACCTCCATCTTAAATGACGTCACTTTCTGCAAATAGAACAAAAAGGAAAACAAAATACTAATTTAAAACAAAACAAAAAATTCGTAAACTTACCGCAGAAAGGAATTCCTTGAGGAATCCATGTGCCGTTGGCTGCGCAGACTCGACGAGCAGGCCCCAGGAGTTCGAACCCACTGTCACAGGTATACGTTGCCACTGTACCTGGTGGCACTGAACCTGCTGTGACCTCGGAACTAAAGCTTATACTAGCATGGGCTGGGGATCCGGGATAGCCGCAGGCTCTCACTAGGTCAGGAATGAAGGAAGAAGCATTTGGTTAGGAAGAGGCGGAAAGAAAAACAAAAAAAGAAAAACAAATATATGCAGGGTGTAACAGAGAGAGGAAATTCTTGAATTTACAGTTACAACCAATACCCGGCTTCGATGCTGAGTGGGCGAAACGGAATTTAGGACTGAAGTTCATATTCGAAAGTTAAGGCCAATTTTTTATCTTTCAAGAATTAGTAGTTACTTTTACAAATAGGCCAACATAACTAGAATGGTTTAAAAAAATTTGTGAAGAATTTGTCAGGTTTTAAACTAAAAAAAAAAAGCAGTTGAATTAATTTAAAGCGGTTTCACTATTTGACACTTAAAAATTGTATTATCTTCTTATAAAGAAAAATCTACGAGTGTATGTGGCCCATTTTGTGGCTTGTAGTGAAGAGATTTTTCTTATTTTTTTTAAGTTTTGAGCAAAGAAATTTCTTTCAGTAGGCTCATATTCATTTTTCTTTCAATTATTTCAAATTAAATAATTTTCATTACAAAAATAAGGAAAATAATTTAATACTGCTTGCAAAGGTTTTCAGCTTAAAATGCTTACTCGCAATTTCATTTAAAAACATCACACAAAATACATTCATAAATTAGAATAAATAATGAATAAAAAATGAAAAAATAATAATATATGATAAGTTATAACGAAACTTCTACTTATGCATATATTATTTCTGAATATATAAAATAATTAAATTAAATTTATCACATTATGTAATCAATTTATCACGAGCATATTCTTTGATTGTATTCTCCATTATTTTAGATGTTGTATACTTTTCGCAAAACACATATATTTATCTACAAATATAAACACGTTTTGCCTTTTATTTAATACTAGATTCATAAACTACACATATCATTTATTAACAATGATTCTATTGTACTAATTATAATAAGTTACATTTCAAAAGTTTCAATTTTAAGAAAAATTAATGTTTTTAATTAAAATTTTTATTATATCAACATTTAGTATGCAAACATAGTATAAATAAGTCATAACAGTACAAAGAAATTGTAAATTACATTTTATTCAGGTTTATAACTAAATTATATTTTAGCCATAAAATCAATTCGTTTTCCCAAAAATTAATTCACATCCAATCATTGAATTTCTCGCTTATTTTTACTCGCATCACACACACTCACAAGACACAATATAATCCAGTTAAAACACCTTGGACGAGAGGAAAAGTATTTTATTTTTCTCCATAGATTGATATTAATTTGTTGTATATATATATATATATATATATATATATATATATATGTATAATTTAACACGAGTCTTTAATTCATTTTTAATTAAAACTGTTTTATCTTTAGTAAATGTAAATTTCTATGACTAAGATTTTACATTTTTTTATACAGATAATATAAAAATGATCATAAAAGTTTATTACTTTGCGAAATTGGTCAAAGTGTAGTATTAAATATGATTTTACATTATCCTGTAGTGATAAATAAACTTACGTTTTTATAATTCATTTCATTATTTAGTTTGATTTTTTCGAAGAGGCAAAATAATTTATGTTTAGTAAAGGAAGTTGCTTCATTCAAATTATTTACAACTTTGAATTCAATTTCAATGTTCAATATTCCACTTGTTATTTTCAAACAACTTTTAGAACAAACTTTTAAAGTATGAGCTTAAAGTGTGATAAAGAGACAATTCACCAATCCACCTGATTAAAAAATTTTTAAAAAGTGTGTGGATAAGCTAAAAACAGAGTACAAATAGATTTGAATAAAACATGTTTAAAGCTTATCCTTATAATTTGCGAAGCCATAATAGATTGACAACTTAGTATCCGAACGTATAATTAATGTGTAAACTGAATAGCAAGTTAATGTATAAAAATTGTATTCTTCATTTAGTAATCTATTTGATATGCCTGCTTAATGTGATAAAAAATTGAAAACTCTATTAATAAATTATAAACTTCCTAAACGTGTTTTGAATTACTCTACACTTGATTGTTTTCTTATGTTGTATTTACTGTTATAATTATGTAAACTTAATGTATTTTAATAGTTATTATAACATTTTATCTTTATTATAACTAAGCACAAAAAGTTTTTATAGTTAGCTTAGAAGCTTTTCTTTAGTATACTTTTATTCAGAAATGTAATTTCACAAGTTATTTTTGAATGTCATATTAGTTGTTTTTTTGTTTATTTAACATTTCCACGAAAAGGTGAATGTCTTACCTTTCAAAATCTAAGTATTTTCAAATTAAAAAGGGAATAAATTATAATTTTTTCTCCTAAGCAACTGATGTTTTCTTTAAAAATGTTTTACAAAACAAAAAATAAGTTAACTATTTATTATTGATTCAACATATATTCTTTGTTCTTTCCAACTTATCAACTATTAATAAATTATAAACTTCCTGAACGTGTTTTGAATTACTCTACACTTGATTGTTTTCTTATGTTGTATTTACTGTTATAATTATGTAAACTTAATATATTTTAATAGTTATTATAACATTTGTTTTCCTTTCACATCCTTTAGACTTAAAAATAAATTTTATTTACATTTTTAAAACATAATAGCGAAAGGAATTTTAATTATTATCTTCTAAAAAAAAAGCTATTACACAGTTAGATTTATTAAAATATAAGTAAACAGAGAATTTTAGGAAAATTGCAGCTTGTACTCTGATGTCGCACAAGCGGTGAAATTTATTACTACCTGCAACGACCTAGGGTGAAATTAGAAAATACCAAATCATGATTTTAAACAGTTTGGAAATATTGATCATTGTTCATAATAACTCCAAGGATTTGAATGAAAAGAAGTAATGAAACATTAACCACTGCATGAAATTGATGGCAGTCTGACAATATTAAATAAAAGTAACCATTTTCTAGCTATGTAACAGATAATAATTCAAACATAAACTGCGTCTTATACGCATACTTATCATAAATCAGTAGTTTAGTAAGATTCATTACTCAAGAATCGATATATTGCTAGTTTAATACTAATGTAATTTTATTCAAGCAATAATGTACTGGTATTCCTGTGCTAGTATGAGCAAAGATATACAAGAGTGTAATTAAATTTGTGTTACCAATACGAATGTTGATTTAAGTAAAAGTTTTATACTTTTAATTCACTATTTTGAAAATAAAATAAAAACAGTTATGTGTTCTGTTTGAATAAGAAGGTATAACAAATTATTGTAAAGTCATTAATTAATATATATAATCGTATAGTAATAATTTTAATCTGAAAAAGGAAGTTGCAACATTTACAATAAAGCGACATTAGTGTGTAGATATTGTCAATGTAGTAAAAACTCTTAAAAACATCTAGATCTAACTTTCAAAGCAATAAAAAAAGAATCTGATTATTAATAAATGCGTTATTGATTATGTTTTAGTTTAATTTTACTTATAAATCAATACAGTTCATTAAACAATGCAGTATTATTCACATAACGCAAAATAATAGAAATCAAATACTACATTGAATATACTCTCATTTGATTCGTACATCACAGTTTAGATATATGTAAAGTGTTTTATTCAAAACATAAATGCTTACTTTTTTCTTGCATTAATACAGTTAAAGCTACGTTTTAGTTTAATTTGCCTTCGTATTCAATATAATTTGCAAATGTCAATTTAATTTAGTTACAAGTACATTTCTACCCATGTGCCAGACTTCTGCACTTTCCATTTCGAATCAATTCATTAACTTATTAGAGTGATTCACTCTTATTTGCTATAGTAATATTATTTAGATAATAATCCATTAATATTTATACACACATATTTAATCGTAACATAATTAAATGCTAATTGTGCTTTTGTGCAATATAGCTGAAGTACTTACAAAGCTTAATTACTAATATTACTCCATTAACAAGTGACTAAAGGAAATTCTAAAACCGTACCAAAAATAGAGAAATAAATAGATTCCTTTTCCAGGTTATAGGTTTTTGATATTTTAATTATTATAGTTTCTTGTCAGTTGAATAGTACAAAAATATTTCTGTAATAGCTATGAGATTCGACCAAAGCCAAATGATAGACTGGGCGTAAGCCCATTTCAGCAGAGAAAAGACGCAAGGATAATACTTAAAATTGTACCCCTGGCTGACCTTTCTGGCTCCGTCCTTCATGAGAATGAACATGGTGGTTTGTATCAAAACAGACTGCTCATTCATGATATAATAAGTAGGTGAACCTACTGACCCTATGAAGATGATGAATACCCCTAGGTTATACGTTGACCTTTCATTAGGAATGCATTTTTAGAATTGCATACAGCTAGAAAATATTCATAGTTTGTGATTTGCTTTATTCTTTGAAGAAACTAGAATTTGCCCATGATTCAAATCCTAACCCTTTATTTGAGAAACAAAATTATAAAACAATATACATAATACATATAAAATTTATAATATTTCATGAAAATTTTATTGCGATTCCATTAAAAATTCTCGCAGATGTTATGAGAGAATTAGAAGGATTCCTTATATAATTTCATTGGTGGTTTTATAGAGAATTGAAATTTTGAAGAAAATAACCAACAAAAATTTTTGATTCTTATTTTTTCATTTATGAAATACATAGGAAGAATTACATGATGATCTTATGATTTTTCAGTGTAATAATAAGAATATAATTATTAATGTATATACTACTTTATAAAGTTGAGAAAAAAATTTCTTTTTATGGTTACATAATGTTAAATAAATTTCAAAATGTTAATAGAAAAGAAAATTGGAATGGTAAATACAAAATCACAGTGCGCTGTTTAATCAATTAAAATGGTCAGCATGTCTGTCTGTGAATAGGGAGGTCCTGGGTGCGATTCCAGGTTCTGGAATGGATGTACTTTCTCTATCTACCTTGTCTTTGTCCTTTCCTTGTATGAATGGGTTGTGAATTGTTGCTTACCCTATAAACGGGTTCCTAAGGCATGTGTATGTGTGCTGAGGAAATCGGACTCCACACCAAAATATGGTTCAGTTGGAAAAGTGGAGCAGCGCACCCCATATTGTCAGCCTAGCTGGCACACAACAACAACAACAACAGTCAATTATAAAAAATGCTTATTGCCAAATTGGTATATACTCTATAGCAAATAGTTGAGTAATGAACCCAGTTTTAACTCATGAACTTAATTGGTATTGCATATTATCTGAACATGGATAGGCATGTATAAAGGAATTTATGACTATATCTTTCAGATTTTTGTGAATACACAAAATTTATAGTTACAAAGGAAAAAACTGTATAATTAAATGAACAATGCTTTTTGATGAATATTAATTTATTTGGATATAAATTAAAAGAAAATTAAATATATTTGTTAACTGACGAATAACTATCGGTGGTTTAAAACTTCTAATAATTTTCAATAAAGAATTAGAGAAATAAAAAAAAAATGTGAATAGAAAACTAAAAATTATCACATGAAATCCCTCGAAAAAATGTCGATTAATTTTAAATGCTAATGTGAACTTTATTCAAAAAATGACTAAATTAGAATTTCACAAAATTATTTGTCGTATGTGTAAAAGAGCCATATTACATTTAGTGCAAGTAATTAGAGAATATTTTTTCATTGCATGATTATTTGTTTTCAACTGCAATAAAAAGCACGAATTTTGATCTATTTGCACAAACCACATTTATCAAGCATATTAAATAGTGTATTTTGATTTCATGTAATCTGTAATAGTATTATTCTAAAGTACTTTAAAGCATTTTGAGCATTCAAAGAACATTTGGTTCCAGTGTCACAAAATAAGCCGGGACATCTACTAGCATTCAACTAGACTAACATGCATGTAAAAAGTAAAAATCAAATACCTTACAATTATTAATCAATAGTGTCTAGATTCAAATCTAAGACTTTACATTCAGAAGAGAAGGCTCTTTCCATCAAACCTTATTAAAGCGAAAAGATAATTCTTCAGAATGTGCTTTGAAAACTTTTCTTGAAAGTAATCTGAAGGATCAATTATCTGAAATCTCTCTTTTTTTCATACTTTTGTTTCAAGGTCAAGATTCTTTAATTAATTACAAGAGTAAAACAACAACTTTATTATATAATCATTAATATTTGCGTTTAAACAAACTATATATTTTGATTATACACAGCTGGACAATTGCTAAGGACGGATCACAAATTGCAATGTAGCATAACATTAAGCAAGACATGAGGCCTTGTAGGGTAAAATACAGTTGACACACTGTTCAGACATTAGAATAAAGAATATTTATTGTTCTGGAAAGTACAAAAGCTGTGAAACATCTGAAAGAAAAAATTTTCATTTGATGCTGCATACGGAAAAATGGAACAATGCATCTAAAAGTCAGCAGGCACCTTGAAGAAAGATATCGGTACGGGATATGTCCTCCGTGGAGTGTGACGCAACATTCCACACGTGGTAGCATACTTTGCACAACATTATCCAGCAGCTGTTGAGGCAGTTTATCCATTCCTCTGTGAGTGCACGGATGAGGGTGTTCTTGTTTGTCGGAGGATAGTTTCGACCAGCAATTTGCCTCCCCAAAGCATCCCACACATTTTCAATGGGGTTTAGATCTGGAGAACGTGATGGCCATACGAGGCGTTGAATACCCGCTGTCTAAACAATTTTGAACAGCAAGTGTTCGATGAAATGTTGGATGTCGTTCATAAAATCAAATTTATCACCGACAGCCCCACGGAAAAGACGAACATGAGGAACTAGAACTCCATTAATGTATCGTTGGCCCGTTATAGTAACATTCGCAACCACATGTAAGGGTGTGCGGCCATTGATCATGATGCCGGCCCACACCATGTCACTGCATGTCGGATACCGGTCCCTTTCCTGGATATTTTATGGACGATAAGCAGTACCACTCTCGCGCCAGATCAGTTGGCGTCTACAATCCGATGACAGACTGAACCTACTGTCACCTGAGAATAGTACGCATGCAAAGCCATGTTCAGTCCAATTGCGATGCTCACGACACCATTGCAAACGGGCAGTACGGTGCTGCCTGGTCAATGGCACACACACAACAGGTCTGCGAGTATGTAGTCCTCCACCTCTTAAACGTCTGGCAACAGTTTTTCGGGAGATCAGTTTTCCTGAGGCAGTAAGAAACTGATTTGCCACCTGCTGAGCTGTGGTGCGCCTGTTCCTTTTTGCTGATAGGACGATATATCTGTCTTCTGCACGCGTCGTATTTCTAATACGACCTCCCCCGTGCCGCCTATTACTCATTCCAGTAGTTTTAAATGACTTCCACAGCCGCGAAACAACGCTATGAGCGATGTCGTACTCCCTGGCGACAATTGTTATTTTTCGCCCTTCTTTGATCTTTTCAATAATTCGGCCAAGCATAAAATCATCTAAGTGATGTCGGGAAGACATGCCAAAAATTTCAAGTTCGTCTACTAAATCTTTCCTGTAAAACTTTGACTTGAAGCAACTGTCCACACGCGTCAAATCCTTTAAAGCTCTTATAAACGCTATCACGTGATGAACAGACGTGGAAAAAAATTTGCATGCGCATACTTCTTCTTACTATAACCACCCACTTATTCTAATTTTCCACATTTTGCTTCCTTTTATTTTGTGGTTGCTATGGATGACAGTGTTATCCATCCTTCGCAATTGTCCAGCAATGTAGATGTTAATTTTAATATGGTATTTAGCAGAAAAAATTTCTGTGCAACATAAAAAGAAAAATATTTTATATATAAGAAGATATTAAATATTATTAATAATAGATTTATATTAAAAATCATTTTTAATTAATTAATAACTAGTTTTGCATAAATTAGAGATGTATTCGTTTAAATTAAGTTTTACACTAATTCTTTTAATTATAGATCAATTGAAATTGATATTATGAAATGCCTTATACGTATATATTATTACTATCAAAAATAATTTTATTTTTTAATGTAATATTTTAAGCTATTAATTTTTATTTCATGTTATAAACCCCAAAAGACAATATTTTTAAATGCAATCTCTTCTAATATAATGTATCTAATAACGAAGTGAACTGGAAATTAAAAAGATTTAATATCTTTTTAATTAAATAAAATTTAAATGCTTTAAGAAAAAAAACTTCCTTGATCGAAAATAATGAAAAGTAAAAGGGTTTATTCAAGATATTGAGCAATCTAGGCAGATGTTCCAGGGATGCATGCCGAAAATGAAATCATGCGTAACGACTCTAAATTGGTAAAACTGCATCATTTATGACGGAAGTAAATTACGAGAATAAATTTCTATTCTTTGAGGAAATATGAATAACTTTAGATGAAATTTTAGGATAAAGTATTTCCATTTCAAATGTGTTCGTTGAAAATATTTATGGTAAAAATGTACTTTTGCTCTGACTCCGATGAATAATGTGCTTTTATTTTAAAGAACAAAATGTAAGTCTTTTAACCACGGTCATCTATCATATGCTTAGTACCTTAAGGCACTGAATTAAAATTTTCTTTCACTGGATACAATTCTTCCAATCTTTGAGTAACTTACAATATGAGTCACCAAGTTTTTGAGCAATTTCATTTTTAAGTGCATTTCATATTTTTTTTTTCAATATCCTTAAAAAATATCTTGAACTTATTGCAACAGTTATCTTTTCTTATGTCAGACCTGAAATTTTAGTATTTTTAATACATATCAAGTCTAATTATTTTCTACTAAATTCTAAATATCAATATTATTAACTTTCTTCACATAGCATACTTTTTCAGATTAAAGCAATTTTTTAATTTAAATTATCTGATCATTTTATATAATAACGAAAAATGTATGTAATACGTTTACTAATACGAATGTTGCTATACTTTATTACGTGACAGAAATTTAATTTAATTTATTTTCTCTTTAAGTTTATGCATTTTTAATTATTCTCTAAATATAAAATGTCTATTAATTTTCTGTGATTCTTATATTTCCTTTCCATAAGCATTCGTATTTCGTTCATGTTATATTCTCATGTATTTTTAAATAATAACATCCTTAATGAGTTTATTTAATTTTATATATTTTCATACTAAATGTTGTCTTCTATCCAATTTTTCAAAAAACTTCCTTAGGTATATTTTAATTTTTATTAATAATCTCTCTAAAAGCATACATTACGTTCATATTATTCACTAATTAATTTATCATTCTATTCTAATGCAATATTTTTATAACTATTTTACATTATTTATAACACGTTGTCTAATCAACATAAGATATATTTCTGAGAAACATGATTGTGTATTTTAGCATTCATTCTTACTATGACTATCTCAACAGATATACATGTACTAACATTTTATATATTTCAAAGCTATGTTTGAAAAAAGCCAATTGATGTGGAAAAATTAATTTACAGAATATATTTTAATCCTTACATGTATCATTCATAAAAAATATTTTATAAGGAAAACTACACAAGCACATCACAACGTTTTTATAAAAAATTCAAATATATGTACGTAAATTTCAAATATTTGACAAGATTAGGTCAAATAAAGCTTTTGTTTTGACCAAAAAAGTTTAATGGTAATTTCCTTTTTGTAATCTCTCTGGTTTATAAAATATACCAACTGTAAATTTTGTTTGTACGATTAAAATCATTTAGAGTGTCATTCCATGAATAATTTAGATTCAAATAATCTTTTTCTGATGAACTCTCTCTAATCAAAAATTCATTGAATCAATCTTCTGTTTAAACTCTTTAACTGGAGAAAAAGAGAAAAAGCAAAGGAACAAATCCGTTTAGTCAGACAAACTGAAGAGTAATAAGAAAGATCCTGGTCCAACAGAGATAACAGTCACGCTATTTCAGACAGTAAACACGCAAAACTAAAGGAGGAAGAAATATATTGCTCTAAAAAAGCGAACTGATTGCAAACAGCAAAAATATAAATAAGCAGAATAAAGCTTATCGGAACAAATTTTTAATAACTGCATTTTGATTTTTCAGTTCGACAATTAGTAATTAAGGAATGCTATTTTTTAGAACATTTGTGAATGATGGACGCTTAAATAACCAATGTAGTTAAAAGATAGTATCGTTTTCATTCAATAACAAACAAATAATCCAACCTTTTAAGAACTATGAAAAATATTAAATTGTTTGATAATTATTACAATCAAATAATGGCGTATTTAATTTCATTGTACCCTCATTCTTCATCCAGTGAGAGAGTAATATTTTATCGCAAATGTTATATTTAAAAAAGCTCCAGAAGTCAGATACTTTGTGAAATAAACTCGAGAAAGCCTATCAGCAATCATCTCTTAATTTACAGATTTGTTTTCGTTAGTGATGTTTTACTTTTTATAGCTAGCTTTTGTTGTCCTGACAAATAATTTTTTCATCATATCTGGCTTATTGAACGAAATGTACATTTTCAAATCGTTGCCAAGATTTCTGTGCTTCATTCCAGAATCTAATAAGAAAAATATTAATAATTTTTGGAGCTACAAATTCGATATTCTAATTAAAAAAGCGTATAGTATATTTTAGAAGATGAAAATCTTTTGTATAGTATATACTTAAAAATCTTTATTATTTTTTAAATCAGATATCCAATTTTTCTATTAAAATTACTAAATCCAGTCTATGTCGTCGTCCTTTGAGAATATCATAATTCAACATTTTGCAATGAAACGAAAGGCGTTATATTATAGTCTAATATTTAAGCGTTATGTTTTTATATAATGTAATTTTAGAAGTTAAAAAACAGCACATGATTATTCCGCTTTTTGAATTGGGGTGCTAAAATTTTCTAATAACTTTTTGTCAGCACGCTGAACGTTTTTACAATGATTACGTGATGAAGTCAAGGTCAAAAGAAAAACACCTGTTTGAAGCAAAAAAACAGCTGGCTGGTTGGGGGCCTCAAATAAAAGGACTTCGTAGGTCATGTTTGATTCACTACCACATGCGCTGTTGAAGAATCTCTCATTTCCTACATGCACAGCACTTTTTTTTTAATATACATAGAAATATAGGAAATTAAGATGCATGATTTTAAAATATTAATTTATTACATTATTTCATTTCAAACACCTCAGAATTAAGTGAATCAAATTTTTCATATATATATATAATCTCAATCAAGTAATTAATTATTAATAATTTGATAAATTTCATAAAAATATTAATAGCAAATTAAAAAATTACTTTCTAAAGACACGCACTACCAGCTCACATTGAAAATTTGTTCCAAAAAACATTCTTGAGAAGTCTCAATGATTCACGCGGGATAATTCTACCGATGATATAATCTGTGAAATAAACCTGTGAAAATTATATTACAAGATGGATAAAGTTATTTTAAGTTCATTTCTAAATGTATTTTCTTTTTCAATTTTTCCTAACAGTTTTTGGGTGAGAAACATTGAGTGTTTAAAATCTCTAGAAGCACGTTTCTATCTGGTAGCCTCAGGGGCCAATTTAAGGGAAATATTTGAACTCAAGCGTGACATTTCGTCACGCGTTAATGGTTTTAGCTTTTAGGGTAATCTGTAAAGTTCCAACATGAAGGTTTTGTAGAGTTTAAAACTGCTTTTAATCAAGAAATCTTCTCGATGCTGTATTTGCTTGAAATCAAATAACTTCTTTCAACCAAAATAATTATGTACAAAAATATTTTTTTACTAAAATAAGAGAGAGGTACTGTATTGAAAAGATTTTAGATGAAAACTTTTAAGCATAAAAAAACTCTTTCTACGCAGTTAGGTGTGGAGAAATAATGTGCATTAAAAATGATTAAATAAAAAATATTAAGAACAAAAAATATGATATTTAAATTTTCTTTCTTTCCTTTCTTCAAAATCCATCCCATGTTTTTATTTTAAGATTTTATTAAAATTACAAACACTGAACTTTCTCACAAAAATATAATTGCCATGAGAACTTAATGTCTTGTATAATATTTTATCTCAGATGAATTCTGTGTAATTTCTTGTATTATAATATCAGTTTTAAAATGTACAATTTCTAGCTCTTTATATAAGTTAGTAATGCAAGAAAAAATTCCATATTCTAGAAATAGTTTCTTTGCTTTTTCTTTTGTCCTAAGTTATTTTGGTGTTTAAAAATACCTACTAAAGTTAATTCAAATTAAATATATTGAAAAGGAAAAACCATTAAAACTGAAGAAAATTTTATAAAGTATGAATTACTATAAAAGGTCAAAATGGTTTTTATAATCAGAATGAATAAATTGTTATGAAATGTTTTGAATGAAAAAGTGCACCTTGAAACACATTTTATGAAAAGGACTAAATCTTATATGAAATTTTATTAGAAAATTGAAAAGCGTCCAGAAGTGTAAATGACTGAAAAGAATATAAAAGTGGAAATGAAAAATCATCATTTTTACTGTGTTGATGCGAAAAAACAAAATTCCTCTCTTTAATATAGGAAAAAATAAAATAAAGTATCCCAAGTTTTCAATTTTTCATATAAGAAAATGTGAAAAGTTTTCCTAGTTATAAGTAAAAGCACTTTTAACATCTTTCAAATACCAAAGCATTTAAATTTCCGATTTTTTCCATCAAAAGAATTCAGATTACTCATTAAGTTCAAATTTTATACAAAGGTAAAATAAAAATCAGTACATCCACAACTTCTATTCATTTATTAGAAGAATAAAAACCTATTTAAACGATTTTAAGCATATTTTATAAGATAAAATTTCACACACACTTTGGCAATAGTAAATTGCCAACACACAAGTAAAAAGCATAAAATAATTTATAGATTTAAGGCATCTTTACGCAACAATTAATATAGCCTATGGAATTAAAGAACATGCTGCTTCTAAGTTATTCATAAATTAAATAAAATTTATACATAACAATGGCTTCATCTAATATAGTACCATGATTCATTATATAAGTAGCACCATAATGCAGATACATCATACTTAATAGTAATGTATTTGTTAGATTAATTTAATATTTCTCCGGTAAAAAATTTTCTAATCATCACTTTATCAATTAATTGAAGAACATACAATTTTATGTGTATTTAGATTTGAACCATTGAGAGGTTTACATTACACTGGTTATGATTTAAATCATGTGCTATATTTGTGTGTGTGTGTGCACCCAGCGTTATTTAAGAGATAATTAAAAGCATAAAGCTGGTCAACACATATGTGCTATACTGAAATTTTAACTCAACCCGCTTAACTAGAAATTTTCTTTACAGATCAGGCCAGTGCATAGCTGTAAAATATCTTGAAATATAGACATTTGCTAACGGTATATGCTTTAAGACTTATTTTATGTATAAAGAGAGCTTCACTTAGAAGTACATAAACTTCATTCAGACTCGCATCGCAAAATATGTGACATTTTGCTACAAATAATTATTGAGTAATCAGTGATATAATCTAGTAGTGTTATACAATCAAGTCTTATTTATATTTTTTTCTAATATTTTTAGTGCTCAATAGCAAAAGAATTATTTTCGCTTTTTATTTCCCTGCATTTAAATATGTTAAATTATTACAATTGCAAGTTTATCACATTTAGAAGTTTTTCTCATTTGTTTGCGATACTCCATTGTCAAGAAACTAGAATTTGTTTTAATTACTTTAAAGGATTTGGAATTTTTATCTAGCTCTGTACTTGTTCTTTTTACATTTCTTTTTAAATCATCAATAAAATTTTCTTATTGAAAGTCAAAGAAAATGAAGGATTATTTCAAAGCCATTATATATAACAAAAACTGCTAGTTGTGAATCACAACTGAGCTTTTCTTTCCCCATTAAGACCTTTGATATCTTACAGCAATTCAGCAAAGAAAAATTTTCCTATAAAGTTTCGAGTTTTGTTTCATCCGGGAAAAAGAGAAAGTTTAAAGAAGAGTCACGTTTGCCCCTTCAGTTTACAAGAGCTTAACGCATGTGGCATCTAATATAAACTCTATCTGGTAAACGAAAACAGTTCTGTAATTTTGTTTTCTTATTTTGCCTTAATAAGTCTGAGAGTTTGGTTATTTTAAAGCTAGCAATAAAACTTCTGACAAAAAAAAGTATAATGTCGTGAAAATTATGATTATACTAATACTACTTTTTCTAATATACTATTTTTACTCTAATATACTGTATTTACTATGTGTTAATTGTTCCAGAAAATAGTTTTATAATGATTGATTTTTTCTAACTAAGTATTTCTGCTTTGCCATGAGCTGCGCATTATAACATTTTAGAGACAACTTTAGTCACTATCAAATTTCTTTTTTTCCTTTTGCAATTAAACATTAATTTACAATACATCATAAACTTCCACTTATAATGCAAAAAATAATGAAATACGAGTATTGCTCATTTCAAACTAATTGATTATTACAACAATTAAAGAAATTCACATCTTTACAAATAGATTTGAGTGAAGATGATTGACAGATGGTAATGAATAATAAAATTCCAAACCGCATTAAAATGGCCGTATAGTACGTTATCAACAGAAAACTGCCAAAAATCAATGTCTTTGTTATTTTTTATACAAACTTTTAAAGTTTAGTGTGTCTTTTATCTTAATAAGCAAATTAATCTCATAGTAAAATTAATAATTCGGAGAAATACAAAATTTTGTTATTCATTGAATTCTATAGAAAAGAGTTTACTTGAGAATTAGAAAATCTGTTGACATAATTCCTCAACAACATTTTATTTTATCTCTTATTTTGGAGTAATTATTAAAAATTTCAAGTACACATTTAACATGTTTTGTTCTTTTCCAGTTTATGTTTTAATTTATGAGTTTTAACCTGCCAATTGCCAAACTTAAATAACCATATAAATCATCAGTTTAATTTAATAATTACACTAGATTTGCTGATAAAATTATTCTCTGTGAAGTTAAAAATATATAATTATGGCTAATAATTCATGAAACCCTACGCAATTATCAATCTTTGATATCCAGTCTTCCATTCCTCCATAAACTGTTGTTTCTTTCTCCTAGATAAACCGAAGAAGTAAAAACGGTGATAAATAATTTGTATTTTAAACACTGCCATAGTTGTTATATTATGTCTCAACTTCTGACATATTAATGTTTCGATTAGCATTTGAGGTATATATCAGGAGCATCTAGTGAGTGCACAGTATCCTATATGCACTCTGGTAAATCAATGAATTTTTCAGTGAATAAAATGAACTCACATTTAGGCATTCATTTTGTTCAGGTTGCACTGAATCGAAAATTCACCGTGCATCCCTGCCCTGCCACAAAAGCATTTCCTTTCACAAACACGCAAGAGGTTAGCCATAAGAATGAAAAGAAATAAGAATATTAAAATTGTCACAGTCATAAAGCTAAGAATTCGATTTTTATCGCTAGTCACATGTAATGAAATGTGAAACAGGATAGGTAAGTAATCAATAATCCGCAAGAGAGGAATGCAAAGACATAATAATTACATCCCAAAAATTGTTTTTGAATCTCGGAAAGGATTGCAGTTACAACAATTTCTAGGTCATAGTTTTGTTTCCACTCAGCTCGTTAATTAAACCGGATTGAATAATTTTCCTATTAAGTTTCTTTTCTTCTTTTATGAACTTGTTTTATGTAAGAGGATACGTTATGAAAGAATGAGACGTGTGAAATAGTTTATATTACTTTGTAAAATGCGTACATCTGCGCACCTTAATGATCTGGCATCGCTTAATGAGCAGTGTTTTCTACATCTTTATACTTCTTGCATCAATTTATGTTGTAAATCGCTTGCAAACTATTATAAAACGTGTGCAAGCATTGTAAAATTATAAAACTTGTATACAATCACATCTTTTATGAACTTGTTTTAAGTAATTATCAGAAATGTATAAAAATTTTAGGAAAAATATAGTTTTATTGAGGTCAAATGAAATAAAAATCTTTTTTCGACACCCAACTGTATTGGTTTTTTAAACTGCAAAATCAACACCTCAAACATTAATACAGGCCTTAGTTCCTGCAGCATTTCAAACATCAGTTCCAATGATGCATTGTATAATTTACGTTCTCTATGAAGATTGGGAGTTCAGTTTAGATAAAATGCAATTATTTCTATAATTTGAGATTTGGCGTATAATCAAAAGAATCTTAGATGGACAAATTCACTATTTTATTTCTGTATATTTTGGAATCTATATTTCTTAGAATAAATTCAAGTTTAAAGTTAATATATTGGAATAAAATTACATATTTAAAACAATGCTTTTCTTGTTTAAAATAACAAGTGAACAAAGAACTTTTCTCTTGAGAAAAAAAAGCCTCTCTATTTTGCTCATGATTGAATTTTATAGCATATTACTATCAAGGTATATAAATGTAAGTAAAGAAAGTATTTAAATTCCTTGAGGATATTAGGAAACATACTTTCGTAAATTTAATTAAGAAGAAAAAGAGCATTAAAAAGCAGAAAATCAAAGAGAAAACTTTTTTGCAAAATTTGGTGGATAATATACATTTGTAGATATAAATATAGAATCCTTTTATGCAATTAAGACACAGATTTGAAAAAGAAGTATTGGAAAAACACTTGATGAGAAAAAATATAGAATGTAAAAAGCATAAATGAATTAAAAGTCATCAGAGAAACAGGATCAAATTAATTTCCTTTAAGTGAATTATAACCAATATTCTGAGTTCATAAATAAAATAATTGAACTTTTTATATTAGATTTATTTAAAATTTTTACAAAAATATTTTGTAAAAATTTTAACTTCGGATTTTGAAGGTAAAGTGGACAACAATCTTATATTCTATGCTGAAGTACATAATCAAAGAAATTTGAGTTAGATTCGGCAGAAATTCGTAGACTTCAATAACTAATACTTATATCAAAAGTAATCGAAAATAGTGACATTGTGCTTTAACTTTGAATGGAATGAAGAATTTAGATAGATCCACACAAGAACCAGAAGAACTTGCTGCTCTCAAGATTCATTCATAATACTGAGCACAGGTAGGGTAAAAAAATTCTTGTTTTTATATTTTTATTTAATTTCGTCATAACTTGCTAATGAAAAATGCTGGAAAAGAAGATTCATGTTGTTTTGAATATATGCACAGCTGCAAAATTGTGTTTCATGTTATCATAAATAATGCAAATACCTTGATATTGCAAAGAAACGTTATTTTTCAATTATTTTAAATTATTGGTTAGAAGTTAAAAATATCTACGTGAGAAGCTCATAAGTGTTACCGTTTTTATTGATAATAGCCAAATGGAAAATACTAAAAAAAATTTCTATTAGTGAAAGATTAACATTTTTAGAAGGATACAAAACCTAAAAGCATTGATTCCTCCTGGCAATCCTGCCCCTAAATAAGTCAAGCTTATATTTGTGTGCACTTAATAGAACAATAATTTTTTCTGAAACTAATATACTTGTAATCGTTTTTGAGATTGTAATATAGGTGTAACTATCACCATTTTTGAAATTTGATTTCATTGCCAGTGAGTCATTCAGTATCATCATAAAAGAGTAAAGATAACGAATTTCTATATTTAAAAAATCCGTTTATATTATTCCTGCTTACCTCGCCATATCAGCAAAAACTAAATTAAATCCTAGTCTCAGCAAAGATCAAAATAGGAAAAGTTGTGTCGCTTTAAAGAGAGATGTTATTACATGTTCAAGAATGTTATAAAGTCATGTTCTCGAATGTTACAATTTTTACAATGAATTAAGATCAATGCATTAAATAAATTAATTCTATCATAATTAGAGTAACTTACATTGTTATAAGTTTTGACAAAATTTGATTATTTCAACAATACAGGAATATTATACGAGTATAATAGGAGTATTATACGAGAGAGAATTAAAAAAAGAATTCTTCCCTTTAGCCTCACAGTTGAATTTTATGAATGCAGATAAGCTTGGCTTTTTAAAATATTTAAATACAAATTATTGTTTTAAAAAAAGTAATAATTTTGATTAAAGAATCAAGGCATCAAAGGGAATAAAAGTTTTTGCGGGTTTCTTCCGTTTTTTTTCAAATTTAAAAATTAAAGAAAAAGTTAATTTTACGAAGCAAATATTCATTGCAATGGTATTAAATACATTTGTCAAGGTAAGGTTTTGTAAACGGCGAAATATGATATATATTTGAAACTAAAAATCTAAGATACTTGTGTTAAGAAAATGAAACTTGCAATATAACTATAATTTTCAGATAAGACCAATTATCAGTTGCATGTTCATATTGAAAAGAATAATAAACTAAAAGAGAGAATTTAATTAAACGAGACGAAAATCAGTTAAAAATGAAAAAGAGGTCTTGAACAAGATAGTGATAGCTTCGATTATAACTAGAATAATTTCTTATTAGTAATAATTTGTAATAAATTTTAATGTACGTAACTCAGATTAAAATGTAAAATAACATAGAAATAAAAATGGACATTTAATATGGACTTCACTAGTTTGCTAGGCAGCTCTCTAAATATACCCGCATATATTTATTTCCTCTCACCAGTAATCTATGAACCCACATAACAGAGAAATACACAATTACGTGTCAAAGCAATTGCCTGTACTATCTTAACGACAATTCGACGGATACAACACAAGCCTTATTAAAATAAAATTTTAATATAGGAACAATGAATAATCAATACTAATTTTGAAAAATTGAAAACAATTCGTCGGTTTATCAATCTTTTATTAAGTACATAGCGTCTTCGCATGAGAATTTTAAACTTTTTTATGGTCTGAAACGAATATATGTTAATTTCGTGCCTCTGAAAGTTGAAGAAGGAAAAACTCAGCTCAATAGATTTATTTCGAACAAAAATTAATTTTTTTCGCCAGTGAGTTATTTTCATGAGTTATTATCATATTATATGAACTGTTATTGAGCATATGTTTTGAATCTCGGGCACACACAATAATCATGTTTGGTCAATATTTTGGACCAAAAAATGAATACTAAAAATAAATGAAAAACTAGAGCAAAAACATTAATCTAGCATAAGTAATTTTACACTGCTTATACATTTGGATATGAATATTAAAATATTCTTCAAAAATAAAATAAAATCAAAAATATTAAATCATTAGAAATATTCAGAATACACGGAAATAAAAACAAAAGCAAAGAAATGAAAAGATGTTTTGACTTACCTGTTGTTGCAAGAAACAAAACCGAAAGCAAACACCTCAGATAAAATTCCATTCCAGTTGTAATTCTGCACCTTCCGCGGCCAATGTGCTTTTTCAAGGCAAAACTTACTCTCCCGTCAACATTCATTACGTAACATACCGCATGCGCGTATAATACTACGATCCGTTTGAAACCGTCTCGTACGGTAGCAATGAGTTTTAAGACTTGTTTTTGTGACGTCACAAGAACTTAAGGCCAATGCCGGTGCTTCAACCTTTCAAATGAATCTTCTTCTCGAGCGTACTACGTTTGGCGAGCTATCGCTTTAAAATAGTAAAATAATTACAGAATTATTGAATAATTGTTTGTTTCTTTTGAAGAATCGTTTCGATTTTTTTATGAAAGGAAACTCAAAAAATTTTTCATTTTATATTTATGGCATTTATTCCCTAACTAATTTCTATATTTTATTACTTCGATTTAAATGTTAATAATAATAATAATAATGAATATTTCTTCCTATAAGATAGCGGGGGGGGGAGGGGAGAAAAACCACAATTGTGTTGAGTTGGTTTTAGAACTTTTACATTAAATGAATTATTTTACAATTGAATGTATTATTTTAATCATAACAACTCATTTAAATATTTTATTTAAATTAAAAATGCTGTAAATCTTGCGTTTCTATTATTTTTGGAAAAGTTCATCTTTTTATTCTAACAAATTAAAAGAATTGATTTTGCAGTTGGGTAATTAGCTCTAATGGCAGCAATATATCTGAATCAATCCTAAACGTAGTTAAACATTGTCCTAAGTATAAGGCTTGAAAATAACTAATGATCTATCAGCTAATATGATATAGTAAAGTTAGTAAAGTTGCGTAGGCAAGTTTTCACTTCATTTTTTGACAACATCCCAAACTTAAAAATTGTCTCAATTGAAATTTAACAGTTGAATGGGGGCTTTATTTAAATGCATATGCACAGGTGTATAACATACTCCATTTGATCATGATTATTTCGTAGAAAAAGTGTAATTTTCATGTCCGGAAAGTAATCAATTCAGTGCTTGATTCAACTGAAGCTTGTCCGGCTGAAAGGACCTACGCTTCTTAAAAGTTCCTTTGTGTCCAATGATTCTCCACTAGTGTGTTATGGTAAAGACAGAAAAGAATTACATAAGATGTCAACCTTGTGTTTTGACTACGATTCAAATTTAGAAGATGGGTTAGCTATATTTAGTAGTTTCATTTGGCAGAAATGGACAAGTGGTAACAAAAGCTATAAAACTCGAATATATAAAGAAAGCCAATTTAAAGGAAGTTACAAATATAAAGGAAAAATAATGACAATTATAATGTTAATGTGAGTATAGTTGATAAATATAAATTTTGAAAATCTAATTTCGTGGAAAACAAAACAATTTAAAATAACAAAATGTTTTGAGAAAAATAAATGTAAAAGTACTAATACTATGTAAGCGTTTAATCTATGATCTGAAGTGCCTTAGAACTTGTCGCTTAAAGTAATAATTTGTATATTATGCATTTAAATAACTACAAAAACTTATATTGTTCATTGAAGGAAATTTTCAGCAAAAAGAAAGTTTTGAATGGAACCGAAGAATTTTAGTGTTTTGAAACTTCTTAGGATATCAAAAAGCAATCCAATTTTCTATCCTTCCCAGTTTACGGATCTTAACTTTAAAATGGTCCACATGGTTTACAAAATATCTTACATTATCTTATCATCATCATTATTTTACATTATCTTATAATATCTTATCATTATCAGCTAATTTTCTCTCATAATTATAAGTAATATTAATTTACTTTTGTTAATGTTGTACGTATATGTTGCAAAAAGCAGTATGCAAAATATATTAATGAAAATACAAAATAGTAAAAAAAATAAAAAAAAATAAGCAGTCTTCTTCATTATTTAAGAGCTGTTGTTCCTTTGCAAATATAAAATCTATAAAAATCTGCTCAAATTGTGATTGACATAACGGTTTCGTTTGTCTTTAAATAATATGTAATTGTATGAGAAATTAAACACGTTATAATTAAATTAAACTTATTAATCCTTTTAAATTTGACATTCATTCACACACACAAAACTTTGGATAACTTTCAGATTATTTTTTGCTTTACAAAATTTTGCAATTTTGTTAATATCAAAATAAGTTTTAGATTAAAAAGAAATTCATTTGTAATTTGGGGCCTATCTAAGATTTTGAAAGTTACCATGAAATTAATCGGTATCCTAGAAAATTATTGATTTTTAATTATTATTATTCATATTTAACAAGTTCAGGGTCAGATAACTGTCTCATTAATGTAACTGTTTAAAAATGTTTTCTCTTATATATTATACAATAAAATTTAATCAGAGTAAATTCTATGGATCATCTTATTAAATCTTCCAACAATTTCTTAAAGGGAAATCTTTTCATTCCAAAATAATTGCGATATAATGAATGACAGGACATTCATGAAATAGAAAGATCATAATTACTATTACTAGCATTCGAAATAGTTTTCTATATGTATTAAAAATTTACAATAGAGATGGATGAGATTCCATAAATTTTCAAGATTCAAGTTGATTGAAAATTCAGTCAATTTGAAACAATTTATCACTTACATTTTTGCGAATTTTCCTTTAATTATGCTTTGCTTCTGGTTGTTGAATTGAAGACAAGAGTACTTACTATTCAACTGCCAGTTCGGCTCAAACTGAAAGTAAGTAGTTGGAACTACATTGTTGTGGAAAACATGTTCATACATCCTCAAAGTGAGGGTATACGAAGGAAATTCCATACTATGAAAGCATGTGCTAAGCAAATAAATTAGATACATAATAACTTAAGATTGAGACATTCACCAAATAATTGTTAACGATGACAAGGTTAAAAAATGCGCATTTATGACCAGAACAAATTCATTAAGCATAAAACATTTTAGTAAGTCATAGATTTCCATTCCAATATTGAATAACCATTACGGATTAATTTAACAAACGCTTCCGAGACTTCAGTTGATACTCAGTTTGTCAAATAGCATTCTATTAATTGTTTGGATAATTTTAGGGGTTAATGTGTTACAGAATTCTTTAACTTTTTTATTTTTAAAAAAGCAATGCTACCGTGGAGTTAAAACTGATTGCTTTTCTAAAAGATTCATTGGTAAAATCCCTTACTTCGAGCTCTGAAAACAATAGGCTTCTTGTGTATTTCATGCAAAATACCCAATATTCATCCAGGTTTGTCGGTAAATGAATATAATGTTCAATTCTATGTATATGGGAGGCATTTCTTTTCCCATTATTAAACTTACTAAAATTAAGTACAAACGAAAATAAATATTTGAACAAATGTATTTGAATGTCTGTCACTACCTATGTTCTAAACATTAAGATATTTATGCTAAAAAATTTCAATCCTTCGCAATGAAATCAAAAAATCTGATAAAAACTGTGTTATATTTATTATTTATCACTAACTGCACTTCAATTTCTTTTTTATATACAATTCAATTATAGTTTTTTTTTGGTATGCACAGTTTAATTAAAACTGATTTTCTATTTATTAGAAATTAATCTTTGTAAGCAATAAATAAATGAGATTCTTTTATAAAAAAAATTGATAATTATTTTGGTAATCCTTCACCAAAGGATTTGGGAGGTCAAAAGATTTATAAGTTTGATCCACTAGCCTAGCCCATGGTAATTTCATCTCGAAATGATTTCAGTGACGTTTTCACGTTGGGTGTACTTCACTATCTTCATATATTTTTACGCTTTCCATCGAGAGCATGGAAGAATTTGACTTATCCAGGATCTTCACTTTAGTCGAATCAGATAGTTCAAATAGTATTTTGGTGAAGCTACAATTATTATCTCCCCATGGATTGGAAAGAAGCCCGTTGGCTTAGTGGTAGCGCTTCCCGCTCCCAAGGCACAGGTTTGAGGTTCGATCCTCGGGCTGGGCAGGGAAGGCTCAGCCCTTCATCCCTTCAGTGGGTCAATAAAACTGACTACTAAGAATGTTTGAGGACTAAACACTGGGGGTTTCACGTTAGGCTAACCACCTAACTGGTACATATACTTCGCACACCTGTGCCCTCGGTCAAAAAAACCAATAGGAGCACAGTAGGCCTTAGCCCATATTGGGTTGTCATGCTACATGTTCAGGTTTATGGATTAGAAGGATAGAAGAACAAAAACTCTCGGTAATCGGTGTGTGCAGTGAATTTCTTTATTATCTAACCTTCAATCACATCTTATAGTGGTAGATGTCTTACTAATGACAACTGCAATCAAATGCTTCTTTTTCGATTCTTTATTAAAAATTTAAAAGTCCTCATAAACTATTTTATTTTAAAGCGAAACTTTTTCAATTTTTATATATTAAACTTATTACATTGCTATCAAAACTATTACAATACAAAAAAAAAAATTCAAACCAATTACTTTTTAGGACTTGTACAATACAATACAGCTCTTTTGTGATTTTATTAATAAATAAAATAGAAAAACAAAACAATACCTGAAAATATGAGTGAAAAAAATGCAAATTATTAAGGAGTCTATATTTTTATAGTAGACCTGATTGTTCCTTAAAACAGATTAGTATATAAAGTAGTAGTGCATGCGTATGTGATAAAGAAATATCAGTACATTTTGATTAAATGTCACAAAATATTATTTTTATTTTACACACTGTCATTTTTAGATTTTTTGTTTTAAGTTTGCTTTGGTAAGAGAGTTTATAAATTACAAATATTTTTACAAATTACTAAGCATAATTTTATGGAATTGATCAAAACAACTGCAATAAATTAAATGGAAACCTATAGTGGCCTGTTAATAAAACTGTATTCTTCAGTGCAGAAAGCTCTTTGCCATTAAGTGAGCGTTGCGCTTCTATTTTCTGTAGATCATCTGTTGATGCTTAGTACTTTCTTGGAATTAACTTGCCCTTATTGTATGCATTTATAAAAATGAGAAACTTAAATACTATATGTTATAAAACTGAATTTATTTAATATTTTTATACTTTATGAAAAATCAACATACGATTTGTTTTGACCAATGAACATCGCACACTTTTGCTATACTTTATAAAATATGTACAAGTGCTGTTCGATTATTTGATGCTATTTAATGTTATTTCATAAAACATGACTTTCGTTAATTCTTTTGATAGTATTTTAATAAAACAAGCAACTTTTATATAAAAACCAAGCCTTAATACTTTGGTTGCCGTTTTGTTTAATCTATGTTCACTCAGAATTTTAAATTTATGATAAAGAATCAAGCTTAGCTAAACTTCAAGCATTAAAACTATTAATAAATATTACAATAAGCGCACTCGTTAATTGAATTTTTTTTAACAGGATTCATGATTCATGCTGGAGCCTATTGTTACTTTGAAAGTATTCAACATAAAATTTGGATTCGGCTACTGACAATATTAGGTGTAAGTGCATTGCTTTTAGAAATTTGATACTGTATTCAAACTTTTCGATCGTATAGATTACTTTTTGAGAGTTTAACAATGTTATCATAGCTATTACCATAAAAAGTCCTACTTTCGTCTTTAAGAATATGCTCTAAGCATCCTCCAGCATTCACCTTTATGGTTAGGAAAGAAGAAATAATTGATTAACTGGTTGGATATTTTATTGCAATTTTATTTGATTAAGAAATAATATATTAGTAATTTGAATTTAAATTATTGTATACAAGATTGTGTAATGTATTAAGAAACAAAATAAGTTAATTTAGTGTATACCTGTGCTTCCATCATATTCTGCTTAAATTATGAGTGATGGTTTGAAGTGAAATTTAAGAAAACACTTGGAAATGCATTTCAATCACTGTAACAAGAGCCAGCTCATTATTTGAAAGCCATGACCATCGATAAGGTTACATTTACACCCAACCCAGCAGAAATGAAATGTAAAATGCGAAAATTGAGAAAGAAATACGTATGAGATTTTATACAAACAAACAATGATCTCCCTAATATCAAAATATATTTACTTTAAATTTAAGTTGTTAATAAAAAGCCTATATTTTAATTTACACATGCAGAAATTTATAAAAGAAACACTTTTGCTCAAGTTTATATTCAAGCGCATTTTCTGTATGCCCATTTTATCTCTCTCTCTCTCTCTCTGTATATATATATATATATATATATATATAAAGAAATAAAAATTTAATACACGTATGTAGTTAGCAATATACATAATATATTACTTAAATTAATATCTGTATCAATAATTTCTTCTCAATTAAAATTTAAAAGAAAATTGCTGTTAAAGTGAAACCTGCTATGCAATAATTTCTAAGTAATTTACTTTCTTTAGAAGAAGGGTACCAAATTTAACCAATGAATAGAATGACTGTATCGAATTATATCTTTGAAAACAAGATAACATCACCAAAAATTACATGTGTTCTGATTATTATTTCTTAGTTCTTGTTGAGTAATGTTGTAATAGGACAGAAGCTCATGAATTCAAAATACTATTACGAGTCACTGCATAGTTTTAATACAAACTCACGATATTCCAAGACTAATACTATAACTAGATTCAGCACTAGATTCAGCAACATGACAGCCCATATGGGGGTCAAGATCTATAGTGCTCACATCTGTTTTCATGACCGAGAGCCCTGGGGATGAGAACCATGCGTTCCGGTTAGGTGGCCAGCCTAATGCGAAACCCCTAGTGTTTAGTTCCCACGAATGCTTGGTACTCAGTTTCATAGACCCAGTGAAGGGGTGAAACACTGAGACTCCAAAACTAAAGTAAGGAATTCCATACCTGATTTCCGATTTCATATGTATTGATAATTTAGTCAATTAATATTAATCAGGAATTCATCTAATATTCAGCAATAAATATGAATTATATAAAACAAAATTTTTCATTACTCGTCTTGAATGCATTTAAGTGATCAGGAGTGAATTATCAAGTTAAATTCTATGTAGGATTATTTTAAAATTTGAACAGGATTAAAAAATCAAAACGAAGGCAGAAGAGTTCTTTCAACACTTAAAATATTTTACTGCAGGATTTAATTTTGTAAAGTTTTAAAATCTTACCGGATTCTGCTTTTATAGTAGCATTTTCCTATCTCCCTTAGTTTCAAAATTACATTAATTTTGCTAAAATTTAAAACATAATTTATAAAATATACTGTCCTATTTTTCTCCAACAGTGTATATGTGTATTAGTGTATTATTCTGAAAAGATTCTGTAGGTCTTGCATTTATATATTTTTTTATTCAATCCCCCTGTCAAACTTTTCAGAGATGACTGGAGTAATACTATCGTTTTAAGATACTCGTGAGATTAATAGTCAACCAACATAATGATGTTGTCTCATTAAACGGAAGTCATAATTCCTAAAGAAGCCTACTGATTAACCAAACAAGTCTCAGTCACCTCTTGTCTGCATTAAAAGCTACATTTGCTGTGTTAAGTAACTTGGCTCAGTCCCTTATTCGAGCCCTGCGAAACATTTCTTTTCAATAGGATAGTGCACGGCGAGATATTGTTGGTATTTTATCGGCCTTTCTTTATACAAAAAATAATCAACTGCTACTCTAGCTGAGCAGCTCATGTTTCATATATCTCACCAATAATAAACGTAGTGCTAGTAGTTGCCAAGCTACTAGGAATGAATGGAAAGAAAACAATGAGAAGTTGACTGCCATAAACTATAACAGAAGTAGTAATCTATAAATAGAAATTTTGATGTAAATACCCTTTATATATAAAAAAAAAATCTAAGGGTATTTATTTCCTCGTTTATACCACAAAATGGATTTAAAAAACCTAGAATAAAAATCCATGAAATTTTGATGTGGAAAGTGTGGCACTTACACAACAATGTTTCTTTCAATTTGGGAACAGCATTATTTATATGAATCTAGCAACCTTGTTTAAAGAATTGAAACGTGTATATATGTTTGCTTCCACATAAATATTTATGTTCTTGTTAAGAAAATGGTGAACAAATTAATGTGTGCACAATATCCATGATTGTACCATGTTTTTGTTAAATGTTTATGTTGCTAATGGTTACTAGTATTACAAATTTGCGTCACTCATCTGATAACCACCTAAACAACAGTAGTAAGAATAAACAAAAATGCTTAGTTATTAAACGAACTAAGTTCAGATAAACATTTATGCTCTTTTAGATTTGGAAGTTAATAACTTTAAAATTTACTTTTAATATGGAATGAGGTATTTCCAACAATTCTAGCTTGATATAGCAAACAATGTGCATAACCCCACACAAAAACTGTAAAGATTTTTCCCTAGATAAGTTACGCAAAACCCTTGAAAGTGTTTTAAGCGCAAAGATATAGCTGAAGCTTAATCAAAAATAAGCATATATTCTTTAACTAGCCACAAGAAATTAAATTTGATATTCAGTCTTAGTCCAATGCATTTCAAACAGAAAGTATATAATAAACCAATGATAAAGTTTCGGAATCGTATATAATGTTTTAAGAGATAAATATGAACATGATTTTCGCGAGAGAGATCATACACATGTAATTCTTATATAAATATTTTGCTGATTCTCTGAAAAGAATTTTGGTGAACGTGCATGGAATTATCAGCAAATTCTATGTGATTCGAATTTGAGAATTTATGAAACTGTGGTCAAGTAGATTTTTTATTCAGATTTTTCAGACTCTTCCTTTAGAACCTATTTTCAGAATTTTTCTAAAGAGACGCAAATATATTGAAAAGGAATACTTGAACAATAGGTTTTAACAAATTTTATCCAAAATATTGTCAACGCATTATATAAAACGCATGACCGAGAACGATCTCGCAATATTACGGATTTATTCTACTAGAATGAAGACCATAATTTTGAATTCTTTTAAACTTATCAGCTTGGTTAGGAAGTTTTCCTAAAATATAATATTCATATTTTTATCATTCGGTATTTATAGTTCCAGTTGTAGGAGAACCTCCAATATTTTTATTTACTGTTATATATTATACTGTTTTTCCAACAAAATGCATTAAAACAATTTTTTTTAAAAAAAAATTAAGGGTTTTCTACTCATAAAATAAATTTGAAGTTGTATTTAACATACATTTGTACACACAGTATTTTCTTACTTATTTTCATATTTATTCAGTCAAAAATTACTCTTCCCTCCTTCACTGTAACAAAAATAAGAAGAAGAAGAGAGAGAGAGGTATTTAAAATATAACAATAAAAATTGCCAATAATCCTTTAAAAAATTACCAAAAATAAAGTTCTCCTTCCGCCTACTCATTTGCAAAAATTGTAAAGCATTTCTCAGCTTCCTTGTCTCGGAATCTTTTCACCTACTTTTCATCTTCCGGTAGGATGACTTCTGTGTCGAGATCACCTGCACTCGAGAAAACTTTTCTACCACGTCGAAAAATTCCTTTTTTTTTTTCAAGCGTTTAACCTGAATGAATCATGTTGAAGCGTTAACGAGCAGATAAATAAAAAGAATATACATTCGACTTCGTTTTTGATATTTTTATGGTCATGATTGCTGAGATTATTAGACGATTCTTTATCGAACTTACAAAATACCTTTAGTGCTAAGTATTGAAAAAATAGCGACATGTTCACATAAATAAACAAAAAAAAAAATCCTTAAGTGATTTTCAATCTTTTTTTTTTATAAAATCAAGCATTTTTACAGACGAATGTATCATTAGCAATAAATGTATTAATTGCAATGACAATTATTGGGACAATCCTTTTCTTCAATTTTTCCTTATATAGAGATAAATTTTTTGTAAAATTGAAATAAGTAAATTGTTTATATTTTCCCTTTTTTATGTATTTATGCAAAATTTTGACATACAATTCATTATTATGAATCTTTATTTAAATAATGTTGTGTTCAAAAAAAGGATAGCGTAATATCCATTGAGACGATACCATCTCTGCGAGTGATGAATCCATTTGACAGTACGCATAATTTTGTACTCTATGGACAATAATGAGGTCTCTCTCGATGCGGGGAGTAATATTACGATACTATAAACTGCAATCTCAGTGAACTTAAAATCAATCTGCATCAGAATCAGAAAAATGCTCTAGTAAGGATTTCTTCTCCTAGCACAAGTTATCACAACAATTTTTCATTAGGCAACAACTTTCAAATGCAATTTGTAGGTCAAAAACTTTGTGCAATTTCTCTGTTTACACATATTATAGGTATCACTCGGCTAACGAGCTTGGCTTGTCTAAGAGTCATAAGTAACAACAACATATGCATCGTTACTGTCGACCTTTTTTTATTATAATGAGTTGAAAATTAATCTTTTGCATACCATAGCATTTTTTTTAAATTTTATTTTGCCTTACAAATATCATGCAAGCAGAAATTCACCTCCTTGGCATAATAGTTTTAACAGCCGCACCAGTGTATAAGCGCTTGTTCACTAGATTCGCTTAGACAATTAAATATTTCGGAGCTTACTTGAAGATATTTCAGTGTTAAAACACTGTTGAAAGTGTTTTTTAGAGATTCTATTTGTAAATCTTAATTTTAAACTTTATAGTCATGCAACTGTTCATAAATCTCTTGATAATTTTTATCTGAGGAACATTACTTCTGCTTTTCCTCTCTCTGTATGACATAAAAAGTTCAGTTTTGTAATAAAAGCATATGGATAGATATGTGTGGCAATGATGAAGTTCTATATTATTTGACATCACTTAGAAGATAGCCAAATAGTAAAGGCTGCTGTAAGGCTTTTGCATAGTTACTCGATATTGCCATCAAGGAAATCTTCGCATTAATTGCGTATAATAATCATGTGGAACAGGGGAAGAAACTCGAAAATCCTTCAAGTACCCAAGCAGACAGATGTACTTACAGAAAGCAGAAATACATAATTTATGTTCCACCTTTAACAGGATACAGAATAGAATCCAGGAGCTAAAACTGCGAAAAATGCAGTCCTAATGCTAAGTTAAGGAGAAAACATAAGTTTGTGTGATAATATAACAAATTTCTGATTCCTACGTAAAACAAAATTGATGACGAATTTTATGCAGACTTTCCCAATTTAAAACTACTTTTTTATGTGGGTGACGATTATATTTTACCTATCATTGTGCTGGAGAATAAGTGGAAACATTTTTTAAATTCATACATGTAAAATATTTAATTGTAACAAATTAAAAATTTTTTAAGCATGTCATTTAAACCATCTGAAATATTTATTATTGAAATTTAAGCAATAAATGGGTTTTCTTAGAGACATATCTGTGGATCTCGCAACATTTTTTACCTATAATTAGATTAATTTTATCATATAAAATAAAAGTATAAGTAGAAGAATTAAAAAATTTATTTATATTTTTGGAACTTTACACTTTAGTGGAAAATATGACAATTAACATGTAAATATCCTGTTTAAATCTTATACAAATATTGGTTTGAATTTCATAATCACACCTCAATCTTATTATCAATTTTAAAACATTCCAATAATGCAAATTCCTCAAATCCTAATCACAGTATAACAATGTTTTTGTAATAATGAACTGTTTCATAATAATCTCAAAAATATAAGCTTTATTAATTATACTACTTTTTTTATAAAGGGATCAGGTGGTATCTTGCAATATTTATGTTTTCATTAGTAAAGTTTCAAGTTGGTTTAGTATACAAGTGTATAAAATTATTCAGAAAAAGTTTCACTTTAAGAACCATATTTAACTTTATATTTTTTTGTATTTCCTACCTATTATTTTACAGATTTAAGAGGGAAGAAAATATTTGTTGAGTTATCTTCAAGACATTTCACATGAATATTCAATATTTTATTTAATATAATTGATAAAACTTGGCTCAGTTATTTTGTAAAAATAATATGTAAATATTTCTCTAAAATAGAAGTTAAAACATTTTTTTTAATAAATGATCTCTAAAAATTAACACAGAGTATTTTGAAAAGAAAAATCAAAAAATTTGTTATCTTTTAAGAACTGGAATGTATTAATTTTTACAGTTATAAATGTTATAATTTCAATGAAATTATTCCTTTCAAACTGAATTCGTATGCAATGATTAATTGATTGAAAAATTTTCAATTTAAGATGTGTGACTTCCTTGATTAAAAGTCCAATGAATAATCATTGAAGTGTATTCTCAGAAAACATACCCATCTCATTTCAGGTATTGAATTTTGGCAGTGAGCAAATGTAAAATCTCAGAAAATAATTCTGTTTTCATGACTTCCCCATCGCAAGTTGGACAGCCGAACTTCTAAAGGCGCTTTCTCAAAAATAAATTTCTTTGAATTATCTCTTTTTTCTTTCACAAGAAAGACTTTTATAAGTAGTAGGCCATATTTACTTGTGCCAAGAAGAAAGTTGACTAATTCTCATAATCCACCTCAAGAGATATGCAAGGATTAAAGGGAAATGTAACATCCACTTCTTATTGTTTAACAATAGCTAAATATATTATTTCCTGTTCCTATAATATTTTATTTGTATCGTGTTATTAAATTGTTGATGTTAAGCAAACAGCAGGAATGAAAATAAACATTTTTATACAGGCGAATTCTTCAGTGTTAAAATACTTCATTTTCATACCGATATTGAAAATTTCTATTGACGCTATAAGCCGATTAAGAAATTTATCATAGTTAAAAATTTATAAAATCAAGAATTAAAATTTTGCTTATTGAATTATTTAACATTTATAGAAATATTTATTTTACTCAAACCATTATAAATCATATAAAGGTTTCAGGTAATAAATAAAATAGGTTTTTGATAAGAAAATATTCCACATATATGCATTATTTTATATTTAAGAAATAAGTTTTAAGGATAAAATTCTCGACAGTAAATAAATGTTTAATTTTTTGGACCGCTAAATAACTGACGCTCACAACAGAAAAAACTTAATTTTCAATTAGCAAATATACAAACATACTTAAAAATATTTATATTAAAATTCTTCAAATAAATATCGTAGCTGAATAGCTAGTAAAAAATTACAAAATTTGTTAAATTCCAAATAATGTAATCAAAAAATTCCTTTATTACAATTAATGATAACATTTTAAATTCAAAATTAAAATCAAAACACACCCAAATTGATTTTCATTAAATGAAATTTAAATTATTAATTTATTGTAAGTTTTTACATTAAGAGTCACTCAATTAAGGCTTCATTCTCAGGGCAAACAAGGTTGGATATTTGTATAAGCCAAGCGATAATAATATCAATCCAAAATTAAAACCAGGTTTGAATTCTCAATATCGTTTTCAATGATTCATTATGAGTCACCGAATCGTTACTTCAAAAGATGCAAGCACGAATTGCGCATCTAGTAAAATGATTCTATTCAATTCAGTCCGAGAACTAGTTCAAAACTTATGTCGCAACACTCTCTTTATCCTTAACCTTTAAGTAGCTGATATTTGGTGAACTTCCTACCACTTCTAATCAGAATGTACACACGGAAAAGCAACGCTCTCGTCTCGACGATTGGTGAAGCCATTCAACTAAATAAGTAGGCCAATTCTTTGAGAAAAATAAATAAGTAAAACATGGAGAGGTTTCATGAAATCTAAAAATGACCGCAGGAATAACGTGTAGCAATCAAGGGCGTTGTGTAAGTGAAGCGAAAAGAATGTTTACTTGAAATAAAAAAAATGCAAAAAAATGGAGCTTCTTCTAAGGGTTGAATGTACTTTCATTTCAAACTTCGGAGTAACTCAGTCGGAACTGAATTGCAACGTAATTAATTCCCAATTATTTTCGGAAATGAGAGGCAAGAAACTTTAGACACGTAACACTGTAACTTTTGAACTGAATGCCGGGCACTTTCGAAAAACCTATGGCTAGTATTTCAGGGAGATATGTATTGAGGTACCAAGATTTCTGTTTATAAATTAGAAAGAAAAAAAAAGGATTGTAAAGAGTTCATGTTAGTTTTATGAACAAGCTATCATTTATTTTTATCATAGCATAGGTATCACTTCATTTTATTTTTGTTTAGTAAAGTTACAATCACATTTATATTAAATGTGATAAAATGGGTTCTATATTCACAACTATAATATTGCAATTACAGTTGTGAATGCGGAATGAGATCCGTGTGTGTACTATTATCTGCGTCACGTTTGTGTCATTTTTACTGATACTTTAGAATGTTATTTATTCTGGGGTTTAGTGTGAAAGTACTTCAAACTGAACACCAAAGATTTACTTTACAATGTTAATACTATGATGAATATTATATTATTTGAAATAATAATTGTGAATAGTAAAAATTAAATAAAAAATGGGGTGTATAGAATTGTTTTTGGCTCAATAATGTATATAACTGGTGACCAACTTAATTCCTCTTGAGGATAAAACTCATTAGTGAATATCATTATAATTGTAACATATTGTGACTATAACAATTATATTATTGTATAATATTATAAAAATTATAATTTTATTGTTATCATTTTTAGAAAAAATTCTAAATAAAAGGCCTCCAATGAAATTCATAGTATTTCATTGATTACCCCTAGAACCTGATTTTAAAATGATTTTTTCTAAAAAAGTTTTCTAAATAAATAACTTTTTGTTTCACTTAACAATTCCTTCAAACTCAGGCAACCATAGCCACAAAAAATTATTAATGAAATAAGATTTTAACTTCAAAAATTCTATATGTATTTAAATTTTATTTTGTGTATTAATATGTATAAAACAAAATATATGAACTGTATATAATATATCAAAATCATTCACTTTTTTTAACGGTAATTACTTCAATGCACTCAATCCAATGCTCTTTTTTTTAAATATTGGTTCAAATTTATTTTATGTTTAAGTCTATACTTCACAAACAATATTCTGCTGTAACTAAGCACAATACTTGATAGAATATTATTATCTACTTTTCGGTAAAATTTGGGAGCTAAAGGTTCGTGTTTGTACAATCATGTCACATGGTAAAAAACTTCTCCATAAGTATGTAGTGCTATAGTTGAATTATAATTTAAATCTTTGTAGAATCACCAGATAAAATCACTACATAAAGAAAATCAATGTATAAAAATAAAATCACTACGTAAAATTTTGTTGATTTCTGATATTAAACTAGGTTAAGTCGCTGTCTGATTTCCATTGAACAATATGTTAATTATTGATATCAATGTATAACAGTGGGCTGAACCGTCTTCTGAGATTTATAATTTATTTTTAATTTAAGATAGTAAATATTTATTTATTATACTCATTTTTCAATCAGTGATATGAAAAATATATTTCTCATTAAATTAATGTATAATTATTTAACTTATTCTAGTAAGAAAAACTCATAAATTGTGAATTTTTTTCAAACTGTTAAAAGTTATTCAAATTTTATAATTTTTTAAAAAAATTTCCCTTTGAAGTATTCTAATATTGTATATAGAGAGAAATTCAACAGATAAAAATAATAATATTGTTATATTTGATATAAATAGTACTGTAATATTTGTTTATTATTGAAAACATTTAAATTAATTTTATAGTAAACTATTTTTCTTATAAAAATTATATTCATTTAAGGAAAAATTTGTTATTTAGAAATACTGAACAATGAAAAGACAATACACTGAGAAATGAAAAGACAAAATTTACGTAAGTAAGATGGAAATTAGTTGTTTAGTAAAGAAGTAACAAATTAACAATTAATTATTAAATATTGCTAGAGAAATTTTTATTGTCACGAAAAGAATGTTAGCCAAATAAAAAATACAGATTAATAATATAAACCTGATGAGAGTGGTATTTAGTAGAAATAATTAAAAAGTCATTTTTTTTAAATTTTACACACACGTTTCATTGCAAAAGATATAGAAAGAAATTTCTTTTAAACAAGAAAATCTTCACAAGGCTTTTTATAAACCTGTCCGAGCCTGTAACCGAATGGTTAACAATCTAAATTTTAGTTCAACATTTTGGATTCGAATCCCACTTCGATATGGAATGTTTGTAAAAGTTCAGAACCCAATTTTAATCGAAAGCCAAAGCAATTAGATATTAGTTCTTTTGTTCAAAAAAATGACTGATGAACGAAAAGCAATCAACTGTTCCTTCAATAGGGAGGAGAGACTGATTCTAATTATTTCAATTGTTCGTAAAATAATTTTTTCAGTTTTATAATCAAACTCTGAAGAAATGGATTCGCAGCCATTTCTTCAGAGTTTGATTATAGCTCTTTATATTTTTATTAGATTCTTTATATTACTTTTATTGAAGTTTTGTCTAAAATAAAATTCTTAGTAATTTTCTTTCATTATTTGCTATAGAAAAGAATTCCTTATTTGCTAGATATTGGAACATTGCACATTTCCTTTTATGTAATGAAACATGTTATAGAATATACAAAATGTAGAATTTTCATTTGGCAACACAATATGCTAATAAAATTAAATTTGTGCAAAATGGTAATCAGACTTGGAATGAATATGAAACTTACAAATTATTAACAGAGCTAATTATAAAGCAATTAACTAGATATTTAAAGCTATTTTTCTATTGTTTATAAAATGGAGCATAATTTTTGTATATATAAGAGGAAAACCTCGAATTTCAATGCTTGCATAGTTAACCTAGAGTGTATTTTGAAATTTTAATGAAATGTATACAACGAATATCATTAAAACTTTGTAGTTAAAATTAGATCTTATATGATGCTAAAAACAATACTAAAATAATTATAAAGTAAAATGATTTTAATTATATTTTAAAATTTATTTCTTTGGTAACTGTTTACATTCTGTCAGTGGATTTGGTTTCAACCCTACTGTGCATCAGATTTTATTCGAATCCTGTTCTTGCTAGCAATGTGAAATAAAATATATGAAGTGGGTACATTGTTAGTTTTGTGTGAAATTACCACACACACACACACAACTACAGGAATTTAGTAACTATGAAAAGGTTGTTAAAGTAGATTGCCACATCTAGAAAATATATTCAGGATATTAAATCTATATTCTGTAGAATTATCACATCTACAGTGAAGTTTTCGGGTGTTGGGATATAAATTGCTTATGTTGGTTGTCCCTGTAAACAAACTAAACGAGACATGTTCTTCAGCATAAAATTCGTAAGCACCCTAACTCTAAATCATCTACAACAAGTTTCAACAAGAAGCAGACATCGAGTTCATTGGAAAGAGCTCTCGATATTCAGGGATTTTTTTTTATTGCTTTATGCAAACTGAATATCACTTCCTCTATCAAAGCCGACCGACAAGCTTGATGTTCGTAAGGTCGTACGTAACTGGACTATGGACAATGTAATGATTCAACGCTGCATTCTTTTCCAATCGGGTGGCAGAGGTTGAGCATGGTATATGCCAGACGAAAAATTTTATCCAAGAATATCTTCCTAATGGTTAATCAAATGTTGGTGTACTTGTTTGGGGTTGATTTTCACAGTATGGCTTGAGTCCTTGGCATGGATCCTGATAAAATGAACGTCGATAGCCGATACTGTACAATTCGGGTATTTCTGGTGCTCTGGCAATTGTTGGGAATTAAAGAAGATTATTTTTAGTAAAACAGAGCGCCATGTCCTGTTACACCTATGATGAATAGTGATATCATAATAGAACGTTTTCTCTCACTTGCTTAGATTTTTAACTTAAGCCTTCAAAGAAGATTGTGAAGAAGAGTTACCACGACGCTTGTGCGGGTCAGGAAACGCACAGATGAGTGAACAAAATTCCTAAAGTAGTAAATCTAATAATAAATTTAGTTTTCAAGTAAGCTCTGCTGTTTGGGAGACTATTTTGATTGTGTGTGGTGTTATTTTACACGTAAATAAGTTCTATTTAGTTAAAATTGTAAAAACTTTTCTATTATTTCGAGCTTATTGTTTACTCTCTTTCTTAAATAGTTCTATAATGTCTACAAAATCACGAACAATGGTTTTAAAATGCTTTATGATCTTGCTTGTTTCTCTTTTCTAATTTTCCGGAGACTTTATAAAACCAAACAATTTATATGCCCAGCTCAGATAATTCTTTTCCACGAGACATTACGACTTCCCTCATTAAAACAAATTAAATTCGGATATAATATTCCTTATAATACTATTGTTTATACATTTTTGCAATGCAAAGTTACTGTTTACAGATGATTTAAGAAAAACTATGATAATTTGGAAAACTGAAATGGTTTTGAATATAAAATGTAAGTGGCCATATATACATTTATGTAACATTGAGACTTCCAAAACTTTTTGTTGTGTTGAATAAATTTTTTTTCGTTCATGAATTTATTTGCGGAAATATAACTTATTTAAATTGTCTTAGTCTTGAAATTAAGCATTTCATGCAATGTATAATTTAGATGAAAGGTATTTTAAGTAGTCTTACAAATTTGAAACATACTGTATTCATTACTTTATAATAATGGGCCGTACAACAAAATATGATTATATAAGAGAACAAATGCACGATTTTTTTTTTACAAAAAAATTAAGAAAACTCCTTGCTTGCAACAACTACAATAAATTACACACAAGCAAATATTCTCTACGAAGTTTTCATTATATTTTAATTTGCGGATTTTACTCATTCAAAAGAAAAATTAAATAATGTACAGGTATTGAAATTTTGTAAAAATGCTTCCATTGGAATTAGAAACTTGAATTAAACACTTTTCAAAACATAAATTAGTTCAAAAACCTCATGTATCTAAAGTTAAAATAATCTAAAGTTCTCTCACGCATTTTTTTAAAAGAAAAAAATTAAGAAAAAAAGGAAGCCTTATTCAGGAAACAAATTGGTGTCAAAAATCTAAAGACATTAATTAAAATAGAAACAAGCGTAAATATTAAGGTATATTTTAGTCTTTTTTTCAGTATTTTCTTACTAACTTTAATGTGATTTAATAAACACATAATTATGTGTGACATTCCGCATATTTCTCCCCAAGGAGGTATTAGATAGCAAATTAATTGTTTTACTTCCTTTATACTTTTTATAGTAAGATGCAAGAGCAAAATTTAATGTCACTAAAAGAAAACTAGGGCCTCTAAAGCAAATGACTTCTACTTCATTTTTTTAGATAAAGAAAAATTTGTATCGCAGCTAATTAAACTCAAAAACATACCACCCATTTTTCCTACTTACCTTTCTAATTATCTTTTCATTTATATTTTCCTGGGAACTTTTATTCTCACCCCAAAAAGTTTATCTTTACAACACCCAATGGTAGTAATGAGACGCATACCCGGAATTTTTTTTTCTCCAATTTGAATACGAAGGTTAAAGGAAACGTCGACCTTAGCCTTGAACCTGAACTCTCCGAGACGGAAACAGCACCATCCCACTTCAGTAGCGTCTCCGGATGATGAATGTTTGTCCCCAAACGGGATTTGCGACCTAGTTTTCAATTCTTCAAAGAATTTTTCTGACTTCGTGACGGATTGTAATTGAAACCGGGTATTTATTCTCAGCGAAATCTATATTCTTTCATTGTTATTCGCATTTGTTACGGCAATCTGACTCATCAGGACGATGTGATCTTGTAGAAGGGTGTTGTTATTTTTAAAGGTTGCTCGGGGTCAGAAGCCTTTTTGTGGGCAGGATTTGACAGTTAATTTAGAACAGGTATAGAAATATCGACTATTAATTAGAAATGTGTTCAACAATAGTTATTTTTGATTTTAATTTGGTAGTTAAAATTGCTTTGTATGTTGTGTGTTTAAAAAAGGCATTGCGTTAATGAAAATATCATGACTCCAAAAACGATGTTACTTCCTTTAGATTATTATTTAAATTATAATGATAAATATAAAGGAGTTAGTTTTTTTTCTGTTTAGCATTAGTCTTCTAGAAAATGGAAAAAACTTCAAAGCACATGAAATTGTAAAATGCTTTCATAACAGTAAATTTTATTTAAAAAAAAGTGAAACAAACAAAAATAATTTTTAGTAGCAGTTTAATTTTTACAAAATGAATATTTATTAAATTCAAACACATAAAAACTAGTGCAATATTACTTTTATAAGGCAATGAATAAATAAAAACAATTTAATAGAGGTACTGAATTTTAGAGTTAAGTTTTCTGACACCGCATACAAACAATTCAATTATTCTTTTAAAAGGCTAGTTTGACAGGTAGAAGTTTTACATATAGCATGTTGTATTATTAAATCAAATGAGAAGATGAACATGTATTAGGTATTATGCATGTATATACATACATACATATATATACCAAAAAGAATTTATAAATAAGAATATTATAAGAACTTTTATCTATATTTAATTAATCAATGTAAATATGTAACTGAATTTTCAATTCAAAAGGTTAATTTATCATTGAAAAATTCATAAACAAAGAAGTTTTTCTTCAAACTTTGCTAAGCAACTCAAACACAAATACATGATGGAATATGGGCTGTGAAGAAGGAGCATAATGCCTGCTGAAATACGAGAGCATTTCTTATGTCAAAAATCGCAATTGAATCCTTAGGTCGACTAAACATGTTTACGGAATAGTTAAATGCTTGATTAAGGACTTACCCTGAAAAAAATGGTAGGACAGTACTCTTCAGAGAAGACTAGTTGCACAGCACAGTGCAAAGCTGATCGAGTTAAATTGCTGTCTTTATTAAACTACAAGAGACGGATATTACACGTCTATCGTAATAGGTGCTTGGGAGTTTTTCACGCTTCATCCTTTGAAACGGAATAACATGGTCCACTATCTATGAAAGTCAATTTGCCTGGTAGATATTAAATTGCTTTATGGTAATTTTACGCTATTGGGCTGTTAACTACGCAAATGCGTGGTACATTTTCGGAGTTTTCCTTTTCATGGAAAGTTTTCACCTTCTTGCATACATTCCTGTAACAACCTTTCTAAATATGGTTGAGTATCATCATCTTAGTTGAAAAATTTCATCTTATAAGAATGCCATTCAAAATAATACAAGGACCTATAAAATATATTAGTTTAATTAATGAGCTATATTTTCCCTCAAGTCATTGCGAAGCATGATTCAAAGTCGAAACAAATAACATTCCAGACCAATGCTCAATGTGATTTAACACTGAATATAATAGAATTTAAAGCTACTAACATCACTTATTTTTTATATCAGGAGTTAAATTTATTAAAGAATTGCAGTTTATTTCGAAGGCAGTTTTCTATAAGGAAGAATGCTAATTAAATTTAAACTCTCCATGACGATTCTTTTTTTGTTTTTTTCAACTTTATAAGCTTTGATATGTTTCTCATAAGTCACCATGCATTTCTTCTTTTGCAGTATTATTAATGGGTTGGGCAAGTTTGATTAATGATTACGGTTATGGAGAAGCAATAGCTCTCTTTCTCTAATCATTATCATGCAGTGTTCTTGATATGTCTCAGGGACATTAATTCTTAGAACTTTTTGGATTCTCAGCTTATACCGAATTTTATGTTTGTGATAGTGCTAAAATCGCCTGAGAAAAACTAAACTTATAAGTTAGTTATTTAAAAACATTATACTAAAGAAAAAGAGGAAAATTACAAAAATCTGAGAAGGCAAGACAAAAAATACTTTCGTATTAAAAAAACAGCTTATATGGATGAAAAATTTAGTAATCTTGAGACACTAAAAACACAAAGATTCGAGAAAATTTTACTCGCTTTTCCTGTCCCAGAACTATTGTATGTAAAAGGTGATGGAAATCTCACAAGAGATTGATATAAGGTGCTAAAAAGATGGAGTGAATTCGTTAGAGACCTTTTGCTTGTAAGCTATCTCCTAAGGAAGGAGGCTGATCAAATTACCACTACAGACATTGAAAACGACCCAAATTCCAGAAAATAATCATCAAATTCATTGTAGTTGATACATTTTGGAAAAACTATTGAATATAATATTCACAACTTTCACATTTCTATTGATTTTAAGGCGATTTATCATAGCATTTTTTATGTCTGGATGCACTTAGGATATATCTATTCAGCGCTACAAGGAGCGAATGTGATGGCATCTTATACAATGGGTACCCAGAGGGCTTGCCATCTTCGCCCCGAAAGTGAAGGGATAAAGTAACACATACAGAGAGAGAGAGAGCGAGAGAAAGGAACATCCATATTCCAACCAGGATTTCAACCCGAGACCTACTGCTTTGAAGTTAGGGACGATCGATGGCGGAGTTAACCATTCCGCCATCGGCCGGTTCTTATGATAGCATTTAGCGCGATAAACTGAAGCAATGAACAGATTTAAGTTCTCTAGAAAACTGGTTGACCTCTCTAAAATGACACTAAGGTGAGTGAATTGGAGAGTTAAAATTATGTCTGATTTATCAGAGGCATTTTATACTGCAAGGGGTTTGAGACAAAGTGATGCCCTTGGATGCATGTATTTATTACTAATGTTGAAAAGTTATCAGAATTGTATCTATAGGCACTAATTTTCAGAGATCTTCACAGATATTGACATACGCTAATGACAGAGACATTATTAGCAGAAATAAACAGGTGATCTTAAGCGATGTAGAGTCTCATTTCTCTAGAATTATGCTGGAGATATTGATCTAACCATGAATTAGGGTAAAACAAAATTTATGACTCTAACAAGTCGAGCACATAACTCTTTTCAGCTACTGGTAAAATCTTATAGTTTTGATAGCTTTGATCAGTTTATGTACCTCAGTACAATCAATTCGAATGATAATTATATTAAATTTGTAATTGATAATAGATTTTTCACAGAACTAATAAATTTTACTATGGATTAACATTTGGCTCTCTTTTTATCACTGAATGAATACCTACTAACTGAGATTATGTACTAAAATGACGATGATTTGTTTTAAGTCAGATATAAATCATTTATCCAAGGCTATTGAAAAGTTCATTTACTAAACTGTATTTCGTATGAATTCAAACAAGGATGAAATGAAGGAAAAGCATGTAGAATCTTATTGAACGTTTAGCAAAAAGGGTTCACTATAGCTTAGTGGTAGGACACTGCTCTTCAGAAAAAAAGGTCCCAAGTTCTATCCCAGCCACTGTTGAACAACGAGAGATGGGTGTTGCTTTTGTGCCATTTGCATGTAAGTCTGTCTGAATAGGTGCTTGGGGTTTTTCCAGGTTTTCTCCTTTGTGACACATAAATATGGCCCTCTACTATTAAAAGCCTCCTGGAAGACAATTAAGCCTTGAGTGTTAAAATAATCATTTGACAACCCACAATGCAGCGTTTAATGTTTGTTCAAAATGTTTGTTCAAATTGCAGTTTCTGATAAGATAATTTTAAAAATTGCAACCTTTTTACTGAGCTGCTTTCTGGACGACCCTCTTTTCTAATGGAAGAAAATACAGCTAAGAACATGTTAGACCAAAATCCTTTTTAACCACATAGGAGATTGCAGGAGGATTTGTTTATCTCAACACATCATTTAGGACCATATCCGGAAGCTAGGATAAGCATGGAAGAATTCAAAATAAAGGACATTTGTGCTCAATTAGAATTTGAACAACCAAGTCATCATGTACAGATATCTGCTTGAGTGGTACAAAATCGAAATCTTAGTGGATAGGTTGATTACAGGGGATAGAGAATGAATTACTCTTGAAAACCAGGTGAAGCAAAGGGAGCCGGAAAACCCCTGCCTTTTCCAACTGTGAACCTAAGTGGAGTCTGAATACAAGAATGTTGTATACATGGTAGGATATTCAAGGATCAATAAATTTCGAGCTATTGAATAAAATGAAACTTAATTCCGGAGCAAATGATTAATTTATAACAGCATTTCAAGAAAATAGGTAGGCGATGTTCAATACGAAGAAAATCATACAGCTTCATAATTGCGCTAGGTCTCATGCGTTTTTGAGAACTCGTCAGAAGCCATCAGAGCAAGATGGAGGGATTCTGCTTACATCCATCATACTCCCCATAACCAGCGCCCTCTGGTTATCTCTTGTTTCTGTTATTGCATTATTTTATGACGGGCAAAAGGTTAAAAAAATTAAGAAATCAGATTAGCATTGATTCAAATTTCAATTATTTTAATCTGAGCTTGAATATTTCAGAAATAGTACACACAAATTGCTCTAATGTTTGCAAAAACTCATAAATAACGATGGAAATTACATTATTCAATTAAGTTTGCCAAGATGTAGCTTGTGCTAATTATATTTAATATGTGTTTTCTGCAAAACGAGGACAGAACTCTTCCTGATAAACCATGTATATATATTCTCTGAGTTAAATATTTGTGTCACAGTTTTCTCCCAGGGCAAATACTTTGTGCACGTGCACAAATATGCATAAGCTCTCACAAGTACACCCATTATATACATATGTACACATATATGTGTGTATGTATATTTTATACAAATGGAAGACATTTGGCCATTAAATCATTAGCCTTGATCTTGCTTTCCAATTATTAAGAACAAAATAATTGTTAGATAATGATACATTGCTTTCATTAGTATGTTTTTTTATCTACGTCCAGAGTTAAACTGTCCAAAGTTTAAAAAAAAAAAATTCCGACAGAAGAGCTTATAAGACGATTTTTTTTTCAATATAGCATTCAGATAAATTTTGCTAAGTCAGAATGTGAAATAATGCCTCGGCTATAGAATGAAAAAATTTGAGTGTAAATACTTATACAGGTTTAGAATAAATGATTTATTAATTCTGACAAATCTCCATTATCAACTGCATTACTTTTACACGTATGAAAGATATGTGAAGAGAGCTACAATCTCCTCAAGTTTACATTGTCTATTCCTAAGTGACAGAATAAGTCTACTATCTTTCCAATCAGGTTAGTACCAGTCAAGAATGGGGAATAAGCAAAAAGATTTTTTTTCTTGAATTTGCTAGCTATTCGTATGTTGTGGCTAATCAATGCTCTTTCAGAAGAGAGCAGGGAAAAGAAACACCGTGCAAATTAAGCATTTTGTGTAGCAATATCAACAATTCAATGATACCAGATAACAAGGATGTTCTGTTGTGTGCTACAAAATGTGAAGAATGAGTACCATTATCGTTTCCACTTGTGTCGTGTCATCAAAGATGACCCATAATAAACATTTGTAGGGGGTGTATAAACTTCGTGAATTTGTGGTTCTTTTTATGTTTGTTTTATGTGCATATGAGTAATATATTTGAAAATATAGTCTTTTCAAAATTAAGGAATAATCTATGTTATATATATATATATATATATATATATATATATATATATATATACATATGTATATATATATATATATTATACATTCAGTAGCTACCTAATAAAATGTTTTAAGAAATCGATTTGGTGCAAACCGGTTTTAAGGAAATAAAATCAAAAACATCTTTTAAATATCTTACGAAATATACAAACCTTATAAAAAATAAACAATAACCATAAGTAGAATAACAAATTATTTTGTTTTTCTCATTTCTCTGGTAACTTCGAATAATTTGTAACAAAACCTAATCAAATTGAATGAAATATTTTAAAAAAAGATAGCAGAACTATGATATCAATAAATATTTATTATGCGGTTAACCTGTCAATCTGTCATGTGTTCGTTTCATCGGTTCATGGGTGGGATTCTTTCCTTGAATTTGGATGTTTTTAGAAATTATGAATCCACTTTAAAATATATAAATAGTTGTCGATTCCATCTTTGTAGTCAAAAACTGATAATAGAATGACAATCCAAAACCCGACAAATTGACAACATAAAGGTAATTTCTAACAAGAAAACCGTCGCCATAGCTTAACTGACGTATTCAGAATGTAGATAACATGACCTTAATGGTTATAAAATGAAATACTTAAAAAATGTATACGTCCGAGCTTACATTAATTTCATACTCAGCTTATTAGAGTACCTCACTTGTATAACAATGGATATTCAAATTCATTGTCCGTGGAATGTGTCTGTGATTAGACAAACGGTTGTGAATCTCAAAAATAAAATAATATCTCGTATTAATTTAATACCATCCATACCATTTTGTTACACTATTTTCTAAGAATTAGGAAAAACACTTTCCATACAGATTATTGAAAATAATGAGAATTAAGACATGAAAATTTGATTTGTCACTGATGCTTATAAGAGCTGAGAAACGCAATAAAAAGTAATGCAGAAACTAAAAACCATCAAATGTATCTAATACGCATAATCCCCGATTATATTTCTTTAATTACCAATTTCAAAGCGTATATTGTTTGTTATGAATATTCAGTTATAAAATATACATAATAGATTCAAATTCACTGTAGGAAAATTAAATAAACGATTGAAATTGTTTTTCACATAAATTATTGGACTTTGGGACTTGATTAAATAATCAAATATTTCTCTTTGATTCATTTGGAAAAAGCAGAAAAAATCAACATTAATAAATGCTTCATGGTCACTCTTCACACATTAGATCAATTTTGCTTAACTTGCATTTTAAAAAGTGGATTCGAGATTATAACAAATATCTAATATATTAATAGAACAGTTTAAATTATGATCTAAATATCATAATTTTACTTGTTTGGTGACAAACTTTACCTATTTTTACCGATTTGGCCAGAAAATGTGGGATACTTTATCTCTAAAATCATTTTATTTATGTAATTTATGTAATGAATTATGTTGAAATGCTTATATATATATATATATATATATATATATATATATATATATATATATATATATATATATATATATATATATATATATATATATATATATATATATATGAGTGTGTGTGTGTGAGTGAGTGTGTAAGTGAAATATTTAACACAAGAGAGCTTATATGAAGGCTTTCAGTTAAGATTAGCTAAATTAGTACTTACGTGTTAGCCTGATTATTTACAGGAAAAAAATATGTCGTCAAATGTTACAATTTTTAATCCTTTTATCGAATTGTGAAGATAAAAAACAAAAGTGTTAAATTATACCATCATTCAAACAAATAGATAAAAACTTTTTTTTTTATTTTTATCCCAATTTCTTCATAGACATGATTGCAGAAAATATTAAAATAAATTTAAGACATACATAAGCTAAAAACTAAAACTATATATATATATATATATATATATATATATATATATATATATATATAAAACGTGAGCTTATGAAATAGCTTAGGTGGTGCAGTCTCTGCATTGCAATATCTGGCTCTAAATAGCATTAAAATGATATTTATTGAATATTACGGTTGATTCTATAATATATCATTTCTATGTTTTCAACAAGGCATGGCAAACATTAGCAGTCAATATGTTTCCCAATTCCATACATAAAAATTTGCTTTTCAGAAAAATCCGGTAGAAGTTTCTAAGTGAAACAAAACAATCAATGCCTATATTTTAAAACCTATACTATCTTATACTTTGCCTATTTTTTTCTCTTAAATATTTAATTTTAAGCAATTTTTTAATATCAGATGTCTATTTTATTGTGGGAGACTCCACAAACATGTTTTTCTTGTAAGGTATTGTAATGTCATGTTTACAAAACTTCAAAATTTTAAAAATAAGCTTTAAATCTAATAATACATTTTAACTTTTTTATACATATATTGGTTTAATTTATGATCATAAGCCTTGCAAATTCATAATACATTTACAACAATATGCATTCATATACATGTCAAACATAATTCCGTGACTTCAATGCAAAATAAAATTTGAACTTCAGAAAATAGTTATGTAAAATGACTCATTGATTTTACTCTGTTGAAATAAAAAAAACGAATCACTAAATGCGTTGATAACAAATTTTCACGAATTTAAGTCATTAAGGGATGGCACATCATGAAAATGAGCGTCATAGATTGAATTCTAATTTTTTGTCTTAAAGATAGATAAGCAACTACTATACTAAGTTGTATTAAGTGACCTCAGGACATAATTTACTAAATGAAGTGAGAAGAATTATTGTCCGGCTACGTGCAAGTTGAAATCTTTCAGGCGTGGCTAACTTTGGTTTTTCTGTGCTTTTTGGACTGTGAATTTGTATTTTTTAACACGAATTCCGTGTCTATAATATTTATCGAAAAAAGGTCTTGGATGATTCTAGTTTGAGACTAATGCTATCGAGTTAAAATTTGAGAAACAAGGACAGCCAATCTTCGTATTCTACTGTCCTCAATGACAACAATCATTACTGCTGTTGTTTGATTTACTCTATGTATCTTGAGTTAGTACTTATATATTAGAAGACAATAATTTTCTTATTCATATTTTCATAACATACTGCTACAATGATTTGAAAGATTGCTCAAAATTATTTTTTGATGCCCAGTGTTTGTAAGCCAAACAACTGAAAACAGTTGTAAAACTCAATTTATATCAACAGCGTTTTGCTTTCAGAAGGAATTTTTTTAGATAGTATAGTACATTCATATTTGAAAGAGGTGAAATAGAGAAACTTTCTACAAAGTTTAAGAAAAAAATGTTTATTTATTTTTTATTTTACGTTTTTGGCATTTATATGAATGATAAAAAGACCTTAAGATATACATTATACATTACTGTTTTGCTCATATAAATTTTCGGGATTTTGTCTATTTTTTACCTGTTGTGACAGTTAACTTCGTGAAATAGATGGCTTGACATTGAAAATTTGTTTGGACTTTTAGAAAATTCTGTGGGTGTCAAACCTCTCTTTGAGAGCGGATGTTTGTAAAAATTTGACCTCTCTTTTAATTGTAGATCGCAGTCAAATCGGCTCTTGTATTCAAAAAATTGCCCTAGGGAGTCAAAGTATTCAAATTCTTAAGATTTAAGATAGGAATTCTATTTTGCTTGATATTAGAACTTATGATAGTAATCCTTACTTAGTTGAACACATTTTGAAATGAAGAATTGTTTTTCAACTGAAATATTTAAATATTAGAATTATATACTATGAGATATATTATTCTGCCGTAGCACTAGATTGAATTATTAGGCAACTGATGGGAGTTGCACAAAATTTTACTCATATAAAAGTAACAGAAAAAGAAAAATTTACTCAAACACTGTTTTAAATGAGAGAATAATGTAATTGCAATGCTAATATGAAAAATTTAAAATTACTCTTTCTTCTTTCCTTAACTTAGCACACATTTTTAATTCAGAAAATTATATTTTTATCAAGGCAATACACGAGAATAATAAAGTTTTACTGCTTTTGTGTCAACATTAACCTCCTTTTGTTTCAATTAAAGAATATAAAATCAATTTATGATCAACTGATTACTTTTTCTTTAACATAGAATGCTTTTGATTTTTTTTCTCCAACAGATTAAATATTTAAATCTAATATCGCCCATCAGTAGGAAGGTATTTTCTGCTTGATGGGGATTGGATTTAGGCCAGCGAGCCTTCGCAGAGTTTACGACCGTGACCTTAATATTCAAGCTGGGATTCGCGTCGTTTCACCAACTCCAAAAAAACATGTTTTTATCTTTTTAGAAGAGAATTTAATTTTTTTTTATGAGAGGGGAATAAAAAATGAAAGATATTGTTGATTACAAATTGGTTCAAGGGTGTGTTTCTTGAAATACCAAATGTTCTCTTTAATTTAGCATTTTTGTTTTAAAATATCTATACTTTTAAAAAAGTCACAATGTTACACTTGTTGCATTGAATTATTTTCTCAATGAGTAATATTATCTTGAAATGCTTTTCGCTATCGTAAACAGAGAGTGAGGAAACAGACCTGAAATTGAATATGGACTTCATTCTAGTGGTCAAAATAATTACTTCCAAGATTATTTTGTATGAGAATTTTAAATGCTGATTAGAAATCTGAAGATTCATCAGAATAAAGAAATTCTTCACAGACTCACGCACTCGCGCGCAATCACACTCACACTCACAGGGTATTTCATACCACAATTTACAAAATCGTTATTTCTGTGTACAGAATGGGAGAGTCTGTATTACCTATCCGTCTACACATACATACACAAGGGGTACTATTTTATCTGATTTGACTTAAAGTCTTTTAGGTGAAGTGAATATCTGGAAAGTGTCATATATATATATATATATATATATATATATATATATATATATATATATATATATATATATATATATATATATATATATATATATATATATATATATAGTATAAAAGTAGGATTTTTATGATTCAAGGTTATCAATGCTATCGACAAGTTTTTCAAATTTCTAAGACAAATAACTTATTTTTAACTGAATGAAGTTAACAAATACTTCATATGGAGAATTTATTTTTGTTTATATTCTCGCAATCAATGTTTGAGTTTTAAAACATGGCTTTAAACACCTCAATATTGCAAAATGAAACAGAAATCTTGAAGGAAGTACAAAATACACAATTTTTAATCAGAAATATTAAATCAAGCTCAGGTTTCTTTTTATCCATGTTTGATTAAATACTTAAAAGCATTTTCTTGCGCCAAACTACCTTTATTTATTATAAAAAAAGTACCAGCATTAGTATTAAAATTATGTAGATCAGATCAATTAGTAATGTTATTCTGAATGTTAATATATGATTGCTTATTAAAGTAACATTGTGATTAAGTCTAATGTAATTATTATTATTGCAAAATTTACTGTTACTTTCTCACAAATCACACATTTTTCAAACATTATTTCCGTTAACTATTTTCTATTGCTAGAAAAAAAGTAGTAAATTTATAAAAATATCAAAAATATGTTTGATTGAATAGAATATTATTTTCTATTCATTAGTATGTCTGATTTACAAAAAGCATGTTTATACATTAAAGATATAATAACATAAGTCATTTTTCTCTTTATATATCAACAATGTTTTAGTTTTGAAGCATTAGGAAGATCTATTGATCAGAATAATTTGACTAGAAATAATGTATTTAAGTTAACTAAACATATTGTATAATTACTAGACATAATGTAATTTTACCTGAAGATACATAAAGCAATTGTAATTCGCTTAGTTAAATGAAAAAATATTGTAAATCATACCAATGTATAGAATTTACAAATTATGATATCGTAATTAAGGGGCATGAATATACACCATCTACTGAAGCTATTATAAAAAAGTGAAGTAAGTGTTCATCTCTTTTGTCTGCAACTTAAAAGTTCATCATAAATCTGTCTGAAGTATCGAGTTGTGCTTGTGAAGTTTTCTTAGAACAAAAGTAATATGCAAAAAATTAAAAATGAATTCATTTGTCTGCAATTATTCTTTTTAAATAAATTCGTGAACGACTGTACTTTAATGATTCGGAACTTTCGGAAATTCACGAAATTACTCATACTTCCATCTTACGTATTTGAGAGATTTAAGAATAAATTTTGTAGTTTCGATGATGGACACCCATAGATCCCATTTAGAAAACTGAGATAAAATTTATGTTTGGATTCTTTTTGACGTTCATCCTTTGAAGTTTTTTTCATTTTTTATTTCTATTTGGTAATACTTAAATGTAACGCGTGTGTAATTGAAATGTAATTTTATATTAATTATAACTTGCTATTTATAATACCAATATTTTATGCGAGGAATTACTTTATGTTAACGCATGTTTCGTAAATTAGTATCTTGATTTTATTTTCTCCGTTAACGATATAACTAAAATTAGCTTAAAAATGTTTGAAACTTTGCTCAGCAAGCATGATCAACGCATGTCTGTAAAATACAAGTATGCAGCTCTTAACGACACAAATCCTTAAACACAAATAAAAGAATCAAAGAAAGAAAATGTAAAAAGATATTAGTAATTAAAGAAAAGCAAGTTTTAGCTTTGAATGTAAAATCCGTAGAAATGCTCAACAAATACATACAAAAAATTTTCTTAAACTCTAACATACTATTTAATGAATATTTCTTTGAAAGTGTTTTAACAATAAGACGTTGCATAACCTTTCAAAAAAGTTATTGCTTAGGTAATAGTTTATTTACTATAGTTTTCATTTCCTATTATTTAAATTATAATACATTGAAAAAGTCTTATAAGACTCATTTGAGCAGTTAGAAATCACAATTAACTGAACTATGAATTGTTTCAGTGCTGCCATCTAATGTGTTAAATTCATAATATTTAAATAAATGACAATTTTTAATAACATTTAAATAAATTTTTTTATTAAAATTAAAGTTAATAGAATCAAAACTTTTTGAAGTTAATGCAAAAATTAGGGTTTTCAATATTCTTGAATTATTTACTGTTAAAATTCTTAATATTAAAATAATCTGAAATAAATTAAGTTGGTCTGTTTCCAAAGAATATACCTCTGTACATTAATGTTTCTTTTTTGCTTAAATTAAGTTACATTAGTATTTGAAAGTGTTATAAGAGAAATTCACATCAAGTAAAAGTGTACAGTTTATTGTTCTCTCGTTTAAAATATCGATTTAAGTGAATGGTATAGAGAGCAGTGTTTTTCAACTGGATTTAGGCCAAGGACCGATAAAATATTTCGGTATGCTCTCTCGGACCGGTAAATTTAATAATTAGACCCATTAGAATAATTTTTTCAAGTAAGCAAATAAGTCAAAAATAAGTTTTAAAGAACAATTATTGAATAAAAGTGACTTTAGAAATTATTACGATAGATTTTCAGCGTTCCAGCTATCAGCTCCAGTTAAATACTCAAGGTAGACAGGGGCACACTAACTGGTACATTGCCGTACACTAAGTGAACGGTAATTTATGAAATGCGATTAGATACATAATGCCATTTATTATATTTTCGTCATTGATCATATTATTTTCTAAACTAGCAAACTATGGTTATTCTAATGTAGGTGCTATATTATCTTCGCGGATAGGGGCCGATCTAAAGCAGTGAATTCTGTTAAAGATAAAAGAATAATTATTAACAATATGGAATGCCATTTATTATTCAATAAATAGGATAGACATTTTAATCGATATGTTTTGAGAAATCCTTAAAATTATTATTCCTCACTTTACTGATTACTTTTCACTCTATGTCAATGATAAAATGGGATTGTAATTATGTCTGTTCTATAAGGCTGAACAGAATGGGTGTTAAGGTAACCTCTTTGCTAAAGTACACTCATGTCCATAAATTAATGATAATTCAGAATCACGCAGAAATTGAACTCTAATATAAAAATTTTCGATGTAGAATTATCACACACATCTTGAAGAATAACATGCAAATTACAAGAAACCACCAGATGGCGCTGATAGTACGTAACAATGACGAGAGTGTAAGAGCGGGTTATATAAGAAATGGTTGCAAAGAAGTAAAATTGTTCACAAGCACTTTGAAAGCCTTTCAATGCAATAACTGCATAGTTATGGCATAAAGGAAGTATTTGAATGATGTTTTACGTGGTAGAATTATCAGCCGTCTGGAATGTGGACGTACCCAGCTGGAAATATCCGAGGAACTTGGAATCATCCAGAATGTCATCTCCAGGCTTTGGCAACGGTTAAGAGGATGATAATATGAGTAGACGTTATAGCCTGGTCAACATCGAGTTAAAACGCCAAATGAGGAACGGTATTTTTAGCAGTTACTGACAAAAGAAACAGACGGAGCACAGCATCAGACCTGTCTCGTCAGCTCTCTTCAGATACCGGTACGCTAGATGTTACAAGGCCATCCCACCCTAAGGTATTCGGCAGCGAAAAAGTGACTGATTGCGGACTGTAATCCGCCGGGAGAGCACTCGGCCCATGGTTGATCAGAGGCCGAAACTCCGGCTTCCAATCCACTGTCAGCAACAATATCTGCGCTGGCCAAAAAGTTCATAGCACCCTGGTGTGGTCCGAGTCTTGCACGCAGATCGGCCGCCAGCAGCCTGCGGTCCACCCATCGATAATTTGATACTCAGCATGTACTGCCTGTATTGCATCGCCTAGGGGGCATACTATGTATTAACCACCACACCAACCAAGTTATATTGGTTTTTGTAAGTAGGCTCTTTTCTTAAATTTGCTCCAGGGAGTAAAAATCACAATTTTTATTAATGATGTCAAACATATAGCATCTTTTTTGCTCTTCACCTTTGGTGTTTAATAAATAGACTTTACAAATAAATCACCTTTGTTTTGCTTTTGTCTCTTTCTTTACCTGAACTTGCAGTATACTTAATTTATGGACACGAATGTACTTAAACTTACACTTAAAAATAATTTAGATTTTTATCAATGCAAGGAAGTACTTTATTGTAATATAAAGTTAAAATATATATAATTATAAATAAGCTAAAATGAATTTATTACCTCATTTATAGTTATATGTTTTATTTTGTATGTTATCTCTTTATGGCACCTTGTCCCAAAACTCCATTACCTTCCAAACTCACTCAGAAATCATTGCATTAAATGAGACTTTACGTTAAATGTTGTTGTTATATAATAACCATCATGGCCTTGTAATTTAGTAGTAGGGAGTAAGCAGAAGACCCCTCCAAGACAAGCCACCAAAACTTTACATGGAAGACATTGTGAATATGATATAGTACTTGCCGTGCCCTCTGATGGCAGTCCCTGGCACTGGAGAACCCATATTTGAATTGAGCTCTCAGTTAGTTTTGCTCTTGAGTTATTCGCTTTTGAGACAATACAATACACTTCTATGTCCGTCGATCTCTTTCAATTTAATATTTTGCCTTTCTGCATTTGTCTTGATGCACGATGCGTATGGTAACAAATCTTTTGATATCGTACCTCTAGAAATGCTCAAGAGTTGGGGTTTTCGGTCACACTAATTCCAGCTAGACGGGCTCCTAAAATTTGGCCTCTTTGAATATCAAAGATATCCGACAATTTAAGCTTTTGAAAAAAATCTAAAACTCATAGAATTTAATAAATCTACTACATACTACTAAAATATAAGTTTTTCTTATAAAAACAGGTAGCTATTATTATATTTTTATACTTACAAGGAACATTGCAAACTCTCACTTTTATTCACAAATATTTCCATTATTTTAATGACCATCTGAACTTTATAATGAAGATGCGATGTCAGGTTGTTACTTTCTTCCTTTTGAGTGGTTCTTTTAAGCAGTATTGGATATATGAAATTTGCTCAGCATTCACTTTCTTAGCTGAAATTGATATTATATATGAGAGAAGCAAAATAAGTAGTGGGTGGGTATAGGTTGCAAATGTAATAATTGGTTATGGATTTGCCAATTTTATATAAGTATTATGAAAAGACACTCTGCTCTTTGATGAAATAGTTCATAAAACTATTGAAAAAGTAAACATGTAAATCCATGGATTTCATAACATGTAGGTCAAACTGATAAATATATAAGAATAGGGATCTGCTTTGTATTGAATTAAATCGTTGAAATTGCCACTTATTTTGGATGAAAATTTTGATTCGCTTTCTAATGTAGAATTTTGTATGAGGTATATTTACGACTTTGGCTTATGATGACGTTAGTGCTGTCTAAGCAAATGGGTATTAGCTAATTCAAGATATTTTATACTGCTGTGGTCTCTAAACCAATTGAGAATGAGAAGTTTTGGGTCTTCCAAAATTAATCTTTGAAAATCTTTTATACGCTGTCCTGTAGAGATTGTATTTGCTAGGAGTGCTTCTTGCGAATCTGACCAGATGCTTGCTGTTATATTTGGTAATTCTCTTGATATTTAATAGCTTCGAGAATAGCTATCATTTCAGTTTAGAATACTGAATTATTTTTATAAAGTTTGTTATGACATTCTGTTATTCGTTAATTACGTTGCAGCAGAATAAACATTCGAAATTGTGAATAAAATATCAATTTGATTGCATTCGATATCTCAATAAGGGTCCTACACTTAATGTAGTTGTATGAGCAACTATGAGGTACATACCCTTATATTTCTAGTTCGAATCGACGTTAACTTAAGCGGGATTAGGTAAATTTTTGACATAATAAGGATTGTAGCTGTAAACTATCTTCAAGGCATGCGACAGCAATTCTTCAACAAAATAATACAATAGTATATGTGCTGTACATCGTGATTTGACTTTCCTCGTAACAGTGTGTATTTAACTGTTTCCCTGGTCTACACAATCTCCAGACTTCTTATTAGTTAAAACATATGTTCATAAATTACTGATAGGCTGACTTTCCATCTCTTTCCAGTTACTACTGTTGATGAAGAATAACATAGGATTGAAGTAATATTGAATTGCTCCTTTTTATTATCCAATGCCAGTGAGACTCCATTTCAAACCGAGTAAGGTTGTATTAACTGTCAAGGGTGGAAACTTCCTACAAGTGATGCATTCCTGTAAACTTCCAAACTGCAGCACATTCTGCATTCGTACCATACTGTTAAATAAATGTTTTGATTACTTTTCTTCATGGGGTTGTAATTTTAATAACTAGCAGTATATATGTTAAATATGCGTTAGAGAATACACATGGACATGTAGAATATAGATCATGTGTATTTGTGGTAGAATCTCTTTAAATGAATAAGTTTCTAGTTTTCCTCAAAAAACCATGAATTTTCATATGTGTAACAATATTTGTTCTGTGCACTAGCTTTCTTTTTGATAAATAACAATAGATAACGTTAAAATAATAGGTAATATTTTCTCTTTATGAAATGAAAATTCTGACCCTACAAAGATCATAATGAGCAATATTTTCCTTTATTAACAGAAAATCATGGAAGAAATGATTTTGCATGATTATTTTTAACTGAATCACATTGAATATATTTGGGATATATTTAAAAATATAAAGCAACTAGCCACAATTTTGACTTAAGGAGACTCTCTTGTTCACTCAACTATTTTAAAAGAGCAATATCTTTCATTCTCGAATAAACTGATTAATAACATCCATATCATTGTGTACATTGTATAACTTCTGCAGAAAATCATAATTCAAAATTCTCTTCATATGACAAATTGACACAGCCCTTTATTAATTTTAAGAATGTTCCAGTCTTTAATGTCTCTGAATAGTATGTAATAATTCTTTTTAACCACTCTTTATATTTTTTATGTGCTGCTCATTCGATTTTAATTTTCTAATATTTTATTTTTAAACAAGTTCACATAGTTACGATTTTTCTTAAATTTTAAAAAATGTATTTAAATTAGCTATGTTAAGATTGAATTAAAGTGTGTATAAGTCATTTTATAATTAGAAATACCCATTTACTATCGAAATTTGCAGTTTTCCGCTAAGTCTTTTTAATTGTCTGTTTCGATTTAATTACCTACTGTCTTCTAGTTATCTGATTTTCTGAACTGGATGACTTTTACAATACAGTTTAATATCACTAATTCATCACTAACTTTCACTTTTGCTTTAATTATAGCAATTTTTCATGATACTCTACATTAACTATTAATTGAGTCCATTCTATTTTCCTTTACTTTAATTGTTTTTAATTACTATTTTTATAGCCTTAATATGTCACCTTAATTTTGAAGCTTTTAATTATGAAATTCAGGGTTTATCGTGGCATACTGTTGGAACAGATTTCTACAAAGCATAAGGTCATAGGATCGATCCCACCACAAGCAGAGGAGGGGTGTTGCATTGTTAACTTGTGCATGTACATTTGCCGAGATGTGTGCTTGGGAATTTTCTGGGTTTCCTCCCTAGCGACACAAGAGCACAACCCATTAAATATAAAAGTCTTTTTGAAAGGCAATTTATGTGGTGGATATTGAATATCTCTTACAACGGCCCTCGACTACTAGGATGTCCAGTACGCGGTGTCAAATATGAGATATATAACAATTTCCATTTTAACTGCTTTTTAGGACAAAAAAGTATTCTGTTGTTACTTCCCCACACACAGTTAATCAATAATAAAAGTAAATTTCAAAACTGAAATTTAAATTAAACCATATGTATACTTTTTTATTTGTATTTTTTAGGTTTATTTTCTAAATTTTGTTTAGTTATTCTTTGAAAGCTTTCATTTATAACTGTCCACAAATTCTCCTTCTTCGATATTTTACAATTCTAAGTAATTGGAATTGAGTTCTATATTTTTATAATAAATGAATAATGAATAAGAAATTAATAGTATGTCAGTTTATACTGCGCACATTAAGTATGCAAAATATAAAAAGTATTTTTATGGCATACTTAATGCGCAATGTAAACTGACGTACAATTCAAAAATAAAAAATATTTTTATATTTGGCATACTAAAAAGAAAAAACATACATAGAGGTAAAAGGTGCACATAGAAATTTTCTTAGAAATCTAATTTGCTTGCAAGATTTGTCTGTAAAGAGTTCATTTAACTCTTTTGAAATGTTTACTGTGAGCATGTTCAAATATCTCTTTGCTTACCTTTTATTATTTTTTTTCTCAAATCCTTATTGACTCGGCAAAAACAGTAAAAATCATTTAGTTTATTTTTTTCAAAATTAATTACCCGTACTTGCCATTTCCGATTTATAGTTTTCATAAAAGATTTTGCAATCGCTACTCTGACCAAAAATGTTTTGTTTGAGTAAATCCTTTCAAATTTCATGTGTCGATACTAAGTACTATAGATTTTCCTACAGCTCAGCAGTCATTTTTGCTATATTGTCTTCCTTATGGCGGTCACAATTTTCCTAAATAAGCGTCTGCCTCTGGCCATGGGTTAAGCTTTTCTTCCAAAGTTATGTTTCTCAGATATGGTTTTGCAAAGACCATTGTATGCTATCATGACCTTCGACACTCGACTTTTGATGTCTCCAATGGATGTGTCACTGAAGTTAAGGGTGGGTGAACCAACCCCATAAATACTGACTATCTGCCATCTTTGAAACTCTCCTTTTAGTTTCATCTGAAACGAAATTAAACAAAAAATAGTGCATAATATATTCTCATTTGTTAGTCAGATATCTTCAAGTGCATTGCGAATGCCATTTCTTCTTCGATAGATCGAGAAATTAGCTAATTGGTGTGAACTTGGACATTCAATATTTTTTTTTTTTTTTTTTTTTTTTTTTTTTTTTTGTAGCATAAGACAATAAAGTGCTGCTTTTGGACAATATTTCTTAACTTCTAGATAATGGCGATGATCTACTCTTTGAAAAGGCTGACGTTGGTCTTGACTTTCACCTCGATTTCCTCGAATAAGTTCGAATTTCCCTGCAGTGGTGTGATTTCAGAAGCAGCTACTTTTTTTAAAATTAATGCTGTACTCATTGGGCAGCGTTGACTCTTGACTGGGAAATGTATGCAACTGGTGTATTTCGTCGCATGGTTCTTTCCATAGCTTTCACAGTTCGGTGGTTCCGTATTCGGTTTCTTGCACTCATACCTAAGATGGTTCCTACCACACTTCAGCATGGACGATTATGCTTGCTGAATCAACGTTTCAGAATTCCTATGTGCAATTTTGAAACATTGACAACGATAGCACTAAGTGACGGGCATTTCTTTCACATGTTTAAATTTTTCTGTTAGATAATGCATTCACACACATGTTTGAGATTAAAAGCAACAATGTAGAATAAAAACTGTTAAAAACGTATTTAAATGAGTCCTATACTACTACATGCCGAAATATCTGTTTTCAGCAATGCTTTACGATTATTTTAGTCAACCCCTGAATGCACAATATGGATAAAGAGAATTTTATCCATAAGCGCAAATGGATATTTATTTAATAAAATTCATTGGAAAAAGTGCTAATAATCAGAAATATTAACCAAAAAAGTATTTTGTTTCTTGAGACAAGCAATTTTTCTAAAAGGAAGAATATAGATGATTCAAATGAGTACTGAGCAATGCAATATAAAATATGTTAAACCAGAAATATTTTAAAAATTTTATTACTCATAAAGTCAAAAGTGGAATTTAATGTTAATAAAATCCTTTGATGGCTTTGAATAAGGAAGCTAAAATTGAAATGGCAGGAAATAGCATTAGAAAACAACTAATGATTTTATTTATAATTTTATAATATAATAAGAGATGGAATGAGAACTCAAAATGCAAAACCGGCTTACAATGCTTGCCACAACCACATGCAATGTATTAATTATTTCTTTTGACAACAAATTTATTATTTGCGAAAGGTATTTTCACATGATTCTTTTAGTTCAGGAACAGTTAAAGAATGACACATTTTCTCACTGGTCTCTTCTCATAGAGATTCTCATGGGATTCCAAAAGCTTCTCCGCGCTTTCATCTTTTCGACGCAGATACTTCTTAAACAATGTTGCTTTCGTGTTTCGAAGAATATTCGACGATTTCTTCGGCATTTTTTCTTCAACTTTATCATCGTCATCTTTACCTGGAGGAAACAACATCTCTTGCGACATATTTTCTGAAAATGAAATTTAAAAAACGTTGCAGTTAATGGACTACAATTGTTAACACTCTGATGCTAATGTCATGAAAAATAATTATTTTTAAAGAAGGAAACTTTTTATGATAAGATATTTGAGTGAGAAAACTAGATGTATGAAGTTATGATGTGTGGCATTATGATATTTTAATCCTACTTTCAGTTATAAGTGGTTTAGATTGAATCAAATGTTTCATTAACATTTATTTATTCAAAAATATTTGGTCGAAAACACAATTAAAAATTACTAATGAAATTATAATTTATTTTATACTTTCATAATGCTTATATTGTAGAATACATTCAAGTATATTAATAGTAAAATGTTTTGAATACTCGAAAATATTATAAAAATAGATTTTCTGAAATGAAGTAAACAGAATATAACTAAAATAATTATCAATTACATAAAAAAACTATTATTCTTTCTATTTCAAGATAATAGAAGTTTACCTACACCCAGTAGAATGGGATTTTTCAGCTCCCTAATAAGTAAAGGAAATAAAATAATGATTAATGCAAAAATCTACACATAATCATTATTATGAAAATATATTTACAAACATTAAATTCAGATTTAAAATTCAGTGTCAAATACAATATTTTCCATGAGATTAGTATTTCTTTATTAATATAGAATAGATGATAACACACCTTTTTATTTTCCCAATTCTAATTTCAAGTTTAAAACCCTTCCGCGTACGGCTCCCGCGATTTCAGAGGTTCCGCGATCTCAGTTTCATCACAGACTCAGACAGGGTCAAGTGAAAATCGTGGGTGGAGAATATTCCCCTTTATTTCAATACTGATCATGATACTACCCCGTCCAAGTTAAAAAATAATTTTCATTCCTTGATGGCATTAGAGGGTTCAGGAATTTCTTTTCTCTAGCTTGATTCACCCCCCCCCCCTTCGAGAATTTGTGAGTTTGCATGTTTTTCTTTTTCTTCTTTTCCTTTTTTTTTCCGTCTTTCGCGCGATAAGCATTTATGAAAGATATGGATTTGCCGAGTGTCAGTGGCGTTACATGAAAGAATTTCTGTAAAATTTTTCGAGACAAAATGTTTAAAAATTATATTTATTTGAAAATAAAAATATCGTATAAATTTTTTAAACTTATACACCCTGCCCGCTGAAACAGCGGTCGCCGTATTATGTATTTTTATAAAACGTAAAAGCTTTTAAATTTTTGTATTATTTTCAAACAACGATGCAGATGAGAGTTGTAGCATATGTAAATAAAGAATATCTTAAACTAGGAATTGAATTTTTGCACATATATTTTTTTAATATTTTTTTATTAAAAAAATTTTTGCATATATATTTTTTTAAATATATACTATATATTTAATAAAATATATGATATATATGGTTTTATTAAATTATATTCTTTCTTTAACACAAATTATAATTATCTTTTAATAAATTATGTAACGAAAGAATAATAATATTACATTCTTTTATTGTATAAATAAAAGAATTCATGTAAGAATTATATGCAAAAAATTTAATATGAGAATTTCATATAAAATTTTGTGTGTGTCTGTGTGTTTTCTTTAAATTCTTGAGATTTTATTCATCTTACTTGCAAAATTACTTACATATAAACCTGTTTTAGAATAGTAATAATACATAAGCTTAAATATTGCTAAAATGTAATGTATTTTTTCAGTACAAAATATGTTTTATAAATGAAACATAAAATTTATTGCTTTATTTAAAATAAATAGATAATATTTACTAATAAGAGCACACAAAATTTAGTATTAAGTGCATTATCAATAAATTAAACATTTTTCAAATGTTTGAAAGTTTTATAATTTTTATATATTATTTTGTTCATATAATAGTCACATTATATTCAATTTGTACTATTTTTAACTATAAAAAGAATTTACGAACTACATATAACCTCACTTTGATGCATTATTTGCTTTTAATAATTAAAAATTTCATTCGTGTATCAACTTAGTCAAATATATATATTAAATTAAAATTATTAAATAAGCAATAAAATTTCATTTGTATATTCATAAAGCGTATAGCTGTAACATATTCTTTTATATTTATTGTCATAAAAATTTCTTAATGAAAAAAATTGCAGACAAAATAAATTTCTATACCTAAATCATTTATTACTTAAATGCAAAATTTCATTTCTTGTATTAGAGAAAAAATGATAACTTACTATCATAAATGAAAAATTATATACAATTTTTTTATTATCAAACAGTATATAATAAGGAAACATAAAAATGCAAATAATTATTTTCTATAACATTAGTTGGACAAAAAGAAGAAATCAAATTATAAAGCGATGGTAAAAAATAATATATTTTTATTATGCTATACGATGAAAATGCATGTTTTTCTGAAAGTGAATTAAATCATACATAATGAAAGACACAATTAAATGAAAAAAAATGTTAAGTTTTCTGATGGTTAAAATGCTTATCACCTATAAAAATTTCCTTTATTTTTTTAATTTTAAAATATATTTACTACTGATAGTAGGATTCATATAGTTTTCAAACAATCAAATTCCAAGAGTTTAAAGGAGTTTTCCAGGATTCAAATCAAAAATTTTCCAGGAGCTATCAACATTCATTTTAAATATTTATTTATTATTTTACTAATTGTTCTTAACCATCTATGCATATAATCATGCATATGCAACATTTTCCCATTATATTTGTAAATAATTAAAACAAATAATTGTAAAGATTAATGAAACAAATTTTTATTTAAGCTAGAATTATTTTTAATGAATAATTCAAAAGCTTTCAAGGAATTTATAACTGTAACAGAAAAATTTTTATTAGCTAATCAATATTAGTATTTAAAAATACAATATTCTTTACATTACTGAATTATATACTGTACAAAATACTTTATGATTTTAGAGTTTTTAAACATCTTCATTAGATTCCTATTTATTAATTTGTTGAATATTTCAAGGTGTATATAACAACCTCTTTCAAGCTACCAAAGTTTACAAAATTTGAATGGTGAACACTTACTAAAAAATCTATTATTTTAGTGAAAATGAGCCAGATCACATACAGACGCTTCATTGACAACTGGAGTAACAAACTTATTAATAATTTTAAGAACTTATCATTCACTTTTTCAAACAAAATCTCCCCAGCAGAAGAATCTAAAAAAATCTGATATTTATTCCGTATTTTAACAATGTCATTATTCCAAAATATTACCTGGCCGTACATTTGTTTTGGCTGTAGATGATAATTTAATCCTTAAACAAAGAAAACCACATAATTATTAGCATTCTTAACTTTTTCTTTGAATAAATTGGAAAAATAAGGTGGACTTCTAAAAATGGTTAAATAAGCACACTTTTTTCCCTCCACAACTTAATTGTTTTATAGCACTGTCTAGAAACAATGCTTGAAAGAGAGAATTTATGTAGGAACAAGAACTGTAACTGAACCCTCTGTTTAAAACTTTAAAGACTCATAGAATTTTAGCCTTTAAAATTTCTTTTGAAAAAACAAATGACCTTAAATATTTTGTTAATGCTTTGGAGGAACAGAAGTAGTGAAAAATACTTTAAAAGAGTAGATATATATGGGCACATATACAGCCTGTTTTATAAAGTACATGTATTTTTTCCTTTCACATGGGATTTGACACCTGATTTGTCTATATTTGAAATACGGAAGTCTTTCCTGCAAACTAAATAGATAATAGCGTGTGTTTTTTCTGAATCTCTCAAAAGTCAATCTTTGTATAGCTTTTCCATTTGTCATTGAAAAGACACTTTCCCCTAAACGTATTAAATAATTTATTTCAGTCTTTATTTGATTGATAGACAGTAAAATTCATCTCATTTCAATGAAATTATATGGAATTTTTACCAAGGTAGATTTGGAAAGTACATTTTAATCCAGAAGTTTATTTAAATACTGATATTCAGTGAATCTTATAAAATATAAAGAAAAAAAAATAGGAATTGAATCAATTAAAATCACTTGCCTAATTGCACCACAAGACGATCTTCTTGGTGATTACTTCACTTTACTTCACGCACATAATTCTAAATGCTAAATATAGCTCTGACTGAACTGAATCTTGAAACTGTTGTGGCTGAACTGGATCTTCATTTTAGTCAACAGTTAGGCATAAAATAACAATGAAGTATCGATCGTGTCACCATTTAGTGCTAACCTTTCGAATTAATTCTCAGTTTTGTTTTTGGAAAATTTCAATGAAAATTTTTAAAAATGGAAACTGAAAAAATGCGTTATATTTTTTTAGAAAAAACAAGTGCATCAAGGATTTAATAAAAACTCCAAGAGTGATTTATGATTTTCAATGAGTCAAGTCAAAATTTCAGGACATTTAAGAACCTTCAAAAAACTTTCAAATTCCAGGAATTTGGAAAATTTTCCAGGATTTTTTTCAAGGAGTTTTCAGGAGAATTTGTCAGGAATATTCTGATTTTCATAGTATATATAATTTTTCATTTTTAAATTATGTGCACATTTATGCATAATTTGTAAGATATTAAATACTATCTTTACTGTTTGACATTTTTAAGGAATAAATTTATAGATTGTGTAAGAACAAATCAGAAAGGAAGGAAAAGAAAAAGACAACTGAAACATTAAACAATTTGTATATAATTACATACTGTGTAAGCCATATAATATGTATGCACACATATTTACTCAGAATTTATTTTTTATTTTGGTGTTGTAAAATGTTTTACTTACAAACTTAAATAACAAAAAATATATTAATTCAATACTAAGACAGCATATTACACATATATATGTATGTGTGTTTGTATGTATATATATGTACATGGATACATATTTTATTAAATACAGAATGTATATTGTTTAATTGTAATGCAGATTCAATATAGTTTGTTAAGCAAATTTTTATATTTTAATAGAAATATATGTTTACAAAATTATTATTACACTTGAATAAAGGTTAAAGTAACATATTTTTACACATATAGTATGCGGTATTTTTTTACTTTTTTTATCAATATTAATTTTTTACCAAAAGGGTTTCATACTTTTGGATACTTTTGAATCATTATATTGTAGAATATATTTATTGAAATATATATAAACTTTGAAATTCATTACTTTTGAAATTTAAAACTAATATTTCTTTATTGGTAATTACATTTCATAGATATATATTAAGCTAATTCAAAACCAGAGAAATTCCTTAGTATAAAAATGCAAAAATTGTATTGAATGTAAGTATTAAATATAATTGTAAGCCAATCAAATCTAAAAAAATTGTGTTTCTGATGGGTAATGAAAAAACAGAAATTTATTTCAGGCATTTTCTTCTTAATAATACTTCTTAAACCTTTTTTCACTTTTTTAGATTAAAGAAGACAGAAAATATAAATCAAAATTGAATAAAAGTTTGAACTTGAGCAGAATATTATTTGTGCTTTTTAATGATTATTACATTTCAGTTGTCTAATCATAGTCAAAATCAATAATATGTAAATATTTTTGAATAATAATGCTTCATAAAGTGAAATATAAATAATAATTTTAGCAATCAAAAACAATAAAAAAGAATTTAAATTTTATAATTGTTATAAATCTAAATTCATATAGCAATGAATTCAAGGCAAACATGATTTTTATTCAAAATTCATATCATAATTACTTTATGAGTAAGCAATGAATTCATACTTTACAAAACTAAAATAGAAACTAAATGAGCAGATAGCAAATGCTTATACCTTTTATTATAATGAATGATTTTGTGTCATTATACCGGACAAAAAGCATTAAAATAGCAAATAAGAAATGCCTAATGAATTATTCTAAAATTTTCTTCTATGAATTTATAATATTAAAATGAAAATTTTGAATATAATTAAAAACTATTTAACTTTATGATATGAAACTCATATAAAGAAATTCATAAATATGAATATATGTTGATTTATCATGAAAACTTTACACAAAACCGAAAAATAATTAAATTTTAATGAAAAATATAGTATGTTTGAAAACATTTGTAATTAATGTTAAATTCGCCTATTTAAACTAATAGAATACTTAACAGAAAAAAATATGTAATGTTTAACAAAATTTTAAAAAAAGCAATGTGATAATTCAATGCATAAAAATGTATATAATAAATTGTTTTGTTGAATTAACTCCTTTCCGTAAATATGAATTTTCCAAAGTATACGTGTTCTTGCGCTACATTAGGCTTATACATTCGATATTATCCTCTTATAAAATATATTTACTTCTACGCTTATTAATTGAAAGGCTAACCTATCAAGTGCAATTATTTCGATTTCAAACTTAACATTTTTTTCAAAAAAATTAATTAATGTTAGTTCATTAAATTTTTAACCATAAAAATAACGTATCTTACCTGACAGAAAAATACCTGTAACTGATTAAGAAAGGTTGAGTTGTTTCCAACAGAATTATCATTGTGCTTTTTCAGTAAAATTTATTCAATTAAAATAATACAGAATTTCAAAGTTTTTCTTAATTTTAAATCATCAATTCTTTCCTTCTGAAAAAAATGAAACACGTTATTGTGTACAAAAGTCACTTAGATTTCTTATAGAAAGATAATTTGTATTTTAATCGACCGATAAAATGAAATACAAAATGATGATCTGACGCAATTTTTTAGAAATGGAATGAATTGGTACTTAATACAAAAAACAAAAAGTTAATTGAAAATTATGAAATGGTCCATTGTGAAAGTATTCACATAATTCTTAAAACCACATAAATTGTTTGGATTTCAGCTATTTTCTCCCTTAAAAATCTTTCTTTCCTGCGATTTATAAGTAATTATCTTGGTGAAGGTTTCAAACCTGTTGATTTATGAGGATATTATAAACGCCCCCACTCTGTCTATCATTTCGGACAAACTGTACTGTTAGTAATAGATATTAGTGAGTTCAAAAGAAAGGTCATTAAGTTATATATTAATAATTTTATTGAAAAAAGAATAGATCATAAGACCTTGGTAAAATTATACTGTTGCAATCAAAGTGACTGAGTGCATATTTTCTTTTTTTTTTCAATTCTATTGCGTCATTTTGTCTGAAAAGAAAGCATTAAAGAAGCAATATAACTCCTATTAAATTGTCTCATTAAACTCTTATAAATAATGATTTATAGACAAAAGAAAATCTTTTGCATTTTAGTCATTGGTATTTTAGTCATTGGCATATTTGCTTAGTATAATATGTCAATGCCTAAAATACCAATGAAAACATATAGAATATGTAATTACTTATACAATTAGTACTTGGATGTATAAGCAGTTTTATATTCAGTATGTTTTCATTTATTTCATAGAAAGTATATGTACATTTTTATATGATGGATGCTAATATTTTAGAGAAGTAACATATTTTTCAATTCCTTTTTATGTGGATAAAATTATTAAAAGGAAAAATATATTTCTTTAAATTCTTTTATATATAAATCTTGGGTAGAGAAAAGAACAAAAATATTATTGTAAAGGAGTTGAGATTTATTTAATTCTTTTGATAATTTTTAAATATTGTATTTTGCTGACATTAAGATAGAAAAAGTTTTTAATATTGCTAATATTTTAAAATAAATTTTAGCAAAATTTTAAAAAATTTGCTTATTTCAATATGATGGTTGATAAGAAATTTCAGTACAAATTAAAATCAATGATTATTATTAATATAAAAATATATTTACTTACTTGTTTGTTTAACAATTTTTCGTGAAATAAGATTTACGAAAAATAAAGCTAATTTTAATCAAGAGTAAATTCCTCAATTGAAATTAATTAAAAAGTGTACGGTACATCGTGCTATAAATGATCGGAAATTAGTAATAAGAAATTTGCTTTTATTTATGCTTTTCATGGGGAATTTTTATTAATTTTTTGAGGTTTTTCAAAATACATACTTTTTTCGGTTTCTAAAATTATATTTTATTTTAGTGTAATATATATTTATATTTTAGTGTAATATATATTTATATTTTAGTGTAATATTAATATCTTAAAAGCATTTGAATGACTCTTATTATGCTTGTCACTTAGTATATGGATACTGTTTATAAAGCCTTTCAATAGTAGAAGCCACTGATATTTACTTTTAAGTGTCTTCAGCAATTTTAGATTTTTGTTGGAATTGATATTCTATTCCAATAAAATTGTTCCCATGTTGTCTTTTTGTATTATTCGTAATCATTAACTAAATCATAACATAAACTACAGATGAACACATATTTAAATGTCGAGACACTTTATGTTACTTTTATCTGTTTGTAGTTATCTCAAATGCATTTCTTTAAAGAAATGATTTCATAATAAAATAGCTTTGTATTACAGAAATATATGTATACATATATTTAGAAACAAATGTATAAGCAATTCTTCCTTTACTTTTTATAGGCATAATATAACCACAAAATATATATAATTAAATAATTTAATTTCTGAATTATAGTTTTAAAAAAATTCTACATAAATTACTCACGTAAGTTTCTTTATAAATTCTTAAATTGTTATGCACATACATTAGACAACAACAATTTAAGAATTTATATAGAAACTTATGTGTGAAATAGGGGAATACTTTAGCATACATTTGATATATTTTATTTAAAGAATCTTACATAATTTCCTAATAAAAAAGGAAAAGATTGTTGTTTCAGTTTTAGTATTTTTTTCGGAAAGATCAATAGTATATAAAAAAAATCTTTACTCTTTTAAATCCCTTAAAAATTATTGTTCAAAAATACTAGACTGATAATATCAGGAATAATTTTGAAATGTAAATGTGCACATCAAACTGTATGTTTATAGTTTGACAGTAATTCCTATAACATTAGTATTTCTAGATTTCGTTAAATGTATTATAGTTGTAGCGAATGTTAGTTTGAGAAATAAAAACAGACACGATAGAAAAATGAATAAATTTAATTTCAAATAAATTTACTGAGGGCTTCTCAATAATGAGGTATGAAGTTAACCTTTACCTTATATTGGAATGTTAATTTCAAAATAAACAATTTTGCACAATAGTTAAACACATAATACACATTTGTATGAAATACAAATAATTTACTGATAAATGAAAATATGACATGATACATACTGTAGCTGAACTAAAGGCCATCAAAGTAAATAATTCTGCCAATATATTCAATATTTAACAGAAATATTTTCATTTAGCACGCATGAATAATACATATTTAGAAGAGGAAAAATTAACTAATTAATACACTTAAATATTATTTTCTAGTCATTGAAAATTCCATAAAATAAAACAGATTTCTACACGAGTAAACGTATTTGTACTCAAAATCAAGTGTATTTATACTCAAAATTGATAATAATATCTGCTTATGAAATGTAGATAAGGATTTTACATTTACTATAAAAAGCAAAATTTGCATAAATTTAATGTAGAAATTATCTTTATTCATATATTAATCAAAAATAAATCTTTATATGTATTATAATCGAATAATAAGAAATAAATTGTATGTGTAAGTACTTACAATAATAAGGAAAAAATAGACATACTTCTAGACTATCAAGAAAATTATGCAAGTAGGAATCAAACAATACATACAAGTAAAAAAACATAATTTTAAGAAACTAAGGGAAATGTCAAATACACACACACACACACACGCACACACACACACACACACACACACACACACACACACACACACACATATATATATATATATATATATATATATATATATAACTGGCAAAATACAGTCAATAAGCATTTATAAAAATAGGAAAATTATTTAAAAAAACATGCATATAGTTTTTTATGATTGAAGTATTAAATGCATAGATTTGTATACTTTTTATTCTTTAAGATATATAGCATTTTTTATGCATCTTAGAATTTTTCTTATATGCATAGCTTTAGTAATTTTTTTTCCAATGGCAGATTGTAGACAGTTACAACTGCAACAGAGTCCATTAATCTATTGTTCCCTGATACCAAGGAACCGGCCAGACACAGCGACCTCTTAGCCGCCGAGGCGTTGCCCGGGGTGCACCACAGGGGGTGGGCCACCATCGCACCCTCACACATGCCGTAGGGACCCGTTTATAGGGTAGGCATCATTCATACTTCATTCACACAAGGAAATGACAAAGACAGGATAGAGAGAGTGAGAAAGTACATCCATGGGGATTCGAACCCAGGACCTCCCTATCCGTAGTCAGGCACGCTGACCACTAGACAAATTGGCCGGCTAGCTTTGGTAATTTAATATCAAAGAAAATTAAAAAAAAATTGGCAAACTTTTCAAACACATCAACAAATCGAAATACTTTAGTTAAACAATTTATTACACCGTAATTTTCATATAATTTCAATTAAGGTTTTAAGTAAAGATTTCATAATTTTAAAATTTCGGTTTTTTGCAAGTTCAACAGTTTTTTCCTTGATTACAGCTTTATTTTTAAGTAGCTTCAACAGTTCTTTCCTTGCTTATCATTTCAAATATTTTCAAATAATATTTCTTCGTTTAACTTATGAAAAATCAAAGTTTTTCATTTCATCCACAAAAACGAGTGAAGTATTTATTTCCGTTGTTCATTTCCTAAAACCTAAAAATGAATATCAAACGTTGAAACTTCAAACAAATAATCAAAAATAAACATTTTTTAAATGAAATAACAAATTTAATAAACATTCTAACAAAAGAAATTTCCTAATTAATGTAATTAATAACCTTTATTTAGAAAAATACAAGCATAGCCAAATTTATTAATCGATTTAATAAATGTTTTTAATGATTAATTTCTACGGTATCTAGACTAAACAAGTAGGAAACAATTTATATGCCATTCATCTTAAGTTTAGAAAAATGTGGAAAACATACCAGATTTGATTTGCGAAATCCTGTTCGTTTATTAGTTATAAGCGTTGGTCAGCTTTAGGAAAATTTAATGAGCTTAAAATGTTTGAAAATATACATGGTCGCACCGTTCGAAATTCACTTTAAACTGCAGTAACTGATTAGTTCCGTGCTTTGTGTGCAAGAAGAGACTCTTCAAAGTGTCAAACAAATCTAATTTTTATTTTAAGATCACTTAAGAAACTTAATTTTTATACAGATGAACCACTTACTTAAATTGAAAATAGGAAAAAGTAATGAAAATAAGAAAGATCTAAGAAAATTGTTTTATATTTATATAACATTATAAAAATATAATATAAAAATTATGCTTTCCAACAGGAAACTTAAATATTTTAGTAAAGCTATACAATTTATGTTTTCTGTTAAATTTAAGTAATAATTTTTATACTAACTTTAAAATATAACTCAGAAAGATAAATTTGAAATTAAATCGATTCTCTTTTTCCTCCTGAAATAAATATTTAAAATTCAAAGATTTAAAAAAATTTGAAATTCTTGTAGATTTTTATGCAAATTTTAATAAAAATGAGATAAAATTTGGCTAAAAGAGTATTAGCATGTTTAGTTGCATTAAATTTACTGAAATTTTAATTTTCAACTATATAGATCCATTTTAGTCTTCTAAATAAAAGTATAATTTTAAATGCTAATATAAGTGTTTTTGGAATAAAAATAAAAAGCCAAGCTCGTAAATTAGCCCCACATTTTAATTCTTCCACACTCGAAATAAAAATTAAATCTTTTGATTGGATTCTCTAAAGGAACTGACTATTATATAAGCAGTTACCTGCATAATAATCTCTAATGATATGCTGCGAGTCACATACCTTTACAAAAGCATCCAATAAGAAGCAGAAGAATGCACTTTTCCGACACGCCTATAATGCTGCATCGGCATGCGCATTTACCTGTATCGAAACTCAGACAGAATTTTGATTGGATTATATAATCGTATTTTATCTGTTTAATATTGGCAAATCTTTTTAGATTTTCATTAAAATTTAAATCTTGAATAAATCTTTGATGCAAAGTTTAATTTTCTATTGAGGAAAGTTTTAATGTCAAAAATATTTAATACGTCATAATTTTTATTTCCAAGTTCAACAATTATAAATTACTGAAATTAGAGGAAAAGTGCCGCATTTCTATTACTATAACAAATCAGCCGTTTTGCTCCATAAATTTAATATATCAATAGATAATTTTGATTATTAATCATCGCTAATTTTATGAATGACTACGAGATGTTAATCTACATTTAATAATTTCAAGTAACATTTTAAAAGACCATATTTTTTATAGCTAAATATTTAAAATTAATATTTAGTTTTAATTTTTAAGATTTAAAAATTATTAGCATACTAAATTAAATTATAAATTACACAATTCATTTCTTAAATAATTTTCATACATATATACACCTTTCTCATCGAAAGAAGTGCTTATATATATGTTTATTAGAATAGTCAAAATTTACAAAAAAATGAAACATAAACTTTTATATTATTTGAACTTAACTACAAAATATTCACAATTAGTGAGCTTTATTTATTTAAAGTGTGTGGCTCAGCACTGTTATCTAAATAAAATTTTATTGTCATCAATTTTCATTTAAATTATACTTCTCGTAATGTAGATGCGTAAACATAGGTAGGAAGTATGTTCTATGAAAATTAATTTTCTATGCTAGAAAATGCGTAAAGTTTATTGATGTGTATTTATAAGGCAAAATAAGTTAGATACTTTATTCTTACGAGATGCTGGAAATATAAAATATTTAACAAACAAAATAGTTATAGTTTGAAAATGAAATTTACTATTTATATATTCATAAAAAATATTTCCATTAAAGTTTCCCACAATTATATAAATAGCAATAGATATTTTTCATTAAATATTTAGGGAACTAAAATATAAAATTTTTACAATTATTTCCTTACCCATCGATCCAATTCTGCTAATAAAACATCGATAATTGGCGTTGTCATCAAATATTTACTATCTGGATGGCTAGAATTCTTATCAAATGGATAAAATATCCTTTGTCTTGCTATTTCACAGATCATAATTCTTCTAAATAGTTTTATGTGCTTCTAAAAAGAATATAATAAATGAGTTTATTTTTACAACATTCATAAGTCAAAATAAAGTTATATTTTAAGGAAATTAAAAGTATGATCGCATATATCTGTTCACTTTGATCTTCTGTTAAAAATGTTAAACTGCGTATGGTAAGATAATAATATGTGCGCTTCAATGGAATAAAAGTAATTTACAATTTGTTTTTAAGTGGTAAATATAATCTTAAGTATTTTTAACAATGAATTTTTTTAAAATATTAAATTTTTATTTGCACCCAGTAAAAAAAGGATGAATATACCGTAATATCATAATCCAAAAATTGAGATTACTGAAATTGGAAGACTGAAAATAAATAAATAATATATCCTTTCACGCACACACTTATCGTTTAATAATAAATTTATTTTAACATGAACAGTAGAGAAAATATTCATAATCATCTCAGTTTGCTGTTCAGCTCATTGTAAGCCTTTTATTGAAAATGTACCCTCAAATGACCCGAGATCTATTTTTGACTTCCAGTTCTTTAACCGTCGAAAAGTGTGATTCCAGTGAATTGGACTGAGTTTCTGGCTTTCTAGTTCTAGAAAAAACATTAAAATATTTTGTTATATACATGTTTTTAGAATTAAAAACCAAATCTGTTTTTCTTCCAAAAAATATCACAAAAGCTGATTGTAATTATCATTAAAAAATTAATTAATAATGATTTTCCTCATCATTAATTTTACGAAATATTTGCTTGAATACATACGTATTAAATATAATCATTGGGGTTGTAATTTAAAAAAAATCGTGAATTATATCTTTTTTTATTTTTTAAATTCTTACTTAACAAAATACTTTATTGACTATAAGAATAGTATACATCGTGAAAAAGCAACTTAAATTTTTAATTTTTTAAAAGCAAATATTATCATGTGCGTTCAAATTAAGAAATATATTTTCAGAGTTGAAGTCAAAGTTATAAAACTATGATTTTTTAATAAAATAACAGATGAAATTTTATAGAATCAACAGCTTTTTACACTAAAAATTTATCAGATTTTAGTATCAGGCTATTAACTTTTCTTTCAGAATAGATTTTTATAATATTTTATATTACTTTAGAACTGCATTCATATTTCAACATTAATAACATAAATTTAAAGCAATGAATTTTCCTGTTTAATAGAATTATTATGAATGTTGTATTTCCATTGTAATATTTTTAACTATAACAGTAATGTAGGTTCTTAAATGGAGTACACTTTGCTCCATTTCAAATAATTAATATTCATAGGTCATACTACTTAAATAAAAGCAACAAATCTGTGGTTTCCATAATCTAATTATTTTTAATTGTGTGATTTTAATGATCTTAAGTGCATAGGATTCTATAAGTATTTATTTTAAAACAAATATTTAGGAAAATATATATATATATATATATATATACGAGTATATATATATATATATATATATATATATATATATATATATATATATATATATATATATACGAGTATATATATATATATATATAAAATCACGTGATAAATTTGTACAAGAAAATTTTAAGGAAAAATATTAAAAATGGAAATATTATAAAATTTTATCAAAAAGTAATTCTCTCCAAAGTTCAGCCAGTTTATATGCTGTGCAGTTAACTGAATTCGGAACTGTTTTTAAAATAAGCTGTAAATTTAGAGATCTATCCCAAAAATCTTCGTTTCGAAGTTATCACTTCATGAAAATTCGACTAAAAGTTCTTTAACACAATGAAAAACTGTATTAAGTGTTTCAAATCCAGCTGTAAAATACTTTTATTTATTAATTTCTCCTTGAAATTATGTGTTTCTAAATTTTTCGAATCGAGCTATAAAGTATTTTATTTATTAATTTCTCTTTGAAATTTTGTGATTTTAAATTTAATATTTCCTAATTTTTAAAGGATGCTTAACAAAATATTATTTTTTTAAAATAATGATAAAAAATAATAATAATTTTTTGTGTCTTTTCAGAAATATATTTCGAAAATATTACAATTGATTAGGTAGATATGCAACAATTATTAATTATACATTTATTAGATATAAAAACAGATTTTGGACTTGAATAACAATCGATAACTTTAAGATTATTCGAATGTTAATGATTTCAATTCTTTCTGACTTTCGCAATCTTCAGACTGGTGATTCATTAAATTAAAAGTAATAATAATAATTTGGCAAAAAAACTCAAGTGAATTTTTTTTTTTTTTTTTAGCAATTTGATAACTTTTTTATCTTTGTCAAAAGTAGAATTTTGATATACAATTGCAAATATTAGATTTTTGTGCAACACTGCAAAGCAAACATTAAATATATATTTATTTTTAACTGAATAAAAGAAACCATTTTAATCGTATAATAAATGAATCTATGTTTTTAAATTTTATTATTGAATAGATATAATATATTTTAAAACCATAATAAAACACACCCTCTCTCTCTCATTTACTATTTTCTAAAATATTATTAAATCCTAAAAAATGGAGAAATTGTGGTGTGAATTAAATGCTTGATTTAAGAAGTTCTGTGTATATTAGCACTTACTAATTTTGTACGACTCTAAATATTAAAATAATTATATTTTGAATCAAACTGAAATGATATTCAAAACCTTACTTGGTTGAAATTCAGCTCAGAGCCTCTGGAGATGAATTCCGCGTATTTCAATATGAATACGCCACAATCTGTTCCATTTAGCGGTTTCGGTATATTCTAATTAGGAAAATTAATTTTATTTTAATGTGCAGGGAAACATTTAAGATGTACGTACAATATGTTTGATATTTTGCTTAATTACCTCAATAAACACTTTTACTTTAATGATTAGTTTTGTCATTTTATCCATAAATAATAAGAAAATATTACTTTAATAAAAAATTATATTACTTATCATAAATTCACAGCATTCAATTTTAATAATAGAGAAGATACATAAAAAACCACTGTTAAATATGGAATGAGTAAAAATATATCAAATCATTCAATACCAGTTTGTACTCTATATTAAACATAAAAAATTTATTGATGTATAATGATACATAAAATAATAAATAAAAAGATATGAAATTAAATTATATTACAAGTGTTAAATAAAGTATTAAAAAATATTTTATCGATTTAAAATAACAATTTTTTTAGGCAGCAAACGTTGTTGCATCATTACTGAAAAAGTATGTAAATATCTAATTATGAGAATGACTCTATTAATTTATACTAAAAAACTGAAAATTCCGGAAAATGTATGCTTATTTTTCTTAGTTTAAAAACACAGTTTAAATCAACTCCATTTACTTATTTACATATTTTTCATTTCTACGAAAATTATAATTATCATTTTCAAAAAGTCTTTCGGATTATTTAAATTATTACTTGAATGGAAATATAATGAAATATCAAAGATTAAATTCTATTTTAAAATGCTTATCCAATAAATTTAAACAATAAGAATTACTATAAATATAAATTAGACTTAAAATTCGGTAAAAGTTCTGAATACCTCAACAATCTCCAAGTTATATGGACCATGATTTAGATTCAAGCTATGCGATTTTATTTGTAGGAATATCCTGAAACGAAACTTGAATTTTAGCATCTTGAAAGGACAGATGGAAATAAATATTTTAACCACTCTTACTTTAATTAAAACATATTTATAGAAAGAGTTTTCTTACTTCATTTTATGTAAGCAGAATATGTGAAAACTTCTATCAGAAACACTCAGGGAATCAAATAATTGTATGGCTCTCATTTTGTTGTGAATCATCTGTAGAAAAAATGAAATTAGTACTACGATACCTTACAAATAAAAAATTATTTCACTGAAAATGCGAAGATATATATTATATCACATATATTCTCTCTTTTTCAAAATGCATTTGTCATATTTCAGAAACAACACAAAGATAAAAAAAAAATGTGATTATGTTTTAATTATTGAAAAATAAATATATTTTCACAGTTAATTACATCTAAATAAAGAAAAATATGCAGAATTTTATTATTTAAGAGTTTTAATAGATTAAATCTTGCTCTAACAGGACATGAAATGAACAATGAAATGTGTATTGTATGAACAGTAAAATGTATATTGTAATATGAGTATTGTACTCACTTGTGTCATTTTGTTTCATATTTTCTTTCTTTTCTATTTTCATTTCTACAAACCAAAAAGAGCGTCAGGAATCAGTACATTGTGTATCCACCACACACAATATGATGAGAGCTCAACCACGTCGTCCCATTAAATCATATAAGCTCTGAATTCAATCATGGGGAATGACATTCCAGGTGGCTTCAATTTATTTTACCAAAGTTCTATCTTAATGTGTCCCGTACAAGTTGTAGGAGCGAATTAGCCACTGATGAAATTCTAGACATGTTCATTGGGAGACGTAACCTGAGAGTGAGCAGACCATAGTAAGAATGAAACCTTTGAACTTAAGAAGGCTTGCGCAGTCAAACATCATGTGCGGGAATATTATCCTACTGAAGTATGGCACCTAAATAGTAAAGCGTCAAATAATAGAAATGCATCGAAAAATGGGTAAAACTCTGGCTCTAAAGTTTCCCTTACGTAATGATTACTGTTGAGGTGACCTGCAATTCGAACTTAATAGGATTGGCCTGTATACCTAATAGCTCCGCACATCAGACGTTTGTTGGGGTATGATACTGAATACTATTTTAAGAGAACACAAATTTTCTCTGCAACGTCTAACACGTATTCTTCCATCATTGTGTTCCAAATTGTACCCAGATTCATCGAAGAAAACAACATGTTTCAGTTAGGAACATGACTCAGTATATTGTTGAACCCATTAAAAGTCAGAGGAAGTTGTAATTCAGCTACAGGGGAATCCTGCGTAAAGGAAATCTTACACGAAGTTATTACAATAAAAAACATTAATGAAACGTGGAAATATATAGACAACAAAACATGAAAATCCAGCCTCTCACATACGGATAATGTGGCCTCTTGTGAATCCGAAAGCTGTTGGTTTGGTGCCCTATGCTTTTGATGAAGCATATTCACCAATAATTAAGCTTTTAACGCATACAAAAGATGAAAAAGAGATCTAAACTCATCTTTACAGTTCTTTATATACATGGAGCAATCGATTGATAAAGAGCGAGTTCTCTTTCCATGCACTTACAATTGTTTTTTAATTCTATTTATTTACTTTTTTACTTCATTTCATTTGTATCTTGTAAACTTAGCTCAATTTACATGATTCCTTTATGGTGTTTTAATTTTTACAAACATGAGTGTGTATAAATATATACATACGTATGAATACATATACATGATAAAAAAATCTAGGTGTTAAATCTAGAGTGAAACTGCTCAATTAATTTAAAACTGAACTGAGGTTTTGAACACAAAATATATGAAATAAATATTAATTATAATTTTTATGAACTAATTCTTCATCATAAGTTATAACTTTTCAGACTAGATCTCTCTCTTTTATTTTTCTAAAATTTTGAATTCTAAAGTTCTGAATTCTAAGGTTCACATTAATCTATCCCTTTCTGTTCATCTGTTCAGATAATAAAAACCCAAACAATGTAAGCAAGATAATAATAATATGCGATAAATGATAAGTAACAAATATTTTTCAGTTATTTGAAATTTCTTAACCAAAATAAACTCACAATTTTCACTTTTGAATCATTTCTTTAATTACTCACTCATTTCTTTATTTTCATATACTGGGTAAACTTCCTTCTGATTACATTGAGAAAAATTAAAAAGGAAAATTCAAGGCGTCAAGACGTATAGATTTCAATATAAATTCATAATTTTGTAAGTCTAATTAAAATTCAAAATGATGTATGAAAATTACAAACATTTTGTTTCATTTGCATAATATAATAATACACGGCTGGTCCAGCTCATTGGAGGTTTGATGAGATATTGCTTACAACGAGTGCGAGAATGAGTAAATATCAACCACCCAACTGTCTTTGAGAACGGTATCAGTTGCTATGAAGTATGTGCTTGAGCTTTTTTGGTTATTCACTCCCATGAGATAATTTATGTTATCACACACAATTTTAATTAATTGTGTTGAGTTTAATAACTATTTTTATAATTTGTGTTGTTGATTAACTTAATGATATATAAATTTAAAATTGAGTTTTGAGTTCCGTTTTCAAAATGCTTAAAAATGTGAATAAAATTGATTTGGAAGTTGCGGCTACAGAGTTAGGAGAGGTCATTACTGATAAAATGACAATTCTAGAGTTAACGAACATTATAAAGAATAATGTCACGTTTAAAAATGAGCCCGAATATGTAGCTGATCTCCTAAAATCTATAAAAGAGAACCGTTTACAAGAGTTAGAGATAATTGAGAAAAATAAGCAGAGTTGCAATTAGAGGAAATAAAATTATAGAGAATGAAAGCTGAATTAGAATTAACACGCTTGAGATTAGATTCAAAAATTGTAGAAACTAATTCAGAAAATAAAACTGAGGACTGTAACTCTTTAGATTCCTTAATAAAAAGCATTAAAATATTAACGATTAAAATACCGAGTAAACCAGAAAGTTGGAATCTATTTTTTACTTCTTCGGAGAGAGCATTTGTAACAAAAAATGTTTCAAATAAATTTAAAGCAGAGATTCTTTTAAATTTGCTCGGTGAAAAAGCATCAAACGTAATTTCTTTCATAGGCGACGATGAATGAAATAATTATAAAAAAGTTAAAGAATTTTTTCTCAGAGAATTTGAGCCCACACCACAATCATGTTTAGAGCAATTCAGAAAAACAATAAGACACCCGAATGAAACTCACGTCCAGTTCGCTTCGCGCTTAACAACAAATTTTGATTACTACTTAAAATTAAGAAAAGTGTCTGATTTTGCGAAATTAAACAATTAATTATATCTGATAAAATATTTTAAACAATAGATAGAGAAACCGCTGTTCACATATCAGTATTAGACAGTCAAATACTTAGTTTGAACCCATACAATTAGCAAAAGAAATTTATTTATTTTATGTATCCCGTGGGAAACCGCTAACGGTAAAAAATAAACAAGTAAAACCGAAAACACACCCCGCAAATCAAAGAAATATTTCTAGAGTATTTTTATTCGATTCTAAGAATTCAAAATGTATTCTTTGTTCGGAAAATCATCCCTTACATAAATGCAAAAATTATATGGCTTTGCCTGTTTCTGATAGAGTAGAGATGGTTAAGAAAAATAATTATTGTTTAAACTGCCTTGGTAAAGACCTAATAAATAAATGCAAATCGCGGTTTTCATGTTATTTATGTCAAAGAGAGAAGGAGTCAAACGGCGGCATCATTGCTCTTAGCATTTTCCGAGAACTGAGTAGTTACTGCCTGCACTAAGTGAAAGCGTTAACCGACCCTTATTAGTCCCCTCGAAGAGTCTTCACTTTCCTCACTTGCCCCGATCTTCCCTTTGAATCAAAACAACCCAGTTCTTTCTACGCGAGTCATCAATCGGTCAAAAACTACACTACTGGCCATTAAAATTGCTACACCAGGAAGAAATGCAGATAACAAAATGATATTTATTGGACAATTATATTATACTAGAAATAAAAAGTGATTTAATTTTCAAAACATTTGATTGGAACATTGGATAGATCCTGAGAAATCAGTACCCAGAACAACCACCTCTAGCAGTAATAACAGCAGTTATACGCCTGGGCATTGAGTCAAACAGAGATTGGATTGCATGTACAGGTACAGATGCCCATGCAGCTTCAACACGATGCCACAGTTCAGCAACCGTAGTGACTGGTGTTTGGTTACGAGCCAGTCGCTCGGCAACCATTGAGCAGACGTTTTCTATTGGTGAAAGATCTGGAGAACGTGCTGGCCAGGGCAACAGCCGAACAAGTTCCGTATCAAGGAAGGTCCGTACAATACCGGCATCATGCGTTCGGGCATTATCCTGCTGAAACGTAGGGTTTCGCAGTGCTCGAATAAAGGGTAGAGCCACGGGTCGTAACACACCAGAAATGTAACGTGCATTGTTCTAAGCACCGTCAATGCAAACAAGAGGTGACCGAGACGTGTATCCAATGGCACCCCATACCATCACGCCAGGTGATGGGCCAGTATGACGATGACGAATGCACGCTGCCAGTGTGCGTTCACCACGATGCCGCAAAACAGGGATGCCACCATCATGATGCTGCACACAGAACTTGGATTCATCTGAAAAGATGACGTCTCGCCATTCGTGTGCCCAGGTTCGTCGTTGATCACACCATTGAAGGCGCTCTTGTCTATGACGTAGCGTCAAGGGAAGCCGCAGCCATGGTCTCCGAGCTGAGAGTCCATGCTGCTGCAAACGTCGTCGAACTGTGCGTGCAGACACTTGTTGTCTTCCAAACGACCCCGTTTCTTGACTCACGGCTCGTGACGTGGTTGCACGATGCATTACGGCCATGCGGATAATATGCCTGTCTTCTCGGCTGCTAGTGATAGGTGGCCGTTGAGATCACGCATGGCGTTCCGTATTACCGTCCTGAACCCATCGATTCTATATTCTACTAACAGTCATTGGATCTCGACCGACGCGAGCAGCAATACTGCGATAAGATAAACCGCAATCCCGGTACGCTACAATTCGACCTTTATCAAAGTCAGAAACGTGCTGGTACGCATTTTTCCTTCTTACACGAGGCATCACAACAACTTTTCACCAGGCAACAATGTTCAAATGCAATTTGTGTATGAGGAACCGGCTGAACAATTTCCTCATTTAAACACATTGTATGTGTCTCTACTGGTGACTGCTTTGTCTGAATGCGCTGAAAAGCTAATAATTTGCATATCACAGCACCTTCTTCCTTTCGTGTAAATTTCACGTCTGTAGCATGTTGCCTTCTTGTTGTAGCAATTTTAATGGCCAGTAGTGTATTTTGCTTAGTACGGTGAATTGCTTGCTAAGAGATCATGGAAGAAATTTTTACAAAGCGCGCGCTATTTTAGATCAAGACTCAATGAATAATTATATAACGACTGATTGTGCAAATAGTTAAGGCTTAAAACGAAATAAAACAAATTTGACAGTCTGTGGTATAGGTGATACATGTACAGCAATTAAATCAATTGCTAAAACTACAATTTCTAATTTAAAGGGAAATTTTAAAAAAGAGTTAAAATTTTTATTTCAAAAATTACTGATTTCATGCCGTCAAAGATGCTTAAAGTTAATGTACCAGAGTTAAAATATGTAAAATTAGCAGATGAAAGCTTTAATAAACCAGGTTACATAGATTTACTTTTAGGAGCTGAAATATTTTACGAATTATTACGTCCAGATCAGGTTTTTCCTGTAAATAGTGGCTTAGTTCTTCAAATTACCGTTTTTGGTTATGTTGTTTATTAATCATATTTTGGTTATGTTGTTTGATTATTATTGTTAATATTTTAGGAATTATTACGTCCAGATCAGATTTTTCCTGTAAATAGTGATTTAGTTCTTCAAATTACCGTTTTTAGTTATGTTGTTAGTGGGAGCTTACCCACTGCAATAGAGGGGAAAGTACATTGTGGATTTATTAAAGATAATACTGCTTTACATGAAGCAATAGAGAAATTTTGGGAGATAGAAAATGTTAAAACTAAAATTTCTAAAAATAAAGAAACAATAATATGTGAAGAACATTTCAGAATAAATGTTAAGAGAGACAGTACAGGGAGATACATAGTTAAAATGCCTTTAAAAGAAGATCTAAAGTGCTTAGGTAAATCTAAAGAAATTGCATTAAAAATTTTGAATTCGTTATGGAATCGCTTTTTAAGAGAGCCTGATTATTTAAAATCATATAAGGAATATTTGAGCGAGTATGAGAAATTGGATCACATGACAGAAATTCCAGATTGTGAAGAAAAAGTAGGAGCGTATTATATATCTCATTTAGGTATATATATATTTATCGCCCTGATAAAAGTACTACAAAACTTCGCGTACTATTTAACGCGTCTTCTGCAACAACTTTAGGAAATTCACATAATTCCTTACAATTTAATGGTGGTACCTTACAAGAGGATCTTTTTTCAATAATGGTGAGGCTTCGTAAACATATTTATGCTTTTGTATCAGATATTAAACAAATGTATAAAATGGTTCTAATTGATCATAATCAAACTAAACTTTTGAGAATTCTTTGGAGAGAGGGAGTGAATGAACCAGTTACAACTTATGAGCTCAAAACAGTTAGGTATGGCACAGTTAGTGCCAGTGCACAGTTAGGCACAGTGACCATACCTTGCAACTAGAGTGCTTTTTCAGATATTAACAGATGAAAAAAAGAAGTACCCCCTAGTGTTACCCGTCCTACAGAGAGACTTTTACATGGACGATGTGCTTAGTGGTGCTGCCACTATAACTGAAACGAAAAAGCTTCGAAGTGAACTGGAGCATATACTTAGGAGTGGGGGAATGACGGTACACAAGTGGTGTAGTAATCATTCGAATTTGAAGACAGGCTCTGATAATGACTACAATTTCCAGGAAGAGACAAAGGCGTTAGAAGTTCTGTGGAGACACAGCACAGATCATTTCACTTTTCAAATACATCTTGAGAGTGCAATTCCTCCAACGAAAATATTAGTGCTTTCCACAATTGCAAGAACTTTCGATCCCCTTGGCCTCTTGGGTCCAGTGATAACTAAAGTAAACATTTTCTTGCAAAAACTTTGGTGTTAAAATCTAGAGTGGAGTGATGCCCTTCCTGCAATAGAAACCCAGCAATGTCAGAATTTTATTGAAACTTTGCCAACGATCAACAATATTGAATTTAAGCGATGCATATTGATAGACAAATCAACGCACATTGAGCTTCATGGATTTGCGGATGCATATGAGTCTGCGTATGCATGTGTCATCTATTGAAAATCAACATCTGAGACTGGCGATTCTGAAGTGACTTTGGTTTTTAGCAAGTCACGAGTGGCACCCCTTAAGAGAGTTACAATCCTGAGGTTGGAATTGTGTGCATTAGTTCTTTTAGTGAAGCTGATTACAAAAGTTAAAGATGCCCTACAGCTTAAAGACTGCAATAAGAATATCCATTTGTGGAGTGATTCCATGATAACTCTTTCGTGGATCCAGAAGGAGCCTGACCTGCTAAAGACGTATGTTGCTAACCGAGTTGCCCTAATACAGAACTTGACTGAGATTCATCACTGGCGCCATGTGTCATCGAGGGACAATACTGCTGACCTTATCTCGAGAGGAATGGAACCTAATAAACTGATTGAAAGTGAACTATGGTTTCACGGCCCCAGTTTCCTTGCTGAAGAAGATTATCCCAACCGAGAAATTCCTTCATTAGTGATACAAGATGAGTTTACCTCTGAACTATAAAAAATATGCCTCAAAATGACTCATCTGTGTTGACTTTAACTTTAAATTCCTTTATTTATGACTTACTCAATATTAGTAATAATTATGCTAAAATATTGCATGTTGTATGTTATATTTTCCGATTCCTATACAACTTAAAGAGCTTTACTAAAAAGAGGATAGGAGGATTGTCAACAGAAGAAATCAAGGTAGCAGAAACATTCTTAGTAAAAGAGGTTCAGAGACTAGAATTCCCCACCGAAATTAAATGTTTGGGTCAACAAAAACCTGTACCTAATAAAAGTAAGATAAAATGTTTATGCCCCTTTTTAGATCAGGATGGATTATTAAGAGTAAATGGTACTTTAAGAAATGCAAGTGTAAATTTCAATAGTAAATTTCCTATTATTCTTCCTAAGGGCTATAAGCACACAAAAATCATTATAGAAATGTATCATGAGCGATATTTTCATTTAGATCCAACTGCTTTGCTGAATTATGTCAGACAAAATTTGACCTATACAAGGTAAAACAACGTGTCGAAAAATTGTGCATGATTGTATTACATGTTTTAAAGTTAAACCTATAGGAGTTAAGCAATTAATGAGTGATTTGCCTCTAGAGAGAGTTACTCCTAATTTCCCATTTAATTGCTCAGGAGTTGATTTCTGTGGACCATTTAATATAAAATATAAACATCAAATAAAAGGTGCCTTGCACAAAGTATATATATGTATCTTTATATGTTTGGTAACAAAAGCCATTCATCTTGAAATGGTAACAGATTTGACATCAGAAGCATTCATTGCATGTTTAAAGAGATTTATTGCTCGTAGAGGTTTATGTTCAAAACTATATTCTGATAATGCAACAAATTTCATAGGTGCAAATAAAGAATTGTCCAGACTGCACCATTTGGTTTTAAAACCAGATGAGAAACTTGCAAATTATCTTTCAACAGACGGAATTGATTGGCATTTTCTTCCTCCTAGAGCCCCAACTTTGGGGGTTTGTGGGAGAGTGGTGTGAAAATATTTAAATTTCATTTTACTAGAGTGTGTTTTATGGCTCAACTTAATTATGAAGAGTTTTTAACTGTCCTTACTCAGATAGAGGGTATTCTTAACTCCAGTCCACTTGTACCTCAGTCGTCAGATACTGATGTGTATGATGTATTAACACCTGCTCACTTCATAAATGGTAGACCTTTAAATGCTATTGTTCAACCTAATTTAATTGTGACATTAATGAAAATAAATTGAGTAACTGGAAAAAATTAGCAAAAATTATTCAAATTTTTTGGAAGAAATGGCAGGTGAAATATCTTAATAATTTGCAACAGAGGTCCAAGTGGAGAATTGAGAAAGAAAATGTTAAAATCAATGAGATAGTGCTCATCAAAGATGAAAATCTACCTCCTCATAAAAAGACATTAGGTAGAACAGTGCAACTCTATCTGGGCGATGACAAATGATTCAGAGTTGTTAAAGTAAAAACTTCTTCAGGAATTTTCAAAAAACCCATTTCAAAAATTTATATTTTACCTATTAGTATATAATTTGATATTATATTTTATGTATTACTTATAATAATTTGTGTTTATATTAATTTTGCGTTTTTGTGTTTATATAATGTTTATATTGATCATTGTGCGTAAGATTTTTTAATTATTTGTATGTTCATTGGTTGAATGTAACATTGCAACGTGGGGTGGAATGTTCCGTACCCATGACAGCGCCATCTTTTCATGTGAGAAAAACTAAACCAAAAACTGTGAGAGAACAGGGAGTCGAGTTACTGCTTTCGAGAAGAGCAGATGTAAAAGGAGTGAGGGGAATCACAGCTACGAAAAATAAAGAAATATTTTATGTTCATAGTTTTACAGTCCACTTAATTAGATACTTGAGCTACACCAACAAAGGCAAAATCCCGTAGATAAAAAAATAAAGACAAAATAAAATATTTTTTGTCACCACTAAAAAACAATGTATCTGATTGTAAACAATGTAGGTGTTACTGTGATAAACTATTTGAGCTGCGTTAAAAGTGTTCAGTTTCTAATGAATTTTTCTCTGCTTTGAAAACGTGAAATGATGAACATTTGTAACCTTCATTCTAAATAATATAATGCGGCACACCAATTTTAAAGTTTACTCACATTTTAGGTTTGGCATTTGAATACTTTGTATCTGTTGCGTAAAAATAATGCACTTAAAGTATCTTCGTTGTATTTCAAAAGTAAGCGATTTTAGGATCGCAACAAAACATTTTGGTGTCACTTTAGAAAAATTTGATTTGACTGTTCTAGATGAAGGAATTTTAGACATGCACCTACAAAATTATGCATTTTAAGATTAAAGTTTCATAAAAGTTTTGTGGAAAAACTGGAAGAAAAACATCCACAAATTGTATTAAATTTGAAACACAATACTTTTACATATAATTCTTTTAAAATTAAAGCTATATTGAACTATTTACATATTTTTTTAACTTGAATTCTAAATCGATTTTAAATCTCTGAGAAATTACTAGTCCTAAATTTTTAGATTACATCAAGTGAAAACTGTGATGGAAGGATGAAATTGAAAGAAGTTATATTTATATTTTAAAACACTGAACTAGAGTAGTAATAAAGCATCTTAAATTCAGTACAGATGTCAGAATATAGATATCAAATATAATTCACAATTTTCTAAATCTAATTAAATTTCAAAATGATGTATGAAAATTACAAACATTTTGCTTCATTTGCATAAGAATCATATCATTGCTAAACATGCTTTAGACTTTTTTAATAATTTTCATTTCCTAGTATACAAATACTTGATCAGTAATATTAAAACTATTTTCAAGAGTTTTGGGAAACTGTAAACAGCACAACTAACAACAAATTTCAACAGATTGATTTGCAAATACAGTGGTATATTAGAATTTAAAATATGCTGCTATAAGATTAATTTGAAGGATCACTTATGCTTATATTAACTAAATCCTTAAATTATGTTTAAAAAATATATGAATTGTTGATAAAAGGCATTGAAAATTTTGATTCCTAAAAGTTAATCCTTTTTCAGTTTAATTTTGATAAAATGTATGACCTTAAGCTCTAGAATCTCGAAGATTTTAAAATTTATGGTATCTTAGAATTCATGAATTCAAATTGCTTTGTATTAAAATAAATATTTATATGTATTAAATATATTTGTTTTGAAATCAAACGTGCGTGTGAGTATTATTACTCTTATATGTTCAGTAAACTAAAATTATTATTACACGAAAGGTATGTTTTATCGAAATTCATTGAAATTACTCTGTATTACCTAAAATATAAATTAAAAATATGAACATTCTAATATATTGAAGATAATGCCCATATTGTAAAAGCTTATATTGTTTGAAAAATAGCAGTTTTCATAAGACACTTTCTGTAATTTTAATATTTTTTAAATTTACAATAATACATGAATTGTTGATGAAAGGCATTGAAAATTTTGATTGCTAAAAGTTAATCCTTTTTCAGTTTAATTTTGATAAAATGTATGACATTAAACTCTAAAATCTCGAAGATTTTAAAATTTATGGTATCTTAGAATTCATGAATTTAAATTGCTTTGTATAAAAGGAAATGTGTTCTAAAGATAGATCACATTTTAATCTGAACAAATTAAAAATTAATGATAATTTTAGATTGTGTATTTATGAGACTAAAATACCAATTTAAAAAAAAATAGTGAAAAATTTAAGAGAATGTTACTGGCCTAAATTATGGTTACAAGCTCCAGTGGTATTGAAATTAATGTCACATAACTTAAGTTGATTAATATTATATATTTCATAATTTAATCATAGAACAGATCAGTATTTATAATTAATATTATAAAAGTATTTATAAACAATTTTAATTAATGAAATATATATTGTAATAAAATATAATTATATAACAAGAAAGAAAGCATATTTATACTCTTCAACTTTTATTTATACCTCGTTCTCCCTTTAGAAAACAAAAATTAACAAACCAAGAAAAACAATGCTTCTTTTTTTATAAATTCAAAATATTTTGATACTTTGTTAACTTATAGAATAAATAATACTTATATATATAATATAGGAATCTCTAAGAACACGCATCAAAAAATTTTACATCCTATTTTTTTAACTTAAAATTTATTTTTTACTTTAAAATTATTATTTAACAATCAAATCAGCTGAGTGAAAATTTAATTAATTTTAAAAGTTTCTTCCGTAACAAACACCCACACATATACACATATATGTGTGAGTGTGTCTGTGGTAAGAGTTGCATAAATGTCGTAATACTAAGTACATGTACTTTGGATAATATTTTTTCTATAATATACCTCTTTGTATTACTTTTGCTATCCTTATTATAAATAGTTATAATCGTTTTATATCATTTTTTTATTTATTATTTTATTGTCAGTATTCAATCATAATTTTGATAATTTATTATTTTCTTATTAAAAATTCCCTCAAAATTAGAAAATTATTTTTAGGATTTAAATAAAAATATTTTTTTCATTAATAATAAGGAATTAAATAAATGTAATTTAGATAAAACTAAATGATTTCTTCTTTATTATATAAATTACAAATGAAATTTTTCCCTTTTTATTAAAAATTAATAAATGTTTAATTATTTGAATAAGTATTAACAAGAGAAGCACATTTCTTATACTAGAAAAATTACTCTGGCATCATTGGGCTGTTGAGGACCATTATACCCAGTTGAATTATAATATAAAGTATAAATTCGCCTACGCAAATATTACCAGATGTGACTGATTTATTGTTTTAAGTGCAAAAATTTTCGGCAAGCATATGAATTATAGCCCTCTACATCCTATACAATCCTATGTGTGTGTGTGTGTGTGTGTGTGTGTGTGTGTGTGTGTGTGTGTGTGTGTGTGTGTGTGTGTGTGTGTGTGTGTGTGTGTGTGTGTGTGTGTGTGTGTGTGTGTGTGTGTGTGTGCGCGCGCGCGCGCTTATGGTAGAACTTAATAAATTAATTCCATTTAAACATAACCCGAACAGAACCACTAAAATTATACTTTCATTTTATGTGACTCAAAATTTGTCAGTTTCTCTTCAAAATTTCTAAAAAGCTGTCTTATTTTTTCTGAATAATCTAGTTATTTATTTGGAAACTTTTCTTTATGTTTACTAAAATAAGAAGAGTTGGTAAAATTAAAAAAAAAGAAAAGTGTTACCAGAGTAATTAAAATTTTTAATTTTAATTTAAAAGTAGCGGATACTTTCACCATTAAATATCAAATGGGAGATTTTCCAATAAAATGTTTGCTTAAGCCATTCAAATCGTTATTGATTTATTATATCGTTAAAAGCCAACAAACTAAAACACCAAAAATTTCTTTCTAAAACAATGAATCTAAATATTAATCATATTTCGAAAAATAAATCTCTGGTTCTAGTTTCTTGACTTTTTTGTTAAGTAAATAGAATTTTTCAACAATTAAAACAGTAAATTTTTTCAAAGCTTGTTCAAATTAAAATCATTGTACCTCAAAATAAAACGCGAGCATTACAATACGATGTTTCATCTGCATAATATATTACAGCGATTATTTCTTAAACTACTGAGTTCCAAACAGGGTATATGAATTAAAGATAGAGAGCAACTTTATTTATATAAAGTTATGCAACCTCAGATATGCGTGAAATAAGTACTTTGCACTCAGTTTTTCCTGGTGAACTATGCAGTGATAAAACTCTCAACCAAATGACTCAATAAAAAACTTACCCTAAATTTTTGTACTGTAATGATAGCGAAAACCCTCTTATCGATGATAATACTGATTTGTTTGTCAACAGAAAAATTTTTGCGAAACTCAAACTCAAGTTGGATGACGAAATATAGGCTCCAGACATTCTTTTCCCTTCATTCTATTCCTTCAAACATATTCTTTCCTTATCTTTATATATCCCTCGAACAAACAAAAGCAACCGTTGAAAATATGATTCAGTAGTCGAGACAGAAAACCGCTTGAATTTAATACTGGCATTCCGTAGTTGCAATCTTTAAAAATTCATCGAGCTAACTTTGACGTTTGAATTTGCACATTCTTCACTAGTATATCTCTGTTTTGAATTTCAAAGGAGGAAACTACAATTCGCTTTTACTCCATAAAGGAAACGAAAAGGTGAAGCAATTTATTTATTTTCTCTGAAATCTATTGTAAATTGATAATCAAGTTGTGTCAATAAATTTTAACATAGCCTCTGTGGGTTATAAGCTAATCTATTCAGAACCACTTCTGGCCTGAGGATTATAGGTTGTTCAAAATGTGATTTGTTGAAATATACGAATCAGGAAATACTTCAATTATAAACACAAGCACCTCTGAGAAAACACAGTTTTTGGTTTTACGCTTTATTTTTTAATTGGAAAATAAAATGTGTAACATGAAATATAATAATATTTAAAAGGAAAGTATATTTACTATTGATATTTTGTAAATATCATTTGTTTAACAACCGCTTAGAACATTCTAGTGATATTATAAATTTATATAATCCAATAAATTCAATTCTTTCAATGATAAAAAAAAAATTCATACCTTTATCACTATGCATACATTTGTTTATAAATTCATTCAATAATCTGGGAAGACAGCTTTAATTACTAATTTTTTTTTTATTAGAAATTGAAATATATTTTAAAATCCTTATGTTAGAAAACCTTTTTTTAATTCAGGAAATGTGGTGACTCTTATTAAAATATAATTTTAACTTTTAAAATAATTTATTCCTTTATACAGAATTTATTTTCTACGACTAATTCATTTAAATTGTTTCATTTGAATTGAACACATTTATTTTAATTAGGCTTACTTTCAAATTAAATTTTCAATATTCGTGTTTTCAATTATATTTTTAAATAATTGAAAAATGTTATACATTACTGGATAATGCTCCAAAATTTTGTTTCAGATAAGGTCCATTGCAATAAATGCAGAGACAATTATCTTAAAATATTTTTAAATCAAAAATAAGTCTTGTGATATGTAACAACCTCTAATTTTTTCACGTTCATTCCTCACTTTTTATATCAAATAGTGGAAAAATCACAAAATTCAAAAGTTGTGCTGTAATTTTAGTAATACATAACTCTTCTGACGCACATATTAGTGACACAGCGTGAAATATTTAGTAATATATGGCTTCTTCCTATGATAGAATTTTACATTACTAAATGTTTTCTATAGTGTCCTCATTTATTAAATATCTCTGCAGTTAATTAACTGGAGCTAAACAATTTTGAAGACTTATTTTAAAACTATTATATTGAAATGATAATGAATATATTCGAGATAGTTTAGAACCAGGGTATATCTTTTACGTCATATAGAATCGTATAAAACAAAATAAGCGAACAAAAATTAATTAATTAATTAATTAAAAATCCACCTGTTATGAGGATATTTTTCACATTTCACAAAAAATTACAGCTCTTCATAGAAAAATTACGGTTAGACATAATAGATATATATCATTGAGAAATAATAATTTTTATCAATAATTAGCCATTATAAGTTCATTGATAATAAAATATTGAAATATTTAAAATGTAAATGCTTATTTATAATTAAAAAAGTAGCCATTTTGTACTTACTTTTTTTATGAGTTGCAACTTTTCGTTGAACTTTTTTATTTATTTGGGGAGTCACACCTGCATATAAAGATTTTTTTGAAAACTACATAAAGCAACACGTTAACAAAACATGTTAATATATTAATTATTAAACATACAATGCATTAATCTTTTACCTATAGTTAATAGAAAATTTAGCCAGATTATGAAGTATCATATTTACAGATAAAAATGCAAAAAGAATATTTCAACTTTAGAATTTATTCAGGAGTGTTAATCTCTCCTCATTTATATATTATACATATGAAGAGCGCTATGTATTAAATTATCCGATATTTTACCAGTTTTAATAATTTTAAGTCAGAGAATTTTGAAAATTTCAAAAAATTTTGGTAACAAAAACTGTGTAGTCACTTAATATTGTAGTACAGACCAGGAAATAAAAATGATTAAAATCCAAACAAGAAGGACCTATGAGAGTTATATTCTCTAATGTGATTGCTTAAAAATATATTCGTTATAATGATCACACAAGTAAATTGAGATTGAATACATGTGGTAATATCTAATTCTAGATTTCAAGTCATTTAGACTTCTAAATAGTGAAGTAAAGCTTGCTGTTTTACATCTATTTAGTTATCATCGTGAAACTAATTTGTGTTTTTTACCGAATATAATGGAAGTGTCTTACCAAAAGAAAGAATTTAAAAATAATGTTGCATTGACTTTATTACACAAAGGATATAAAAAGGAAGTACATCTTCTTAGATGTTATCGGCTAATACAAAAATAATTTTTTATCGTGATTACAAAGGCTTAGGAAAAGCAGTCTATTGTAAAAATCCTATCCATCTCTGATATCAGTACAATGAACACATTTAAAAGGAGACCAAAATAAATGGTCTAGGGTGAAATACTTATATTTTTATTTCCAAAACTTGGGTTTCTATTAATTTATATTAAAGAAAACTCTGAAGTTAATTTCTTGCTCGTATAAGAGGGAGTTATAAATTCTTAAATCATGGAATACTTCCGAATATTTTGTATTTTATTTGATTACTTACAGGAGTACTGCCAACTGTCGTTTCAGTGAGATGACAGAGGCAATTATTTTCAGCTTTCTGTGGAGTCAGAAAATGCAAATTGAAAAATCAGAACAATAACTAAACATAAGCATTAAAAATAATATAGTCTGAATATTTATGTCACACTTATTTAATCTGTTACTTCTTTTCGCTATTCCTTGAATTTTACCTAAGACTGACTAGGATTTCTTTTCCTCCTTGTCAGTTAATTGTAAGAAAATCATAAATCCCTATTTTCCAAATAATGTTCGTAATACTAGAACGTTTCCAAGATACAAAAATTGTTTTACTCTGAGCTTTTCAGATTAAAGAAATCACGGAGAAGTTGAACATGATTTATTGCACAGAAATTTTTGTGAAAATTTTATTGCACTACTTTCAACCCCATATAAATATCTTCAAATTATATAACTAATATTTTCTGTCAAAGAAATTCTGCTCCTTCTTAATTTCATTAATTTGAATTAGAACATAAAGAAAATATAAGAGATAATTTAACAATTAACGGAAATTATGCAAAAATTTCTTACTGCGTATTTCCATTTTTCATTATTATGTTTTGATTAAGGTTAATAGCCAGAAACTGTGATAAAATATTAATATTTTATAACGAAAAATATTTTCTCATGAAACGAATAAAACTTCTTTAAATTAAAACTATAAAGCATAGAATAATATGTTTTTAACATCTTTACAAATTTCTTTAATACTTGTACTTAATTAGATGTATTGTTCAAATCTCATACTTAACTGCTCTGATTTGTAAGTAGGAACGTAGGATATGACAACAATTTAATATATATATATATATATATATATATATATATATATATATATATATATATATATATATATATATATATATATATATATATATATATATATAATCCTGTGTATAATGTCAATTAATTTTAAAAATATCGTGCACAAATTATAATAATATTTAAAAGTTAAAACTTTTTACCAAGTTTTGTTTATTTTCTAAATCATATAATTTCCATCTTGCATATTTTAGGAGAACATTCTGAATAATTCAGAGAATTTTAGAAACATTTCTTTCTTAATTTCTTCTTTCATGCATTATGAGGAGGTTTGCTGTTCTAATAAAAACACAAACTGTCAAGTTCACAGAACTTTCTCCTATTGGAAATACAACAAGTCCCTCAAACACTGAAGCCCAGGCAATCAACTTGTCTCTACCGAACTGTAACTGTTATCATTGTGAATGTGTACCGCCCAGATAACTCAGACATCAATACAGATCTCATTAAACATCTCAGATCCTCGTCTTCTGACATCAAGATTATTCTTGGAGACTTCAATACCATGAATCCGACATTGGAATGTTCCCCATTAGACAGCAAGGATGAACAGATTGAAGATTTTCTGACCGACTTCAATTTGTGTACATTAAATACTGGTGACAACACTTATCTATCAAAAACCAATGGCAACTCTTCTGCAATCTATATCACAGAGATTGATCTTCCACACAATGGCATTGCCAAGTGGAAAGTGATAAAATCTGCCATCAGCAATCACTTTCCGATAGTTACTAACTTATCACTGGAAGTTGACTCTACTCTTAAGATTAAGAAGCCATGGTACTTCAGAAAAGTGGAGTGGGATACCTTTATTGAATACCTTGAGGCGTACTGCTCACAGATGTCGAACATTACCACTCTTAACCATCTGGTTCAAAAGCTCAAAAATGTCATACAGTAGGCAGCTAAGATCACCATTCCAAGAGGAAAAAGAAACAATATTTGGGTGCCTTATTGGAAAAATCATGACATTGACACCATGAAAAATGAAAGGGATACAATCTGCAGAGAGCTAGAAATAAACAACAGCGATAAAAATAGAAAGAAACTGATTTCAATCAGCCACAAAATATAAGCCGAAATTATAACCTGTAAATATGCGAAATGAGTTGATTTCTGCATCATGTTATATCCTAGGATTGGAAAGTGATTGGATCACCAGTATTGGAAAGTGATCAATCTTCTCAATAATCACTGTACCCAAGAACCTATGGAACTCAATTCCAATATCATCACTTTTGACGGGCGCTCATCCAAAACCAACAAAGATGCAACAAATCTGCTCGCTCAATACTATGAAAAAGCAAGTAAACTAAGCTTCAATTAAGAAGATAAGAAACAGAAAAGAGCGTACAAACAGATGATAAAACTAAGAAAACTCCATGAACGAAAGGACGTCTTTTCAAACAAACTTACCTTTGAGGAACTAAATGATGCAATTATTAGCCTAGACCCCCGAAAATCACCAGGTATCGACCTTGTTTTTGGCCACATGTTTAACCCTTAAGAGGTCAATTTTTTCCCAGAAATGCTTCCAAAAAAGGCATATTTTTTATTGCATGTAATTAAGTGCCATACTTAATAGAATATAAGAATAATAAGAATTTTTTATTCTATTTTTTTCACTTTTAATGGTTTTACAACATTTTTTACTTTACAATTTTAGAACCCAAAAACCCCTAAATGTTTGCTTTTCTCAAATACATTCTGCGTTCAGTGAAGAATGGTTTACAAATTCACGGAACAGGTGGATTTTTCACAACCACCTCGGTGAAAATTCTTGCAGAACTCAAATCTTCATCAGAGCTGAGCTCACTACACGTGTCATCTGAGGAATAATCCAAATAATTAGAAGAAATATCTGTATCAGAATGTAGTTCATCATCTAGCAAGAAAGTATTTTCATCGTTTATTCCATCCATAACTTCCATAAGAAAAGACAATGTTTTAAATTCACAAGCGTTGAATACACTAGAGCAAACATTGCACAGAAAAATTCCCGCTTTCTCGCAACAAAGAAAAACCCGGATGAAAAGCATTGCAGTTACATGGACAAGCCACACCATCTGTTGAAAAATAGTAATACTAAATAGTCTCTTTACAACAATAAAAAATACGGTCAAATCAAACAAGGAAAGGAGAAAATGTCGATGCCCGTATGCCTAACGGGCAAACCAGTTAAGGCCAGTTTTGGGTAGCACGTACACTGTACGGGCAAACCGTTTACGGGGTTAAGCAATTTGGAGCGAAAACAAAACTCCCTCTTCTCCGTATCTTCAACTTGTCCTGGTGTACAGAAAAGCTACCTACCTCATGAAAGAAATCAATTATTATTCCGATTTTTAAAAACAAAGAAAGATGCTACAAATGTCAAGAGCTACCGGCCTATCTCACTTACCAGCTCCCGATGTATATTTATGAAAAGAATTATTCACACAAGAATCATGACATTTCTCATAGAAAACAAAGCGTTTCACTTCTACCAAACGGCTCTCCTAGCTTAACATAGTACGATCGACCAGCTCTTCTACCTCGTACAGTCTAATATTGACGATCTCCAGGAAAAGCCTCTTAAAAAGACAACTGCTGTTTTTCTGGATCTCTCAGCAGCCTTCGACCGTGTTTGGAGACAGAAACTCATTGAGATCATTCACTATGCTGGCATAACTGGTAAAGCTCTGTTCTGGATAAAAGACTCTCTCAGGGATATAAAATTTTTCATGAAGGTCAATGGAATCTACTCAAAGACGCACCGCACTTGGGCAGAAGTGCCCCAAGGCTCGGTCTTCAGTTCCTTGCTGTTCCTCCTCTACATGAAGACCATCCATGAATACATTAGTAGAGAAGCCAAGATAGCCTGCTATGCAGATGACATTGCTATCTGGAATATGAACTCTGACATGTATGCATCGCGGATTAACCTCGCCACCAACCTGACGAACTTTGAAACCTGAGCCTCAAACCTTAATCTCCTAATTAACCCAGAAAAATCTAGTCTCTGTTTCTTCACCACTGACAGGCAAAACAGGAAATCTTTTCACCCTAACATCAAGATCTTCAACTCGCCCATCAATCAAATTTCCAACTCCAAATATTTTGGTCTCATGCTGGACACCGAGCTGAGATTCTCCAATCATACTGAAAGAGCATTAAAAAAGCTAACTATTCTCAGAAAATTATGTGGTTGAACATGGGGTTCCAGACCGAAAACCCTCCTAAATACTTACACTAGTACGCAAAAATTAAGGATGAAACGGTTTTTACACTGCACTTATTAGACCAGTTCTAGAATATGCATCACCAGTTTTGGCCTCCAACATCCTCCTCTTTAAAAGAAAAACTTAACACCGTTCAATACAGAGCAGCCAAACTCATCATAGGTGCAGTTTTCTCAACAAATAACCTAATTGCTGAGAATGAATGCGGTCTCATACCACTTGAAAATAGACGAAAACTGGCTACCCTTAATTTCACTTACAAAATCAGGAGCAACAACCAGGAACACATCTCAAATGTCACTTTTCGTGCCTGGACCAACAGGGAGAGGTTAAAAAGATCCTCCACGCTTCAATATGACAAAGACATCAGAAACAGCATCAGTCTGAACCATACATGCCTTGACATTATTGAAGAACTACCTTTTGTTGTCAAACCACCACCTACCGTTAAGGTCAATTTAGAACAGATGGAATCGTATTCAAAAAGACAATCAGAAGAAACCATTCGGAGAAAAGGTATTTAAACTATTACCAAGCTTTCTAAACCAGACCTTTTCATCGCTTACACTGACGGTTCTTTAAACTCAGAATACGGCAGGGGAATTTATGGCATTTTCCTTATCGTTTCAGACCAATCATCCCTCAAACATCGGGTTGCAGCTGGAAAAATTGTCTCCAACTTTACCAGCGAACTGATTGCCATAAAAGCAGCTCTTACCCTTTACCTCTCACAGTCAGTCCCCTCGAATGGCATCAACATATTCTCTGACTATAAATCTCTTCTGGAAGCCATTAAAGAGGTAAAAAGAGACTTGCCCAAGACATTAACGCGCTTCTATAAATCATAGTTTCAAGGGAGAAAACCTGCACCATCCAATGTGTCCCTACACATGTTAACATCGAGGGAAATGAACTGGCGATTCCCTCCCCAAAGAGGCTAGAAATAAACACACACACACATACATACATATATATACATTTGTTATTTGACATTAGAAAGAGTACAGTGTGTTTTGATGAGTCATAATGTGTAATACATAATTAAAAAATGCTTACACACTTTATACTAACCATTAAATATTATATAAATATAATGTAAATAAATAAATATGTTATGAAACCTAAAATAAAATTAATAACAAAATACCATTCCATTTCATATGTCATAAAGCTACAACACATGTGAAGCCAAAAGCAGGCTTATATGATATTTTGATAGTATAGAATGTGACTTTACATATAGTCTGTTCAATAACTTAATTATATGACCATTATTATAAATACGAATTCACCTTGGTATTTTAAGGAAATTCATTAATTGCGCATGGTCTAAAAAAGTTAAATATGATACGTGAATTGGGAATATCTTCAGTTGTGAGAAGAATGTGAAAGTATGAAGAAATGAAATAGTGTGTTTTTGAAAGAATGTTTATGAAGAAATGAAATTGAGTAAGAATGATCACAGTCATGATCAATTATCGGTGATGCTTATAAAGTGGAAAATTAGAAACTGAAACACGAACTGCGCATGCTGTACTTCCTTGTTAACTGACTGAAAGAGATTGGTAACGTGTTCTGAGACGTGAGGTCGTAAGAAATACAAAAAACTGCTGCACATTATCCATGGTTATCTTCAACGAGTAGCAGGATATAGGATACATCTTAATATTTTGCAGAACTGTGTTTTCTCAATACATCCGTATGTTATAGCGTAGCAGGGTGGGTGCATCTCACACAAAGTGTCAATTTTGAAATGAAGATAAGAAAATTGTCTATTGTATTTATTAACCTTTTTGTTAGATAAAATAACATGTTAAATAATTTACATGAGCTTTTACATTCTCCAATTGCAACAATACAATAATGATTTAGTATTGTGTTGTATCAATGAGAGAGAGAATATGTGTTATTTTTCGCTTCTTTTTAACTCACTATTTTTGAAAAAGAAAAAAAAAACACAAGTTTTAATAGTTTTTTTCGTTTAATTCATCCCGTCGTTAAATAAATCTTGTTGTATTAATTGAGGGTTGAAGTATTACTTTCACCCCAAGATAATATTTATAACTTGTATATTAGAATAATATAGTTCGAGTTGAAACATTTAAAAGTTATGAGTATAAGCTCTAAAACTGAGCAATATTTCTGTTTCCATTCATGAACAGCAGCACTCAGCCCACAAGTCCCGGGTTTAGATTCTCTTGTAAATATAAACAAAGGAAAAGTTAACAGTGCAATGTTTTGGGTGAAGCAAAAGGTAATTAGTCAGACAAATTAGGAAATCCATTTTAATATCCCACTATATTCAGGTACCCTCTAAATGGAGAATTTAATCTGCTCTATGTTGCATCAATCAAAACGGAAAAATCATTGGAAAATTAACCCCTCAAATACTCTTTTTTCTTAGTACTTTCTAAGTCATTTTCCCTGCAAGTACTAACAAAATAATAAATGTGCATGATTTCCCTAGTAGCAGTTCAACGCTGAGGTGGGGATTGCGTTAACCACTTGAACCGGTGGAAACTCAGCGGGCCTTATACGGCAATAGTGCATGGAACAGTGCACTATTTGTCACCTCGGCCGGAGAGCGGCTGCCGTATGTTGAAGTACCCGTTGAGTTGAAGTGCACGGTGTGATGACTTTACGGCCTATGGGCCGGTGAGTTTCTTTCGATTTGATGAAAAGAGAGTGAGTGCAACGATGATATTATGCCGTACAATTTTGTATTCTACTCGTGTACCAATGCTGCTGTCTGGCTTAAATATCAAAAATACACTATCGTTTCAAAACAATTTAATGATAGTGTATTTTTGTTATTAAGCCAGACAATATTGAGGAAAACCCATTTTAAATATGTATATATTTATAAGTTTTTTCATGTATACAAATACTTGTATTATAAGGCAGTTTTTTTAAATAGTTCTGAATAAATTCAAACTGTATAAAAATTCAGATAGTATACTTAAGTGAGATTAATATGAAACATATTTTACCTATAATCTAATATTGTTGTTCTCTTGAACACATCAATATTTTCAACAGTTTTTATATAAGGACACAGAATTAACATTCAATAATTTCAGTCTTAGAAATTTGCTTTTATCTTTTTTAATAATAGAAAAACTTCAATGAATTTTCTTTGAGACATTATTCATAGAAATTATTTTAATAATTTCCAATTTAAGAAAAAATAAAATTTGAATTCGCAAATTGTAAATTGTTATGTCTTTGAGAATACTTCTTTTTCAAATTTTAAAATGGATATTTAATTGTAAAAATCTGAAAAAAATACTGTTGCTTCTATAAGACATATATTTTAACAAGTCCTCATAGATTCATTCAAAAGTTTGGTTTTAAAGATTAAAATCATAAGTAATCCATTTAGTTCTTCCAATGTATTTGTAACACACACACATTAAGTATACATATATTAACATAGAACATATCTAAACAAGAGATTTTGACAGAGTTAAAGTAGAATCATTGATTCTATTTTAATGAAGAACATAGACAACTTAGTTTAATTGCTAAATTGCTAAAAATAATATCAAAGATGATATTAGTTTTAGCAATTTTATATTAATAGCAAAAATATTGACTTAAATATGAATATTCTTGAAATTTTTCATAAGAAATATTTGCAGAGCTAAGAGTGATAAAAAGTTACAAATTTTTGGTAATAAGTGAATTAAATTTATTATTGTGTTGAGATTAAAAATACATTTGTATTCTCAGTTAAAAGTGTTCCTATTTCATTATATTCTTTTTAAATATTTGTTAAATTCTCCATTTCAATATTTATGAACTTATTCATAAAAATAAAATGTTTACAAAAGATAAATTTTTATTATTATCATTTTTTTTACATATTATTTACATCAGACTGGGCTTTTCCCAAAGTTTTTTAAATGTCCCCCATCTTTATCAGATACACGCATAAGCCATTTTTTAGTATATTGCTGTACATCAATATCTGTAATACAGCTGTCATGATAATAAATAGAAGCTACAAATAAAAAAAATTAAAGTACTTTCATAAAAAAAAAGTGAGGTTAACTTTTCAGGCATTTTTATTTGATACTATTAACAATAAATAGCTTTTGAAAAAATTCTGTCTAATCTGACGAAATAATTTTAAACATTATACGGAAATGGCATGCAAAAATTTAATATTTTTTAAAAAATTATTTAAAATAAAGATATAATTTAGAAGGAAAACTTATGAAGTTTATTTATATACTCCAATTAACATTTTGATATCGGGGAAAGCTTCACATTTAAAAAATACATAAGCATATAAATACATAAATCAAAAAATGAAACCTATCCATTAATTTTTCATAAGTTACGAACACAATATGAACTGAAATCACATACATTAAACAAAGGATAACAGAAACATTAAGAAATATTGTGTTTTTATGATTTGTTACAATGGTTAAGATTCTGAAATATTTAGATTTAATTGAATTAGCAAAAATAAATTTTTACATTTGAATTTAATGATGTTTTCATATATCATTATAACTTTTAAAATGTATTTCTACAAGCAGATAACCTCAGAAAGCTTAAAAATAAAATCCTAACATGTTACCAAATTTTTAACATTCTAAAGGTTGGAAAATGGATGTTCTACACCTCTTCTTCTTTTCCAATTAGGCTGCTTTGATAATTCATTTGTCGCTATTTCCATCAGAATTCATCTAATAACATCAAGTGAGCTTGTGCCACCTTTATTAGTTAAAATATAGTCAGCTGAAAGTAATAAAAATTATTAGAAAGATCAACTTTAAGTTTTCCAAGCCTAATAACCACGTTGATGCTTATTTATCTACCAACAAAATAATTTTAAATAGAAACGGGAGGGTTTTCTTTTTTAATTCCATTTTTATTTTTATTTTTTTACTCAAATGGTTTAAATTGCTTTGATATTAGCATTTTGTCAATAAAAGTTGCAAGAAAGATGAAAACCAAACCACATGTCTGGAATTATTTCTTTTAAAAATATTTATAACAGTAAAAATTTACATTAAATATAATTTTGGCAGCAATATCTACCAGTTTAAAATATGAGATTTATACACTGTATGCATTGGCATGATTATCTTTTTAATAATATTTGTGTAATATTATTTTATTATATTATACAATATTTCTCTCAATACAAATTGAGTTTTTACTATACAAAAATAAAATTATAAAATGTAAAATTATAATAAAATTTAACAATAAAAACAGATTTTACAAAAAAAAACTTATAATAATTGGGTTAAAAAAATTATATTAGCATTTTTTATAGAGAATTATAGATACATTTTAATACTCTGTCAAAGTTTTACAAGAAGACCAGTAGCAAACTTCTCCATCTATCCAATTTGATGTTATTTTCCCGTCTATGCAATTTTATCGCCATTCTTCGATAAATTCTACAGTTAGAAAGCTATGTTAAAACATTTAATGAATAAAATTAAATTAATTTTATGATTTCCAAGTTTTTATTAAAATAATGGATAAGTCTTCCACAAATAAGATGTTTACTACACCTGGAGACTGTTTTCATTTCGCACAATTTTCCATTTATTGTGGTTTCAGGATTTACATTTTTTTACTGCAGAGATTGTTATCAGTCATTTTGTTGGTATATATCTTTTGCTCTCATTTTATGTTTATTATTTATCAAAACTCTTTCTATAAAAACAATGATTAACTTTAAGACCTAGATACTTGATAAAATCATGAAAAACCTACCATTTGTTAAGTAACATGCAAATTTCTGTGATGTCCAGCTCAAGGCAATTTTAATCCTTTTTATAATAAAAAAAAGAATGATTAAAAATTTCAAATATAATCTTATTCATTAACTTACCAATCTTTAAATGCTGGAAGTGTTATTTTATGAGAATGATCACTAGTGGTTGTGAAATTAAAATATGGAATTCATATTTGTAATTTGGAGAGAGCTTCTTTCAAAAATTTATTTTTATAGTTTTAGATGTAAGTCAAGAAATTATTGATACACATTATTTTTCCAGTTTTATGTTCGAACATTGTTTGCTTGTTAATATGAATTCTGTCGTCGAGCAAAAAACTTGTCTCACCAATTATAGATTATTCAATTCATACCTATTTTTTATAATGTATACAAAGTTAAATATACTTATACTTTAAGCGTAATGTTTTCTTGTCACAATAAGGATTTGATCATTTTTAAGATCCGCAGACATTTTTCGCCCACTACCTATTTTGCTAAGAATTATATTTAAAATATTATATGAATTATAATTTAAAATATTTTAAGACATTAACCTTCATATTTAAACAATAATTATTTATATACTTAAAAATGTTTTAATTAATTTCAAATTATTTATGAACATAGCAATACATATCCAAGCATTTAAATAAGACAATAATAGAACTAGGTTTCTTCACAGCACGTCTGATCTGAAAATGTGGAACCAAAATGACGCTTGAAATACTCAACTTGCTTAAGATTATGAAGCATTAACCCAATTAACAATAAACTTTCGCAGCTTATAAACCCAATTAACAATAAACTTCCGCAGCTTATAAAATACCAGTACTTAAAACAATATTTTTTATGCTACTTTTCCACTACACCCTATCAATAATCCCAATAATGGGAAGGAAAAAATATTGTAAATTCTTGTGATAAATATTCAATTTCCGTTGTGTATTGTTAAAAAGGCTTACATTTTTAGAAAATACTAGAAATAACACAAACATTTTATTTATATTTTTTGCAACATGCGGGTTAATGAGAACAGGGATCGATGGTTTAAAGTGGATTCCTGACTACTATGTAGAATTTAAACCTACGAACCAAAGATAAAGCTAATTTGCATCAAAATTGATTACTATATGAATATAATTAAATTTCAAATATAAATGAATAATTAAAATTTAAATTTTATTAAAGTGTACTTTATTAAAATTACTTATATACATTTGTTATTTATCACCTTAGAAAATATATCCTTTCAATAAAATAACATATAATATATCCTGATGTTTATGACTAAGGTGTTACATTAGATTAGATTTTTAAAAAATTATTCCTTTTGAAATAAAGCTTAAGATATTTTGAAAACACTAACCTATTTAGAGCCAAGTTTCCTATATTAATGCTAATAACAAAAATGAAATCTAATAAAAAAAATAAAAAACATCAAAAATATACAAAATAAATTATCAACATAGCACTTTAGGGTGGCTACTGGTTTTAATTATTATAATAGATAAAATCCAAGGATAGTCCACACCCTTGGCATTAAACTGAAAAACAGCAATCATAATAATCGTAGATTATAAATATTATGGATTTAACATCAAAAACAATGAACAAACTAAATCAAAATTTCAAACTAAAATTAACTCATGTTGCTTAAAATAGATTATTATTTGCATTGTTTATTTTGACTTAATTTTACAAACACAAAATAAAAATTAAGTTTATAACAAATAATGTTACAGAATTAAATAAATTGACATCTTAAAGATATGTATTTTCCATTTATTTAAGAAAAAATTCATAGTACTTACTATAACATTTTTTTTTTTTTTTTTTTTTTTTTTTTTTAAATAAAAGAGAAAAAATATGTAAATAATTACATATAACATTAAATAAACTTGCAGAAAAAGTAAATAACATGATCATTTTCAAATATGACCGCCATGAATGCAAAGAACAATTAATAATTCTTGGCATGATTATACTTTCCTTCAATCGTAATGGTAAATGCTACAGCCACCGTCTAGCGACCACTCTAGCAGCAACAGACGACGGTGTGCACAATATGTGGTAGGAAAACCAGAGACCGTTTCATGCATAAGTTACTGGGCACGGACCGCTCAAAAAAATTCGGTGTAAAGTGAGTTACCAATGAAACCGGTGAATGACCACTTTAATACCATTGAGCTTCTGATGCTAGGGTTGTTTCAATTCAAAAATAACATAACTTAAGGAATTTTAACTAGTGAGTGTCGTTTGAAATAGAAAATGCAAACTTAGACTAATTTTATCTTCGAGTGCTGGATCCATTTTTTAACACTTTTTTTAAATACAGTAGCTACTCGATTTTACAAACTAATAGAGACCATTAAAATGTAAGGTAAAGAAGAAAGTTATTGCCGTTTTCATATTACTATTGAATGAAGTGAAAATAAGTATGTAAATTAGTGTATGACGTGGTTGAGACACCAGTCAATTGAGAGAAGGAATATTAATCATAATAAAAGCACGTTAACCTCGCACATTCAGCAGTCGTAACTTGTATAGCAAAGTGAAATGGACGTATTGAAGGAGCTCGCTCATATTGCTTGCTGTACGACTTCAAAGTGGGATTATCAGTTGTTGAATCAAGTCACCAAATATGCCAAACGTTTGGAGATAGTAATGATGCTGTAAATGAGAGTTTCATGATTGTAAATGAACATTGGTTTCACAAATTTAGGTCAGGAGACTTGTCTCCCTGTGATGAAGTTGATGTCTGGTGGACTAATCATCAAGTGGTTCACTGTAAGCTGCTACCAATGGCAAAAATGGTCAGCGCGGACCAGTACTCGCAGCAATTGGAACGTGTGAAACAAACATTGCAACAGAAGGAGCCAGCACTGGTTAATCACAAGAGAGTACTATTCTTGACCGATAAAGCAGGTCGCACACTGAGAGAACATGTCTCCAACACGCTCCTTTTGCTTCCCAATAGCGCTGCTGCACGGGAGAGAGATATCAAAAAGTACCACACAGTGAAGCGATAGCAGCAAGATCTCACGCATACGCAATACATTGAAGGGAAAATCATTTACTTTTCTACTCTTCTGTGTTTGTGTATGTTCTGAGAACTTCACATTTCTGCTTTTAACACGAAAAATAAACAGTGATGGACTCTTTGTCAGATGATGATACTTTGTTATCAATGGCCTTAGTTGAAGAACGTTCCAAAAACACAGGATTCATGAGCATAATGCTCAAAATTCTATTCATGGGACTTCGTAGTGACGAGAGAATTGAGTCAGGGTCCAACAAAATTTCAATCTTTTTACATAATATTACCCCAAACTTTAGAAATTTTAAAAAATTTTCTGGGAGAAAAAATAAGAAAAAAAATAATAACTGCAGAAGAGTAATTTGTTTTGAAAAGAGATTGCTGACAACTTTTAAGGTATAATATTTCTTTCATTTATTTTATTGTATTTAATATATAATAAATGATTTTTTAAGAATCTATTTCATTCAATAAAGAAAAGCTACACTATTAGTATATAATATGATTTAAACTATTTTTAATGATATAATTTGCAGTGAACTACCAACAAAGTGAAATAAAATCTAAAATGAATATGCAAATAAATTTAAAAAGTTATGTATTCTAACGTTACAGTAGAATGCAATATCCTAGTTGTCAGTATAGCTGGAAACAGATATGCCTTACATCTAAAAAAATGTAATCGTTGCATTTTAATTTTGACAAATTTCTTGAGAAGCGGATCTTAATATCAATATATTGTTGGATTTCATTATTTTTCATAAAGATGTAATTAATTTTTAACCTACATGGTTGAATTTTCTAATATGTGCAGACCTATTAAAACAAAAAAAAAAAGTATTTTCGCATAGACTACCCCCCATTGTCAAGTATAGCATGTTTCGGTTTCTAGTGGAAAACCTTTCGCAATTGTCTGTGGAATGAAAGATAATGTTGCTTTCATATTTATTATGTTCCTTTGCAATTTTCATATTAACTGCATCACATTGAGGAATGTTACTTTCTAGCAGATAGTGGGTATGTAAATCTCAAGATATGGCAAGTTGTTCAATGGTGCTCTTTTATTTTATCATTTATTATTTCCCGATATATTTTCCGTGTGTTTGCAATATTATATTGGTGATACTGCTAACACACGGAATAAAAATACAATAAAAAAACAAAAGTTCATTTTTATTTCACAAAATAAAATCAAAGTTATTTTCATACTAAAAATTAAATTTAATCTAAATCTATAGATTTCCATTTTCATTAAGATAAACAGATATAAATGGTTCACTGTACATGAATATTATTTCTCTGGCTAACTAATATATGAAGTGGGTTATAAGTGATGTTAGGCGCGTATTGTACTGGGCTCAGACGTCACCATAAAGACATTAAACATTGCAAAAGTAGAGAGACGATTTTCGGAATTTTAATATTACTTTTCTCGAAATAATTAGTTGAAGTACTGAATTTTTTTTATATATATATATATAAATTGTATGAATATTTTACATAAAATGCTTTTTACGCTTCCAGTGAAGAAAAAGAAGACATAAGAAGAAAAAAATGTAGGAGAAAACAAGTTAACAAAAAAAATGAACTGCTTAAATTTATTGCTAATCCAGAAAAAGCTAAAATTGATGAGGAAATTCAATCTGAAGCAAAGATATGGAAAAGGAAGTTGGTGAATACTCTTGCAACCAGATAGTATAAGCAGAAATGACAAAAAGGAATAAGATGAAATTAAAGTTATAGAAATGAGAAATATGGAAAGCGTACCTCATATTGTAGAGAAAAAAAAATGCAAGTGATGAAGAAATTCAGAATGTAGAATATATACCTGACACTATTTAAGAAAATTTCGATATCCCTCTGTGGCCATTAAATTGCATAACAGAGATACAACACATTATTTATTTAAAAATAAACCACCCTCAAATATTTCCTTTAAACATGTCTCTAAAAGTGTCGCAATATATTGGTAAAAAAAATAGTAACTTTGTCGTTTAAGACAAATACTTTCATTTTTAACGATACAAATAACGAAAAATTTGAAAGAGATGCACAATCCAAAAAGTAAACTCATTTACTGATAATCCAAGTAAGAAAATACTTTGGCCCTATTTTAGTTAATCATAGTTACCTGGGTCCATTATTGGTGGTCAAAATTGAACCAATCTTGGATGGTCTAAATTTTGTCACAGTGGATCATTCTGGCTTACCGAGGTAGGATCAACTTTGGTAGCTCATATTGAATCAATCTGGTTGGTCGGTTGGTCAAGGTAGGACTAACTTGATTGCCAACATTTGTCCGAACTAGGAAGCCAAGATAAGACTAATCTTATTTACCCTTTTAAGTTTGTCTATACATTTTGTGGCACATATTGATGACAAAAGATCTTATTTTGAATTGTTAAATTTAAAAAAGTTATCTTTCATTATTTCAATACATATTCATTTCTTTTTCAGTTATAAAACAGTATTGTTGCATTTTATATAAATAAAATATTTATTACAATTAAAATATACTATTTTGCATTCTTTATTAAAAAGTAAATACAAATGACAAATTTGTTATTTTAAGTAACACTTAAGCAATTTAGCAAAATTAAAAATTATTTTTATGAAGAAATTAATAATTATGTTAAGTTAAAATTAACATACAAAGAAAAAGAATTGAGTTTAAAATACAAGTAAATACTTACTACTTATCCATTTTCAATACATGAGCTACTTAGCATCTAGATCTAATTACCATGCATACCACATTCTAAATAATCAAATTAACAATATAAAATTTTGATTTGTTTGATATTAAAAGCAAATCTCATTTCTACTTTACTTAACACTTCCTGATAGCTCAAACTGCTAATTTTTGAGCAAAAATTTATAACCAAATTTTGTATTCTATTTTATTTTTATTTCTATAAATAAATAGTGCTTTTCTATTAAGCGAATTCCAATCACAATATAAATTAAAATCGTCTTTCGTTTTTGCAAGAAACAATAGAAAAAAAGTATTATGCACTTAAAATATTTTCTTTCTTCTTATGGCTCTCACGAAGGAAACAAAAATTCTTACTTCTGATATATTTCTGACTTTGTAATGAATTACTCTTACAAAGAAATACCAAAAAAATTGCCTTCTGCTTAATTAAGTTTTCGGATAGATTTTAAACATTAATGGTGATTTTTTTTTAATTTCAATTCACATTTCATTGTCAACTTTTCAAATACATTACTTTTTCCTATACAATAAACAATATAAATAAGAATTAAACCCATATAAATTTGCAAAGTATTTCAACATTACTTTAAATCAAAAGTGGCCCAGGTGCAGAGATTAAATCGTGGAACTACTAATTAAACAGATCAGCTTATTCTAAAATTTTATTTGACATTATATACATATTTTTACAATTTAGATCATATAAATTTCATTTCTTTGCATTTCTAACATTAATTTAATTAACTGTCTCTTCACTATAATTTGCGAAGACTAAACAGCATCTAAAATTTTAACAAAAATTATAAAAACGAAATTCGCTTTATTAATTATTGATGATATTTAGTTATATTATTGATATTTATTATATATTGTTGTAATCAAAATATTAAATTTGTTCCTTAGATATAATTTCAACTGCTGACTATTTCAGTTAAATGTTTGACATTACCATAAAAAAATATTATATTGTATTATTACTATTCATTTCATTGACGTTTCTTGCCAAAGAGAAGCATTGAAATGGACGGTGATTATTGTAAATAATCTCCAAATTAACTTTTACACGGAAATATGTATGAATATACAATAAAACGTAATGCAAACGAAAAACTGGAATTAAAATTGGACACTCTCCTTTATTGATCAATGATTGGAGTGATATCACTAATCACATGATTGTTTCATGTTTTGCATGTATACCAGAAAACAAGCACCAGTTATTTACAAAACAGATAGCATCCACTAACAACCCCGTGGACAGGTTTGCGCTCTACCTTATAAACAACAAATTAAATTGTTATAAACAGCAATCGAACATTTATATATATATACTTCAGGATTTATAAAACATATTTTGAAATTAAAATTTAATCTTAATTAGCAATTAAATTCTTAATAAATAAAAAGCAAATAAACTGCGTAGAAATATAGGTAACCATATTGAGTTTAGGTTATTATACCATATTTTGGCAGACACTTGGCTCCCTATATTGATTTGGCATAACCTTACTATCTTGACGTGCTGAAGAGGGGGGTAACTCGATAGCCACTATAATGACAAACGTTTGTGTAATCAGTGCTAAGAAGCTGTTAAAAGAAACTGCTTTTTAGTGATGTGTAACAAAATATCCTTTGAACTAAAACTATGTAGCAGAAATTGTATCGATATTAGTAAGATTTTTTAAGTTTTTCAAGCAAACTAAAACAACAATATGTCAATAGAATTGGAAAACACCACATTAATAGAACGTTTTGGAAAATACTAATCATGAAAAAATTTGCAGAATTGAAAGACGGAAAAAATATTTTTTGAATTAATTTTATAATCATTTTCAAAACTATGATTTTAACGCTTAACAGATTCCTTAATTTATGACATACAAACAAAATGCTTTAATTCTATCGATCTCATTGACACAGGATCAAACACACACACATATATATAAAATATATATAGTAACAATGGAAATTATGTTAAAGGTTTTTGAAAAACTGACTATATATATATATATATATATATATATATACACGCATTTATTATGTTTTAAAAATGCTATTTCTGGTACTTATTAATCATAATTTCAAGAGTCATTAATTTAAAAAATATCAATCCGCAATTATGGAGCATCATTTTCACTCTATAACTTTCATCATTTTCAATCTATAAATTTCAGAAAATCTCTATAATTAAATCGTTTATTGTAATAATAAACTCAATTAAAATTAGGTTATAGATAAGAAATTAATGGTACATTTCCTTCACTTCTCTCTGCTCAAACTTCACATGGCTGTTATAGACTCCAAAGGAAACACTATTTTGGATACCCGTCCTACTAAGAACATTTTAATTTCTTAGAATTCAATTAAAATCTTCAAAATCGTTTTCTTAGTTACTTCTTTAAGGGGTACAAAGTAGATCGAAATATTCGTGGTTGTTGTTGCTGCACTAGCATGCTTACCTCCACGTGATGCTTCCTAGGCACCATCCTGTAAGGCAAAAAGATTTACTACTCTGGAACGAAAGCTAACTCTCAATGCCCTTTTTTAAGGATTCTATTATGGTACACTGGATGTCTATCGCAGGCAAAGGGACAACTAGTACATTTTTAAGACTAACAACATTGATGCTTTTATAGTAATAGAGGCCAAGCTTATAACAGAAGATAACAAAATTTTTCCCCTTTAAAATACTTTTCATATGGTGCCAAAGGCTAGACAAATTGATAGAGGCCTTTTAATTGAAGTTAAATCACATTTCAAAGCTGACTTCAAAATTATTATAGAAATGGCCACTGGTCAAGATAAAAGTAAAGTGCCCCATCTGAAAACTGGATAAACATTTTAAAATTTTCTCAACTTTCTCTCCTCAGGGAAGCAAACCAGATTTTTCTTTTCTTTATATTTAAAACAGATCCATTTTCATTGGGGATGTCAATACACATTCTTCCTCTCTGGTGATATAAAGATAGAAACTATACTGGTGAGGCACTGGAGTATTTACTAAATTCTAGCCTTTTTTATTAATATATAACAACAATGACTTTCAAACTTATTTATATCACAACGGTTTAAAAACCACATCAGACCTGCTCCTGGTAAATTCTGATCTATTCTACTGCTGTAAACGAAACGTAATAGAATACCCTGGTTCTGGACACCGTCAGATTATTGCAGAATTTACCTTTTCTGGTGCCACTCCAACGAAATTATTCCAAGATGTCCTAGAACATTTTAAAAAAGCCAATCGGGAACTTTTTGAACAGCTATCAAACGAATTTCTGAATACTAACAAATTCGATTTCCAATTTGACTTGGAACACTTATAGGCTTACACAAGACAAAATTATCGTGTGTGCTAAAATGAGTATTCCTAGGTCTAAGATAGAAAAATACAAATGCTTTTTGTCATCTTAATTGCAGAATGAAAGCAGAAATAGGCTAAGGAGAAAACTGAATTGAAATATCGTAAAAAAGCATACAATTTCCTTGCAAATATTAAAAATGAATGAACAGTCGATCAAAAACAATCTTTTCACTACATAGATAGAAACATTACCTCTGATTCCAAGATTGCAAATTCCTTTGGGAAATATTTTTCTAGTTTACATCATAAGTGAAGATACGCAAGACCATTTTCTAGAATATTAACCCTGAAAATTAATAACAGAATAAAAAGAAAAGGCTTAATGAATGATTTTATGGATGTATTCTCTGCTTCTGTAAATTTAAATGAATTAAGGATAGTTCTTAGTTATTAAAATCCCCCGAAAATCTCTAGCTGGGCAGGGTATCTTCTTTGAATTTTTTTTCCACCTAGGTCATCAAACCTATGAAACTATTCCTTTTCAATATCATCTAGAACTCTGGTACTCTTCCTTCCGCTCTTTCATATTATCGGCAAATTGCATTAACTAAGATGCCTTGTAAGACTATGAAAAGAATTATTTCCAGAAGAATTAATTTTTTTATCTAGAAACAAATAAGGTCGTAGATGAAGAGCAAACCGACTTTAGAAGGTTTCGGTCTGTCAACCATCTTTTGGTATTATTAAGCCAATCTGTCGAAGACGCAATGGACTAAAGGTGAATTCTTTCTGCAATCTTCGTCGATTTTAAGTCCGCTCATAACCTTGTATGGAAGGAAAATCTTCTGTTGAAACTCACAGATATCGAGATCCAATCTAACAGGTTTAAATGGTATTTTGTTCTCTTAAACCAAGGACTTTACAGAGTCAGATTCGATAAATGCCACTCAAAATACGGGAACTTCAAAACAAGTCTTCCTCAGAGACCATTATATCAATTACTTGATAAGTGAGCTGAAATCATTAAAAGTCATTAGATGTTTTCCACACATAATCGACCTTGTCATCTAGATAGTCTCACCCAAAGGCAATGCAGAGCTTAAAATTAACTAAATTTTAAGTAAAGCAATAAAAATCGTGAAAAACTTGATTCCAAGAACAACATGAAGGTAAATCTCGATAAGACCTTCGTCGAACATTTTTCTTTTACACATCAACCCTTCATGCCTATCCTCTTCTAAGAAGGAAATTTAATACCGACCACCGAAAACTTTAAATAATTGGGGGTAAAAATATATAGAACACTTTTCTATAGATTACATGTGGAGGATATAGTACTTTGATCTTCAAAGAGACTCTCACATTTAAAGATGCTAGCCAGTTCTAAATAGGGATGTTCCAGGACTACATGATATACCACTTAAAAGACTTACATTCTACTCATCTTAATATACTGCTGTGAACCACTAATTACTAACCTAAGATGGTTCTCCAAAAACAGGAATCCTTTCGAAATCAGGCACTGCGTTTAATCACAGGTACTGTAAAAATAGCTAATATCGATTGCATGCAGCTATGTACAGGTAGTGATGTAAAATTCCTAGGAAATTAAACCACGTGTATTTATTCGGGAATTTTGGGAATAGACCGAGAAATTTTTGGGAATATTGAGAATTTTAAAGAAATAAACTTAACCAATCATCTTAATCAATCAACTAATCATCAAAAAAAAAAAAAAAGGAAAATATGCAAAAAATGTCTGTTCTGTGTTTTAGTGTAGAAGTTAATTAGTTTCGTACTGAGAAAAACAAAAATACTTGTTAAAATAATAAAAAATAAAGAATTAATATTCAATAAAAAGTATCAAGATATATTTTTCAGGACTGTCAGAATAAATACTGACGTGTCTATGTATTCATCGTGACAAATTCCTAAATTCATAGTGATAAAAAAAGAAAAAGGCATTTTCATAACATTAATTTTTGAAGTTATTCTAAATAGGTAAGTAACGCAAAATTATTTTCTTTTCCTCGAAAACTTTCTGTTACCATAATTAGTTGTAGAAATCATGTAATAAGAGGACTTTTTTTTCCAGATATTTTAAGAAATATCTGATCAAAAAAAATTTCAAAAGTTTCTAAATCATCTGTGAAAAATTCCAAAACTCTCGAGATCTTTCAAAATTTTCTTTAATTTTTTTAATTCCCAAGGTAATAAACCGGGCTTATTTCCGGAAATATAAGCCCGCATTTTTTTCTTCTTTTACAACACTATGTACAGGGAAAAGACCTATTCGTGTGATATACAGAAAAGCGTGGTACTACTTAGAGCCCAGAGAAGCCTATTATCCCTCTAGGACAGGGATGGGCAAACTACGGCCCGCGGGCGAACTCTGGCCCGCCGGAAATTTCTATGCAGCCCACAGATAGAATTTAAATTTGTCGGTCAGATGAAAATTAAAAGAAAATATGATTTATATATTTATCCATCTCCTTTTGTACTTTATTTAATTTTTTTTTTTTTTTTTTTTTTTTGCTTTATTTTTTCAAAGGAATGATGATTTTTTTACTTTCTTTATTTTTTTTTTACAAAACAAAAATGGACGGAAATAAAAAGCACAGACAGCTGTAATTGTTAACGGAACTTCTTTGTTAATTATAGCTGCAAACTAGCAATAACAAGCGTCATCTCTTTCTTGGGGAACAGACATATGAGAATCCAATAAAGGTGAATTAGACCTCACATGTAGCAGACTGTGCATTTTAAGCTCCAGCCATTCCAGAAAATCAGTACTATGTTTGCTTAATCTTATTTATGTGAACAAATGTTTTCAACTATAAACCTTAGAAAGAATCATTTCAGAAGTAGACTGACAAATAAGCATGTAGCTTCGTTCCGCAGAATCAGTACATCTCACTTCGAACCTCAATATAAGGAACTTTTACAAGAGAAATCGCAATTTCACGCATCTCATTAACATATTTAAATTGTAAAGCTTGTATGTTTTTAAAAATTAAGAAAAAAATATGTCTTGGCCCACCAACCATTTTTATTTTCGATTTTTGGCCCGCGACTGAAGAAGCTTGCCCATCCCTGCTCTAGGAGGAGATTTCCTTTGAGTCTGGTGTGAATTTACGGTCGTATTCACCACACACGGGTTAACTTGAGTGTAGCCTATCTCATATAACTCAACTCTAGCACAACTCGCCGATTCTTATTCACGAAGCGGGGAAATCCCTGTGGTATGACATTAGTATCTATAACAACTTCGGAGTTAACCGAACACGACATGTAAGACTGCTTCTGATTGGCTAGCAGTAAATATAAACAAAGCTTCGTAGCAAGCGGGAAACTTTTTCGTCAAGATAGAAAAAAGATTAAATTTTACACCGTTAGAAATTGCGACTCTTTTGGAAATTGTAGAAAAGTATGCTGACATCATCAATTGTAAAAAAAAAAAACAAATTGTATCAGCAACGATAGTAAAAAAAGCCAGGGAGAGAAATGTCTTGAGTTTAATGTGCGCTAGCTGGGATGTATAAAAGAACACCTCAGCAACTTAAAGATAAATTTAAAAACTTAAAAAAACTGTCTCAGCAACATAAAGCTGCAGATAAGGTAGACATTTTTAAGACGGAGGGGGGGGGGACATCCAAACTGATATCAACAGACATCGATCAAAGAGTACAGGAGATTGGTTTCATCCGAAAACCTTTGGAATCTACCTATGATTTTGACTGCAGATATCTGGAAATTACATTGGCCAATCAAGGTAAGAAAAATATTCCAAAATATAATTAATGTAATATATTATTTACGTCAAAAAGAATAATTTTTACTCATTAAATGGATTTCACTTTAATTACATAGTTTGATTATAAATGTATATGTATTTATAATATAAACAAGTATCTATTACAATGAAATACTTGAATAACATTTTAATAATTTAAATTAGCTTTGTTGTGAGCTGTAAAAAATTTACTCATGAAAAATTAGACAGAAATATCAACATTATTAAATACAGCTATATTATATATATTCATATTTAAGACTTTAATATAATATTAGAATAATCATTCTGATAAAAAATTATATGTGTAAGAAAGTAAAATTAATTATTGGATATGTTATAAATTTATTTACAAATTTAAATATAATAATTTAAGATTTGAATCACTTTTTGTAAAATATATAAGATTTTTATTTATAGAGTATGCCAAAAAAGAATATAAAATCTTGTGAATAATATTTATCAGTTATGTAAAAAGTTCTAATCATGGAACAAGCAAATCCTTTTATAAAATTTTTGTAGAAAATATGTATGGGTAAAATGAATAAAAATAAAATTTAGATTTCTCTTCCAGCAACTGAAATTATACCACTCGTGGAATACTCTGAAAAAACAAGGAAACTGAAATTGTAAGTAATATTGCAAGACATTTTATATGTATGTATAGAATAGTGACTTATAAAAAAAATTACATTTTAGTTTCAATAGGCATAAGACACGAATTAATATTATATTTTCATTTTTGCGAGAAAAATTGTGGTTGAATAATACAGATTCATAATTTATTTAGAATGCTTGCAAAGCAAGCTGTAGGATACTTTAATTCATACATGTATTTTTTGGCATGTTATTTATTCATTTATTTTTTCAGATAATGCCGCAGGTAGTTGAAATTCCACCTTTTAAACAAACAGCATCTGCAGAAATGGAAAAAGAAATTTCAACATTGGTGGTAACTCCATATTATAAAAAAAGAGCTTTGTAGCGGAGGCCAAATGTTTCAGAAGCAGCAGCGAAACAAATAACTGAAGGTGCTAAACAAAGGAAAAACATTTTAGATTCAGAACATGAACTTAGCATGAAAATTAAACAATAAATGCATACAGCTCTCTTAGAGCAAACAGACAGAAAAAAAGAAGAAAAGAAATTCACAAATTAACTATACAGAACATCGAAAGAGAGGAAAAGAGGAAAGAACGAGATGAAGAAAGGAAACAAATTGAACATGAACTGCGAGTTGCTGTATTAAAGTCTGAAATAAATGAAATGCAGCAAAAGCATTATATTACGATGATCTTAAAAACAGCAAAATATTTTTTTTAATATCATACAATTATTTTGTTTCGTGTAAATTTCTTTTCAACTAATATTTACTAACAAAATTTTATTGGAACTACTAACCCTTCACACATTTAAAATATCAAATAAAATTTCATTATTCTTCATTTATTGTCATTTCTTTGCTTAAAAAATGAATTTTAAAAAAATTGTCTTTTTATATAGCATTTTCAATGGTTATATTCAAATGTTAAAGTCAAAAATGATTGCTTTTCATAAGAAATGAGCAATGTTTAAAAAAAAATAAAATATTCAAATAATACACCTTTTATTTATAAAATTGAAGGTAGAAAATTATTTCGGGTAAAGGTCTGAATTTTTTAAAATATAAAGAGCTAATATGGAATGATTAATTTATCTGTACAAAACAGTGTAAGTTAAATTAGTGAAACCTAAAAAATAAAGTAAATTTATTCAAGAAATGTGAAACTGAAAATGCATGAAATTTTTTATTCTTACAGTTAAATTAAGTTCTTATTCTTATTCTACAGTTAAATTTAGTTTCTATGCATTTAAAACATTTTTTGGATAAATATTGCATGAAAGAACATGTCAATCTCTAAAGCAACATATTTTTAAATTTATTGAAATTTTCAACATTTTATTTTGCACAATAGTACAAAGTTAAATATAACTCATTTGATTAAGAAAAAATACATAAAATTTTATATGAAATATTTAGATTTATAAAATAAAAACATGGTCAAATTATGAATGATTGTTATATTTATGCACAAAATTTTATTGTGCATAAAAATTAAAAATAAGAGTTGACAATGGCATTTCTTTTTGAAATGCCAGCACATTCATTGTTAACATAGTTGCTCCTCATGTGGAATTTCTATGCTGTAGCTGTCACCCATTCTTAATGCGATGTTTTGCAGCACATCAGTAGCTACTGTGATTGTTTGTGTATTTTGTAAACTGCACCGCAAAGGCAGAGAAATGCATTGGAACCTTCGTTTCCAAACTCCATATTGGTGTTCCACTACATTTCTCCCCAAGATGTGAGCTGCATTATACCTATAAATGAGAGAATTAATATTTACATCAAAGCTTTTTTTTTGTGTGTGTGTTATACTGACACATTCACAAATAATGAACACACAAAGTAAAATTTATTTTTAGTTTTGAAGGAAAGTGCAGAATACAGCAATTAGAAATGAATCATGAATTGCATAATATTTTAAGAAATTCTGTTGACTAGTGTAATATGAACTTTGATTATTAAATTATCTTGCCCATAAAAATCTATTAAATGATTAATTTTTCTATAATATTCACTAAAGCCTGATTACATATCATTACTTAAAAGTATCCTGACTACTCTTTCATATAGACATCTATTTTCTTTTATAATAATAATCTTTTTACACATTTTTTCCATCTTTGTGAATGATTTTAGTGAAACATACAGAACCAAATTGTTCAGAAGAAAATTAATCACTTTCATAGAGTGATTTATAAATAGTTTACTGTTTTTGTAATTTCATACACAATAATTAAATTTAAAATGTCAACATGATTGATTTTGATTTATTAAACTCAATGCAAACTATCACTTGACAATTGAAATTTTACATATCATATTAACTATGAGGCAGTAAACTGCTTCTGTAATATTGCTCATTGACAGGAAATTGTTAAAAAAAAAATAAAGAAAACAAATTGTGAACAAAAATTACCTCCTTTGCCTATCCGAGTTCCGGTGAAGAAAAGGTGTCATTAAGTATGACCGCAAAGGATATCCATTATCACCCAATACATGATATCTATTAGGCACTTCGGTTTCCAGGTGAGCTCTTAAGTAAGACTGGTCAAAAACAGTACTGTTATGAGTACAACCTATCATGGCCATCATACAGCAATATTTCTGATGTACAAATCCACATCACTCATGGTTTGTATATTAAGGCTAATAAAGCCTTTGCGGTATATAAAAACATTGTTTAAAACCATATTGAAAATAAAATGCATTAGCACTTTGCTATTAATATGTCAACTTTATATATTCAATAAAGCTAATTTATCAAAAAGAAAGGTTCTTTTTATTTGGCTAATAATATGCCTCTTACATTTTAATCAGAACTTTCTCAAAATTAAAAAGGAAAACTTCCTTTGATAACACTGTTCAGCACCAGTTTCACTGTTTTTAACACCTATATTGCAAAAATTATTTAAAATTTTATAATAACTTTTTCATCCAAAAATGAAACTTTTGCAACATAATTTTCCATTCAAAATTTATTTGCATAGTAAATAATTGCAGAGCACATCTTAGGTGTACTCTTAAACCTTCTCTCTAATTTCTATTATCAGTTAAATTTTAATAGGAAAACAAATATTAGCTAGAGTTACAATAATGCTTAAATTATTTTCGTGCTGTTTGCTTTAATAACAATCCATGGGTATAAGAGAGAGATAATATAATTGATAATAAGGGTAAAAACTTGACATGTTTTGACAGCAGTTTCATTGTTTTTTTAACATATATATTGAAAATTACATAAACTTATACAATAATTTTGTTAATAATCAGTGCTATTTGAGAAAATGAGTGTTTTTGTCTAGTTTTCCGTTTCAATTTTTTTTAATAATGAATGCTTGTGAAAAATCTTTATACTCATACCTTTCTTTTTACTCATACATTCATACCTCTTATACTCATACTCTTTTCTAACATCAACTAATTATTAATTTTCACTATCGAGCAACAAACTACATCACATAAATAATTCATTATTTTTGTGCTTTATTTTCTGTAATGTTACATGCAGGCTCAAACATTTATTAACAAACTTAAATAATTGAAAAGTCACATTTGCTCTTGTTAAACAATTCCGACAACAAAAATACTATTTTTTAACACTTCTTTTGTAAATTATGCAATACTCATTAATAATTTCATTTCAAACGTATTATTAATAATGGAATGAAATTTTTGTTGCTTAATTATTAAAATTGTTTTTTTAATAAATTGCCGTGTGTGAGATAAATAAATAACTTAGATTTTTTTTTCCTCATCAGATAAATTAAACTACGGACAATATCAAACATTTATTTTGGTATACATCATATTAATTTGTTTGGTTGAATATGTATTTACTTACTTCTTTTCGTTCCTCTTCATTTTGAGGTAAAAAAATGAATTCAGAATGTAGCTCAGCCAGGCTTCTGGCGACATCGGTCGCGGCACGACTCACTGATGGTTGGCTGCACTGAATTATATCCCCGATGTTCAGCTGCTGAGTTCCCGTAGCAAAAAATCTTAAGCCAATTAAGATTTTTTCTGTAGGTGCCAATGCTTGGTTTCGCATAGTCCGCGATTCCAATTTTGGCGATAGTCGCTGAATTTAATTTTCCACCGTACTTTTATTCAGTCTTCTCGCTCTTATTTCTATTAATTCAAGATTTTGCAAACCTCGAACATCATTGTCTACAAACATATCGCTTTAAGTCCGCCATTGTTTGCTGACTCTGCGCTAACACTTCGAAATCATAGAGTTATTCTAGGGATCCATATCGGTGAGTTAATCGCTGTTTTTGTCGTGGTGAATAATCTTTCATGACTTAACTCGCCCTTTACCCTGAAACCTCGTTTAACTCTGGTTGGTGAATACGGCCGTTAAAGACATAAAATGGTTTTGAACATGAGGTTTTCGAGGTAATCTGAAGTTTAGGCTTTAATTTTGAGTTTGAGCAGTTTCTGCCTCCCCCGTAACTCTATTATAAATAAGGATTTCTCGATACACCTTGCACTTAAGCAAGAACATCTTAAAATGGATAAGAACTTCTTAAGTGAAACTGTGCTAAAAAGGATATAGCTCACAAAACCATAAATTCATTCAACCTGAAAGAAGAGTAGCTGCGAGTATATACGATAACTCCAGAATGAGTGACTCAATCAATGTGGGTGCAAGTGTCTACTGTTTTCTGTTTTTATTGTGATCTGTCTTAATCTCTCTTACAGCTGCAATCTCATCTAGGGATCTCTTCAAAGGTGTTTTCTTATCAGATTCTAAAGCTGTTTTTCAAGCTATAGACTCATAAAGTGATTCCTGTTCCTCAGTTGTTCATGATTTGTTTGATCTTCTTAATTGGTTGTCTCGTAGAGGCACTCTGCTGTCCTTCAATGCATCACTGCATATTATAATATAATGTTCAGGGAAATAAGAGGTCGACTTTCTGTACAAGAAAAGAGCTGCTGATATTTAAACATCACAACCTAGCCTCCCATACAATTCAATCATTTTAATTGTCAAGCAAGCCTCCAGAGCCGTCTTTTAGAGAAACTTACTTCTGTTAATAGAAATAAACCATGAAATAATCAAATTCATGCAATAACTGAACGGTCAAGAAAAAAATCTGTTGTAATATTGCACCTCATATCTGGTCGTAATTGTCTTTAAAAGCACCTGTACAGCATCAATGTCGAATCAAACTCTCGCTACCCCTTGTGTAACCTAAGGAAGGATATGAATTTCCTGCACCTATGAATGTGTCCTGCTCTTCAACTTATTTCCATCTGGGGGCAATACTGGGCAGCGAATCAAGCTCTCAGTTTATATATTTATGAAACACTATTTTTTATTTATTTATTTATTGTTATTATTATTATTATTATTTTTGCACTGTTCTTGTGATGTTTCAGTTGTCTTGTAACTCTTACATTGGGAATAAAAGAAAGTTACTTCTTTAACAGCTCAAATGTTTTATCTATGGAGAAAGGAATACACGTTCCATCCTGCATGGTTTCATCTTATTTCATTGTTGCCAGAAATGCTAGCATCTTCATTTTGATTTGTGCTAGCTTTTGTGCTACGGAGGCTACACATATAGATGTTTGATGTAAATCAAAATTTCAATCATATGTGGCAGCAGCTTTGTTAGAAATTGACTTTCATCTGTTTTGATTGTTATTGTAAAAATATGCGTTTGCGATACAATTAATAAAGTTTCTACAATTATTACTTAGGAGGTAAAGAAAACTGTCATCGAGATCATTTCTAACATATATTTCCATTCTTATTGTGCGATGAGTCTTGTCCATGTTTTTTACATGATATAAAATTATCTAATTACTTTCATATAAATTATAGCAATTATCAAAATCACTTCTATTATGTTTCAGATATATAAACATCGGTTCAATAAATTTCACTCTAAAATAACTGCTTTAGAGATAAATTTAGGCGAGATTGTGCAATTCTAAAATTTCAGATTTTTAGACTTTGGTATTTCTTTTGTGACTTAATTTACTACAGTAACTATTTCAAATTGGAACAAAAATAATAAAATGCTGTTTTATAAACTATCTCATTAATTGAATAACTATCAATTAGAAGATTTTTATGTAGAGTTAGAATAAACTGGAGAACTTCTTTTGTCTGAATAAAATTAATTTCCTGTAATAGTTTAAAATTAAATTGTACTTTGCATGTGAAATAGTACTATTTAATATTATAATTTGTAAAAGATAGTCAAAATTCCAAAATATTTTATGGAAAATTTTTGTAATTATATAATGTTTGGGAAAATTCTAACTATTTCAAACATGAAATTGATAAAATATGAACTTCACAGGTAATTAAGATAAATTGTCATCTATTGTTATTCGAGATATCATTTACAATTATTATTATATATAAATTGTTTATTGTATTTAATTATTTATGTTTATTTAATTTTATAGTAAATAAGTTATAAAATATTTAAATAGAATCTTTTTTAATATAGAAATTTTATTAAGTTTCATTTTAATCGTAGGTTTTATTAAATGCATCTGAATAAACTTATTTTAAACTAAATGAGTATTTTGTAATGACCTTATTAATTTCAAATGAAAGCAAATATGTAATGTGAATGTAATAATTATAAATTCACTTTCTTAAATGTACACATAAACAATTGAATCTTATTAATATGGTAATCCTTAAGTTTAAGTTTCTCATTCTTTTTTTTTTTTTTACTAGTTTGTTTTTTCAGGTCTAAAATACATAAAATTAATCTTACATTGCTTAATGCACATCATTCTTCAGGTAATACTATCTAAAATTTCAGGAGTTTCAAGAAAAATATTTTTAAAAGAGTAATTTTAGACACGAGACTAATTCTTTGCTTTATAGTATCATTAAAATGTTTATATCAAATTTTTTGTAATATTTATATTTTTCTGATAAAGTGAGTGACCAAAAGTTTATATAATAAGTACTCTTCAGTGATAAGAATTAATTGTATAATATAAAATATTTTATATATTTACTTTTGTTCAATTTCTCTTTATATTTGTAGTTTTATCATTTGTCTATTTTTTTGTTGATTAGTATTATTTATTATATAATTTTTTCTCTATCTATAGTACTTTGTAGTGGACAGCCTGATTACATAAGTCCATTGTAATATATTTTAATATCTATCATGTGTAAATTAGGTTTTAAAAGGTCTCATTGACAGTGTTACATATTTATGTGTCGCAAAGGTGAAAATGCAGATAACTGCAAAGCACTGAATCTATAGATATATATGCAGAAGTGTTAGGTTTCATCTCCCATTATTCAACAGTAGTTGACATTCTTATTCTGAAACCGCGGTCACCAAACTTTGTAACCTCACGGACTTATAAATTGAAATCCTGCGGGCCACTAATAAGATTTTTTAAGTATAAAATATATTTATTAAAAAATTATGATCAAGAACACATAGAATGTATCAAGTTAACAAAATTAAACTATCAATTATAACTATATTATAAAAGCTTTATTAATAAACCATATAAAATATACAAAAACTTTTAAAAAAACAATTAAAATGGGGTTTAAGTATCAGACTTTTTGAATTATACATACTTATTATGATGGATGTTCCTACTTATTTGTAATAAATTCCCAATAAATATCATAAAATCCCAATAAAATTATAAATACTATCCTAATAAATATCAAATAAAAAGAAAATATGCTCATGGTTAAGATATCAGATCATACCTATCTTAGAAAAAATAGAAATTTACAAAAAAAAAAAAAAAAAAAAAAAAAAAAAAAATTTATTAATAACCCAGCTATTATATTGCATAGATTTTATATTGAACTCAAAATGTCCATGAACCGACCTTTAAATGCTTGAACTGATATACATATGCAATATAATCACTAGAAGAGTGTGAAAGAAATGAGACAAAACATGAAACTAAAACAATATAGCTGCAACGGTTCGATATATTTACTGTGGCATTATTCTATGCAATGGTGTTATTCTATGAAATAGTGTAATTGTATTAAATAGTGTTTTTATAACAATTTACTTAATATTATGAATTGAATTATGTTTCAATGCATCGTAAAACATAACATGATGAGTATTTATATTATACATTTTTCTGGCAACCACAGCAAAACTTTCTCACGAACCACCATTTTGGTGACCACTGTTCTGAAGAGTGCTGTCCTACCACTATGACTCAGTGTCCCTGCATATCTTCTCTATCTTTTTATGTAGCTTTAAACATTGTTAGAATATCCAAATTGAATGCATTAAACTTCTTGATCAGCTTAATGCATTCAATTTGGACATGCCATAAATTTCTATATCAACTTTATTTTCTGAATCCTCCCATCCAGCTTCTGGACCAGCTTCCTTAAATTTTCTGTGGCAGTTTCTTCAGAAATATATGTTTATATCATTCTCTTATAGAAATTTCAATTCTCAGTATTTGGAAAATGCTAAAATTTTTCTGCTGAAATACTTAAATTTATGATTGTTGTGATGTTATCTTAGAAATTTCTGAGAGCTATATACTATGATACCTTCTTTGTTGAAGTAGTAAATGTTCAAACATTTTTTATACTGTTATTTTTTAAAAAATACACTTTATGTTTATTTCTAACATAAAGGGTAATGTAAAAGTAAACATATCTATGAAACTAGCATCCATGTACTTCTCAATCAGTCTGACACCACACGAACACACAGACACACACACTGCTTGTATTTATACTAATTTAAGACAACACAACAAAGCTTTAGTATTATAATTGAATAAAATATTTATAAATTAAATATACAATTGATAAATTATTCTAAAATAGTAGAACTATTTCATGATACTTACCTTATTAAATGAAGTTTTGTTTCTTTTTTGAGATTATACTCACTATGTTATTACTAATAATTGCTGTTTCAATTTGTGAATAAAGTTAAGTATATTGACATTGCATAGTGAATAAGCAAATGGAATTTTTTGTAAGACTTTGAATATACATAACATTTTATTTGTGAGAAATTTCTCAATTAGTTGTGATCTACATTTGTCTCCAAGAGAGGAGCCTGAGAAATTCTGATAGCAGCTGAATGATTAGCATTCTGATTATCAATTCAGCAGTTTGTAGAGTCATTCTCATCTGGAAAGCCAGCCATACTATATCTTGATAAATGTCCGTTCAGAAACACTTCTCATAATGTTTAATAGTGACTAGGATTAAAAAGCATTTAATGTTACTATTATTAGTCTGAAAATATTTCACTTTTTTTTTCTTTTAAAACTTATTTTCTATACAGAAAATTAGAAAAAAAAGACTTCATCTATTGTTCAAAATAATTGGTGAAAAATTAAAGTTTATTACAAATTGATTTGATCAAATAACCAATATCCAACAAGATTTTAAACTCAATACCTAATATTCAGTGGTCAAATAATATGTATATAAATTTAATCAGTATTATAAATACTGTATAAACAAAATCATAAATGCTAATGATAAAAGCATAATTTCTATATGATATCAAGTAAAATGCTAGTAGTTTTACCAAATGCTCATAAAATTCAGGCAGTTTACATAAATCAGGTGCCCTCTTCATATTTCAGATGTTGACTTTAGTAAATTTATCTTTAAAAAATTTTTCATTACTACAAATATTTTAAATATTTAATTGTTGAACTGCACTTTTTAGAATCAATGTTTCTGGGTTGGATCTTTGCTGTTGTTGAGCTTTGAGAGATTTATGTTTCATTTCTGCATTTTTAATGTATGTCTATCGATTTGAGTACATGGGGGTTTCTTTCTTGAGACACTTGAATACTGCCAATTATGTATCAAAAATTCTTGCAAAAGGCTATTATACTTGGATGTTTTAAAAAGACTGATTTTTTGGTTATCTATTATGTGGTATGGAAACAGTGTAAATTAGGTTTTCTTACACTGATCATTGTAGTTGTTGAAATATGTTAATTAATGACACAAATAAAGATTATTATGATATTTATTTTTAAAATCAGGAGTTTGCTTAATTCATCTTCTTGAAATTTTGTTCATCAAAGCAACAAAATAGTAAATACTCTTTATGCTTAACTCTCATTTTAGTACGATATAATAAGTCATTGACTGAAATATTCGTTGGAAAAAGCTTGAATGCTTCTGTGTTTCATAACTTTTGCTCTGCTATATGTAAGTATATTAACTGCAATTGACATTGATGTTTTAAAGTATTTGGCTGAAAAATGTCAACCTTTTCCAAATCAAATATCCAAAGTTGTATACCGTGAATCCGCCTAAGAATAGAGAACTGTATGTTAGGTAAAATGTGCCAAGTGAGTGATAAAATACGGAAAATGGTACTTAACAGTTCAAAATGTGTTTGCTTGATGTGATTTTTGTTTTATGATGTTAGGTGATTGTATGATATGCGTGAAATTTGTTTTTTGTGCAAAGCTTTAAACATTTAATGAGTAACTTTATTTGTGTACAATTTAAGAATTTGTTAAGTCAATGTTCCCGTTATTGGACTTCGAATTATATATATTATTTCAAATTGTTGGAAAATATATTGTTTATAATTTTTAAAATATTGTTTCAAATTTTTGAAAAGAGTATTGCTTGGAATTTTTTTAAACTTATATTATTTCAAATTTTTGTTTGGTTTGCTATTAAAAGATCTGTGCGTGGTGCTAATCATGTGCCTGGACAATTTGAATCATACCTCGCAGAGTATATATGGCTAAAAAAATCATAAAGAAACTACAGTAGAAGGTTTCTTCGAACTGTTAAAACTGTTTATTCTCCAGCCCAGGTGCAATAATTGTGAAAGCAGTTAAGATTAGGTGAGTTATTTTGTGTTTCATTAAGATTTCAATCAGAGTGGTAAGAAGAAAGTCTAGTTTTTTTTATAAAAATCTATGTTTACATAAGTAAATACTTCTTTAAGTAAGCTTTATAGCATCTATCAAGTTAATGTTAAATTGCGTTGTACTGAAATTTTTTTAAGGTGGCCATCACTGCTCTGTTTATTAAAATTTGAGTTTAAATTAAAAATGGAATTCGTTGATGTTATAAATTTAGCTTTATTGCCTGGTTATCACTGTAGTAGGTAGCACTACACTGAAGTTTTTTTAACGTAGTCACCACTAACCAGAATATTAAAATTTGACTTTAAATTTAAAAAAAATTGTTTCTAGTTACTACAATTTTAATACTTCTATACTATGTAATTATAATGAAATATGCAAAATTTTGATATTTGGAATTCGAAAAAGTATGCAATTCCAAAGTTGAAGTTCGAAAATGATTGGTATTTGGAATCTGGATGTTGTGCATAGTGACGTTATTAAGTCGGTGACATAGTTGTGGAGTGCTTGGCCCAAAAATTTTAAATCACATAAAACTTGTACAATTCTGCCCTCTTTTACCCATGAATCATTCATTTATATACATATATATATATACATTCCATTTATTTTACTAAGTTATGTGAAAGATACTCACAATAAACATTTGATCAACTTTTATTGAATATTTTGTTTCACTAAAAGATTAGAGGTTAAATTAATTATTCATAGAAAATAAATTGTATATCTAATACAATAAATAAAAAATAAATTGAAGAATGTGTTACATGTTTGTCTGGTCCAGTTTTCTGACTGGGAAAATAAACATCATATAGTAAGAAATTGATTGAAGTTATTAATTTATAAATATTTGTTTGTAAATTATAATTGAGAAATTTTTAATTGTATTTCTTTCTATTTTTATAGAAAATGACTTGACTACTGCACTATTTAAAAACCATAATGCACTATTCAGTTCTTGAATTAATTTTTTTTTTCAGATTCATGATAAAAGATATTTTGCCATAATATAGTTAAAGCATATTTTAACATTTTGATGAGAAAAAGATTAAGTTGTTTAATTTATAAGACTAATTTGAAAATATTGAGTGCTTAATCAAGTTTTGAAATGTTTGTGGTATTCTAAACTAAGAAATGTCAAATCCAACAAAACACCAGCTTTATAAGAAAGACACTGATAGATTAACCATGAAAACTGCTATCAAGCTTAGAACCAAACATCACAGAGATCAGGAAAATCTACAGGAACTGTGATAATTACCCAGACACATAGCTGGCCGTGTTTTTGACTGCCCATCTATAAGTGTTGATCTAGGGAGAAGCAGAGTTTTGCCATCATTGATAGACTTAACAGAAACATAGAAGAAAACAAAAACATAGAAGAAATTGCAGAAGCAGTTATAAAAACTCATGTCTTTATTTGATAGAACTGACATAGACATGACAAAAAAAAAATTGATTTAAAGCAATCTGAAAGACTTCTTGTGTTTTTACGATTTTTAAGCCACAACATTTAAAAATTAAGTTCAAATCACATTTCATTTGCATCTAAATGAACAAATCTTGGAATTGTTAATTATACAAGAAATTCCTGTTTTAATAATTCTCATATTATTATACCTTGAAAATGAATTAATGTTAATAATGTAAATTAAGGAGTTTTCTTAGAATTGACACTTTCTTTCACCATCTTTACCAAAAACCAAAATTAGATGAGCTGATGGGAAATATATTAAAAACAATGGTGTAAATGGAAAACAATTTTTTTCAATGAATATTTTAAATATAGTCAAGTATTGAAGAGAATATATTGTTTTTGGAATAAATATATATTTTTACTTTAGATAATTCATGATTCACACACATAAATTATTACTAGCTTTCCTATAAAACTAAATTATAACTACTCATTAGTATTTTTAATGGTTTGGCATGTAATACTTTGATTGAAATCTGAGATGTTTCATTGTCATTCAGTGATACTTTCTGTTGAGTTCATCTACTTTTGAGTCTTTTTCTTTCACTGTCTAAAATATAGCGTATAGTTTTCTCATTTTATATTTTAGGATTAGTATTATTTCACAACTATTTTGTGTTTATTACAATCATTAATTATTGTGACCTTTAGTTGTAACAAAAATAACCTTAGACATTTTAAACCTAAAACTGATTATTTTCATTTGTCAATTTTATAGACAAGAAAACAAGTATGTTTGATTTTAATATTATTTTTTTTAATTTATTAGATGCTGCTGTGACAAAAAATATTGAAAGCAAAGAATAGTTGAAGGATTGAAAAAATTAAAATATTTCATCTTTTAAAGGTAATTTTTCACATTTGTTTATACATATAACTGATACTTTCTAAATTCATATATTTCTGAATCAAATATGATCTCTCAGATCATATTTGATTTGATCAGTAAAAATCACTTTTGAATTTTAGGTTTTAAGTAATGTGTAAGAAATAATATAATCACTGAAAAGATAATTCTTTGTTTTTTAAAATCGTTTTATAACTTTTAATATTGATCTTTGGAAAATCTGTTCTAGATTCAAAATACTGTAGTAACTACTGCAGGACGTCAAAAAATTTTGTCAATTACAAATGTGTTATACCATTCATTCTGTGAGCTTTAACACTGTTGATTATTTATAGTATATATCTCTTTATATTTTATTTAATTAAATTCACTTGTATATTATTAGAGTACAGGCTTGCTTAAGGACACAGTGTAGTTGTTCAGTATGTGATGATCTAAAATATAGGGAAATGTTTAAACGATTTGTAAAGTTTTAAATTATCTATATAAAACACATATTAGAATTAGTGCAAGCAATTCAATGTGTGATATAAACAAAACAAATGTTTATTTCTTAGAAATTTGTTAAATTTATGTTTAAAATTATGCATTTAAAAATTCTGGGTTGAAATCATTTTTATTTAGTTTGTGCACAGTATATTATCAATTAGTAAATTTTACAGTGAACTTAAGCTGTGTTAAAGTATCAAAATAGTATTAACCACAATGCTAATTTGAGAAAAAAAAATCATTTTTAGTAAATAAATTAAATTAATTATAATATCAATAACACATTTTTAATAAATAAACCAAGGTTTCCACATATTTAATGAAGTTTAGTCAGAAACTAATAAAAATTTATAGCATGCCATTTAAATTTTTACTGTATAAAGAGAAATTTTTAAAAGGAATATATATAACTGATAAAGGAATTCAAAATTTACTTATAAAGGAAATGAACTACCTAACATGAAAATAATGTTTGGTTGTTTGTCTATGTTGGAAAAAGCATAAGACACTAAAATGGAAACTTAAATTTTTTTTCTGAAAAAGTAATTCAACTTATGCATTTAAAATCTGAATATCAATGATTATTTTTAGTAAATTTAGTTAAACATTTGAATGAATATTTTCAAATACTAGAGAAATTTGCTTTAAAAATTTAAGCTGTACAAAAAAAAAAATTATTAAATGAGATCAATCGATATATTTTGCTTTGAATTTAATGACTTTTTTTTTTTTTTTTTTTTGTCTTCAGAGATAAAATTATTCCAATTTTAAAAAAATCCAATTAATTGTTCAAATTTGAAAATTTCTAGAAATTTACTTAAAACAGTTAAGTACCAATAATGTTTAAACCCTCTAGAGTTTGCTTGGAATACAGTCACCCAATG